>WOXC01006368.1:280000-846162 GCA_011680675.1 Gymnobelideus leadbeateri
TAGATAAGTACTCAAGTCATAGATCCTTCACACATTAAGGAATATATATAATAAGAATAACTCAGCTGTATTTCCAAAACCATTTACATTTTTAAATCACATTCCTCACAAAGATTCTTAGGCAGAACCAGGAAATATCATTGTCCCCATTTCAAACATGAGGAAAATGAAGTTCAGAGAGAGGTAAATGATTGAGTTCATATTACTAGTAAATGCAGGGACTGGGTTGGAACTCAAGGCTATCCTGGTAAAGAATTAGATTAAAAAAAAAAAACCTTTGTCCATTTGTCTGGCACTCTCTCTCCACACATAGATGAGTAAAAATAGATATTCATCTCTCTGGATCTATAGCTACTTAGATAAATATTACTGTGTACAAATCCATCTGTCTCTCTAAAAATATATTCACATTTGAATATAAACAGATTTCATATATTGTTATATATAAACTATATGATAATATATACTTAAATATGTATTCTACATAACATAAAATTAAATATTATATATCACATATATTACATACATTTGTGTATATAGAGAACTTTATATACATATATGTATATATTGGCATGTAGGTAAGCAAATTATATAATTATATAAAATAGATATGTATATCTGTTTTATGTAGTTACAGATTTATAGAGATGAATATCTATTGTTATCTATTATGTTGATACATATAGATTAGATATAGATTCAGACATATTAGTATATCTATCTTTACCTTAATCTATCTTTGTGTGTTTCTCTGTGGGGATGGGGAGAGAGACTGCGAGCATGAGTCGAGCTCTTTCTGAACCTCATTTTCCTCGTCTTGGCAATGAGGACAATGATATTTGCTATTGCTGTCTCAGAGTTCTTGTAAAGAATCAGCTACATAAATGCAAATGATCTTTCTTTAAAGTACTCCAGAATTTTAAGTTATTCTGATTCTATGTATTCATGAATATGTGAAGAATCTATGGTTTTACCAATGTGGGTAACTACCGGTATGGGAATTCTTATCAACAAATGTGAAGGGCATACATCTATTTTACTCCCCTCCTTTTACAAATAAAGAACCTTAAAGCTGCATGAACTGAATGACTTTCTCAAGGCCAGTCAGCTAATTAGTGGTAGGATTAAAAAGTATTAAGAGTTAAATAGCTTTTCTCAAATAATTCCAAACTCTTTTATATAATGTGTGCACCAATCCATGGTTCTACCAGGCATGAACTACTGTATCAATCTTCCCATAACTCCCTGAACTATGAATTTTTCAATGTTTTACAATCTTAAACAACTTGTTCTATATCAGTAATATGCTCATAGATGAATGGATTTGTTTTATTTGTTGTTTTGTTAGCATTTGTGATTTTAAACTCTTTTTTTAAAATATGCTTCTTGATACTTTATATTCTTCCTTTGAAAATTGTTAATTACACATGAGATAGAGATATTTCATAGAACTGGACAAAATAATTGTAAAATTCAACTAAAGGTATAAAAGGTTTGTACCATCTAGGAAAACAATGAAAAATAAAATTAAATAATAAGAAACAAGCAGGAATGATACTTCTAAATCTCAAATTCTACTATAAAATAATCAAATTTATTTGGTGCTAGTTAAAAGAAAACTGAATATGTGAAACAGACTAGATAAAGAAGAATTAGAAACAATGCAACTCAATAATCTAACTTCTTTTTCTTTCTTTTTTTTTTTGAGGGCAATTGGGGTTAAGTAACTTGCCCAAAGTCACATGGCTAGGTTTTTGTTTGTGTGTGCATTAAGTGTCTAAGGCCGGAACCGAACTCAGGTTCTTCTGACTCCAGGGTCGACACTCTACTCACTGCACCACCTAGCCGCCCCAATAATCTAACTTCAATAAAGAATATAAATTACTTAGGAAAGCATTCCAAACTTCACAGGAATTATTGGCACAAATTTGGCACAAATTAATATTAGACCAGCAACTTATATCAGATGTCATAATAAACTCCAAATTGCTACATTACCTGAATATCAGTAATCACATGCACATGTATGCACACACACAAACACACACAAAATTAGAAGACAACTAGGTCAGTTACCCTTCCCACCTATGGCTAAGTGAAGAATTTATAGTCACATACAGGATGCAGGAGATCATTATAGAGCTTTTCAGTTCCATGAAATTGACAAGATTTTTCACAAACAAAATAAATCCATCTAAGATAAATAAAGTGGTCCATTATTTAAAAAAATGTATTTGCATCAAATAATCTCAATTAAGTGTCTGACATACAATATATTTAAAATTAGGAACTAAGACAGGTATATAAAAGTGATTCCCCAATAGAAAATTCTCAAAAGAATTTTAAACTATTAACAATCATATGAAAGACTTCTCTAAATCACTAAAGGTATCAGAAATCAATTTCAAACAACTCAGCTCATACCCAGAAAATTACCACGCAGGAGAATGGTCAATTTTGGAAATGTTGAAAGACAAACATACTAAATAATGTTGATAGTACTTTGGTCTAACCATCCTGGACAGTAATTTGGAATTATATTTAGAAGGTTAAAATGTATTCAGTGCTGGACTTATACTCCAAAAGTGATTAGTGATTAAAAGAAGGGTCCTGTTTTGCTACAAAGCACTATTCATAGTAGCAAAGAGCTAGATACTAAGTAGATATTTATAATGGAATAATTAAGCAAAATGTGGATATAATATATAAATATAATAGAATATCACTTTGCCATAAGAAATGATGAATAGGAAGATGGCACAGACACATCTGAAAACTTATATAAAGTGAAGTAAGCAGAACAAGGAAAGCAATATACACAATGATCACAACAATGCAAATAGGAAGAACAAAACATTTGAAGTAGAATATTATGAAATTATAATGACAAAGTTTGGTCCCCAATAAAAGTTATGAAAGGGTACAACCCTCCCTTCTTTGCAGAGGTGGGTGGTAAAGAACAATGGACGTGATACTGGACTTGGGTTATGTTCATTTCATTTTGTTCAAATATTTTTACCTCTTTAAAGTAATGTATTTTTATTAATGAGGCATTAAATAGTAGAGTACTATATTTCAGATCAGTAAGACGTCTGGTGTATTCCTGTCTCAACTACTTGCTAGCTATGGGCAAGTCATTAATGCTCCCTAGACCTCAGTTTTCCCATTTGTTAAATGAGAGGGTTGAACTGATGGTTTCTAATTGTTCCTTCCAGCTCTAAATCTATTATCCTATAAATGTCTCTTAGAAAAGGAAAAAGGTAGGCATGTATTGGGAAACAATGGTCATATAAAAATAAATAAAATATGTTTTAAGGAAGAACACTATATTCCTTGAGCACTTATTTATTGGGGATTACCTCTTATTCATATGTAATTTTTCAGTTCCCTTAAAATTTTGAATTTCAGATTTTTAACAGAATTATTTAAGGATGATTCCCCCTTCCCATCAGTTTCTTTTCTTCTAATTTATTACATTGATTTTATCAGTCTAAGAGCATTCAATTTTACATAATGGGATACAATCCTTTTATTCCTTTTTTTTTTAATTTAACCTCTCCTGTAACTGAAATACCATTTTTTCTCTTATCCACAGAATTGTACTAGGAAATTTTGTGCCATGGCACAGGCTAGGTCAGGGTGAAACTCTGACCCATGGAGTAGGGGAAAAAATAAGACAAATAACCATATGTGCTATATGGGGTATAAGCAAACAGAGTGATGTAGGAAATGAACTCATCCCAGCCTACCATCTGTTAGCATCCTATTTTAACTAATTATTACTGTATTGAAAGCAGTTTTACAAAATAGACAGTGTGTTGGTCACTGTCAGGAGAATGTGAGTTTAGTTCCTATGAGACAAAAATAGTGTGTTTAACCCTTGTCAAATCATTTCACTTATTTAAGACTATAAATTATGAAAGAGTTGCTGGTAGAGTGAGTTAACTTACACCAAGAAAAATAAATATAGAATATTTAAATTAAAATTTAATACAGCAAAAAGGTTTAGTTTTTCCTTTTTTTTTTTTTGTACTGGTGGATTACTACCTATACCGACTGCCATTGCTCTCTATGTTCTGAACCCTGAGACAGACCTTCACTCTATATAAAGTTACATCCATTCATTATTTGAAAGATACCATGTTTCCTGCTTTCATGTGAATGTGACTTTTTCTCTACTAGAATATTTATACTTTTAGAATGCATTTTTGCCAGACCATTTTCTAGTTTTCCCAATAGGTCAAAAGGTTATTTAAAGTTTTGAGATGGGCAAGATTTCAAGAAATATTATTGAATCTTTTTGGCATTTGTATTCATATGTCTCAGTTGTCTGCTACATTTTATGTAGCATCCCTAGCACCAATTATTGTTACTGGGGTACACAAAAATGCTTTTTTTCTGACAAAGTTAAATTATACATTAACTCATTTTTGTCATGTGATCGCTATAGTGAATTATCTCATAGTTCAAAGTCAGAAAAAACACAATATTTCTATGATTTTATAAAAATAAATGAACATTTTACATACTTAATAGAAATACATAATTCTTTATTTACAAGGAGACACAAAAATTAAAATGATTGTTCAACTAAGCTATGACAATAGTAAAATTGTATTATGAGTATCCATAAACTTTAGGATTCCTTTCTTGATTGAGCTACAAAATTAGGGAAATGAGAAGTATTTGAGACAGTCTAATTGATTCAATATCTGAGTAATATTGGGTTATTCTTAACTTCTTTAACATAATTTATACTGAAAATAAAACCAGCTTTTATTTTATGCATAGATGCACACTATGCATTTGTGAGCAACTTGAAATCATTAAAAGCATTGTCCATGGTAAAATTTACACTCATTTTCTTCCTCCTCTTTATTTCTGGGCACAAATCATTTACTGTCTGTGGTGCCGAACTTGAGAGAGAGACAGAAAGACAGGATACAGAGAGACAGAGAGAGACAGAGACAGAAAAAGAGACCAACAGACAGACAGAGACAGTCACAGAAAGACAGAGACAGAGATTTTATATACCTACATGCATTAATATATATATATATATATATATATATATACATACATACATACAGTGATTATTATCTCAATTTTCTGACCATTCTACTACATGTTGTTACCTGGAAAATAGCCATTATACATCCATTTGATCTTCCATATATATGTTGTATTGTTGGTCAGTTCTTTTTGGAATGCTCATAGATGTAGGAAACTGGATCCAGTAATAACTCGGGGCCTGAAGTAGTCAGCACAGATGAGCATTTGAAGGACCTCACTATCTATGAAAAAATGAAGATATTCTTCAGGAATGCAGAAAAAAGTTTTGTAGGCATAAATCACCCTGTTTTATACTTCATTTGTCATTAATAATCAGAGGGTCCCTGAAATAGCATTTGTCAAGGAAATGAATACCATTGAAACATGTTTGAGATTCTTTCTTGCAGAGAGTCTAACATTTTTTTTACAAAGTACATTTTAGAACAATTTTTAAAAATCAGGACTTTGAATCTTCTGTACCAGAAAAACAGTTAAAATTCTTTTTTTCCCTTCCAGTATTTCATTTTGTATTCCCTTTATACTTATGTATGTTATAGCATTCTCATAAGGATTTGTAATTATTGATCTCTTGATAACTTTTTTTCAGGATTAATATCTTGCATGATTTTTTAGTTCTTTGTTATCTTTTCCCATAATCTTTTCATTATTATATTAGTTCTAGTCTAGTGGATGTTTGGTATGTACTTTGTCTGATCATCCTGCTTTTCCCAACATTCTCATCCTAAGTTAAATTTCTACATCTTCATGTTAATGGAGGTAACTTCTGACTTCCCCCTTCCACTCCCATCTGCTTTGGCCAGAGAGTATCATTTGAAACATGTGTGGAGCTGATCTGGACTCCTTAGACCACTTTTGCTAAGCCACTTTGTATCTAGATTCATCATGATAGGATGAGAAATCTCTCTCCTTGTTCCTGTGAAGGAGAAAATAGTGTGTGAAGAGATGATTGGCCACTGAACAAGTAAGAACCACCCAATCAATCACCATTAGAGGGGAAAATAATTTTCGTGCTCACTTCATTCTCTCTTCAGAACATGTCAAATTGAACTCTACTTCTTGGATTTTCCTGAGGCAGGGAAAATGGCTCTATTCCTTTTTCCCATCTTCCCCATACACTACTAGCACTGAAACTATGATGTCTGTTTCCATATGGCAATTACAGTATATGCTGTTCCAGATGATCCTTAATTAGAAACTGAATTCTTGACTTACCTCCTTTTTTGGTATCTTTCACATCTTTATCTGAATGTAGGTGAAGAAAGAGCAATCTTGAAGTGAATATTTGTCTGGGAGAGAATCCAGAGAGACCAGGATCTTTTGTATTCCTCAATCAGTAAACCTGAAGCAGAGGTGTTTCCTGGAGTTATTTCATTGCTTCTCAGAGGCAATCACCACTTAAAAGGAGATGAGCAGAAGCCCAGACTTGTCATAAGACATGGATCTGTAGCTAAGACAATGAAGAATGGAAGTAAAGCAATTAATCAATAAGCATCAATTGACCCCCTACTAGATGCCAGGTGGCAGCTACATGGCACCATGGATAGAGTATCATGCCTAGAATCAGGAAGATCTGAGTTCAAATATGGCCTCAGACACTTAGCTATGTGACCTAAGCAAGTCACTTAATCCTATTTGTATCAGTCCCCTCAACTATAAAATAAGTTGAAAAAGGAATTGGGAAAACACTTTAGTACTGTTACCAAGAAAACCCCAAATGGGGTCATAAAGAGGAAAACATGATTGAAAAACCACTGATCAACAACAACAAAATGATGCCAGGTGCTGTGCAAGGTGAATCTCCATGCCCCAATGCCTGTACATCTTATTTCCCAATTATATGCAAAATAGTATTAATAATAGTATTTATACATTTTTACACATTTCATTTTAGAACTTTGAATTCCAGTTTCATTCCCTTGTCACCCACTCTTACTGGGAAGATAAGCAATTCAGTATATGTTGTGCATGTGTAGATATGCAAAACATTACCATAGTAAATATATTGTAAAAGACTGACTATATTTCACTCCCTCCTATCCCACCTCCCACTTCGTCTATTCCCTTCTTTGGTCCTGTCCCTTTCCACAACTGGGTGCTTCCAACTTCTCTCCCCCTCTTCCCTCTCTCCATCACTTCCATTATCCCCCCTCTCATTCCCTTCCCCCTACTCTCATGTGCTGTAAAATATCCTATATAGTATGGATATCGTTCTCTTCCTGATCCAAATTCAATGAGAATAAGGTTTTGCCTTTTTGACTTCCTGTTCTTCCCCTCCCTTGTAACCATTTTCCCTTGCCTCTTCTATATGAGAGAGTTTACCCCATTCTGTCTTTCTCCATCTCCTCTCCTTATATTCCTCTTTCACCTCTTAATTTCACCTTTTAAGTATCATCCCTTCCTACAAATTCAACTTGTGCCCTCTATCTATGTATACCTGTAAACATATATACACACATTCACATATGTATTCATATGCCCATATACCCTTCTTCAACTATTTTCATAGTGAGAAAAGTTTCATCAGTTACAGTTATTGTTTTTCCATGTAGGAATGTATATAGTTCAACTTTGATAAGTTCGTGATGATTTCTTTTTCCTGTTTACCTTCTCAAGAATCTCTTGCTTCTTGTATCTGAATGTCAAACTTTCTATGAAACTCTGTTTTTTTCATCAAGAATGCTTGAAAGTCTTCTATTCCACTTAATAACCAAATTTTCCCCTGAAACACAAAACTCAGTTTTGCTGGGTAGGTGATTCTTGGTTTTAATCCCAGGTCCTTTGCCCTTTGGAATATCATATCCCAAGCCCTTCAATCCCTCAGTGTAGAAGCTCACAGGTCCTTCACTTTCCTGATTGCATTTCCACAGTATTCAAATTGTTTCATCCTGGCTGCTTGTAATATTCTCTCCTTGATCTGGGAATTCTGGAACCTGGCTATAATATTCCTAGGAGTTTTCTTTTTGGGATCTTAGGAGGTGATTGGTGAAATCTTTCAATCTCTATGTTGCTCTCTGGTTCTAAAACATCAGGGCAATTTTTCTGGAGAATTTCTTGAAGGATGATTTCTAGGTTTTTTCTTTGATCATGGTTTTCAGGTAGTCCAATCATTTTTAAATTATCTCTCCTGGACCTATTTTCCAGGTCAGTGGTTTTTCCCATGAGATATTTCACATTGCCTTCTATTATTTCATTTGTATGGATCTGTTTGACAGCACTAGCTTCCCTTTGGTCCATTCTAAATCAGAAGGAAAGATTCTCCTCAGTGAGCCTTTGAGATTCTTTTTCCATCTGGCAAATTTGGCTTTTTAAGGCATTCCTCTCCTCATTGCCTTTTTCAACCTATTTTGCCATTTGAGTTAGTCTATTTTTAGGGCATTATTTTCCTCAGTAAGGCTGTTGACTCTCCTTTCATAATTTTTTTGCATCATTTTCATTTCTATTTCCAATTTTTCCTCCATTTCTCTTATTTGATTTTCAAAATCCTTCTCAAGGTCCTCTATGGCTTGTAACCAGCTCATATTTTCATTTGGGGCTTTTGGTGCAGGAGTTCTGACCTCACAGTCCTCCTCCTGTTCCATGCTTTGATCCTCTTTGCCCCAAAACAGGAGTCTAACATTGAATTTTTCTGTTTATTTTGTTTCCTTTGCCTAGGCATGTTGCCTCTCAATTACTTGACTTTTGGGCTTGTTGCCACAGTAGGACTCTGCCACCAGCCAGGAGAGCTTCTGTCCCAAGTGCTAGGGTTTCCCAACTGCCAGGAGGTATTAGTTGTGTGCCCTCTCTGAAGCCCCCATACACTCTGGCAAGCTGGTCACACACCCCAAAACCTCTACCCCAGACTGCAAACCAGATCCAAGAAGGTTAAATCAAGAGTGATTATACCCAAGACTGATTGCCTGATCCCCCTACAGTTAGCAGGCTAGGAACTGAAGCTGCCTCTAGTTTCCTTTGCTGTGCTGAAGCTTCTCAGTGGCTTCTCATCCCCAGGGAAAGAGGCTGACACGCTCTCCCAACTAATGAGTTCCAAATTCCATACTATACTAACCCCTCACTTTGTCCTAGGCATCTATGTATTGGTAATTCTGGAAATACCACAGCTGCTGGTGTTCTAGAGTCTCTCCAACTGGCTGCTGGTCAGGCCACCCTGGGGCTAAAATCTCTGACTCAGTTGGGCCTGGGCTTGGCTCCCAGAGCTCTGCACTGGCCTCTCCCTTCTGGACTGTCGGGCTGTCCTCAGTGGGAGGTTAGCTTCTCTGTGTCATTTTGTGGGTTCTGGAGCTCCAGAGTTAGTTCAGAGTCCCCCTTTTACATAATTTTGAAGTGGTGTGGGTGAGAGCTCTGTGAAAGTGCTGTTTCTACTCTGCCATCTTGACTCCACCCTTATAGCAGAGATTCTTAATCATTTTTGTGTCATGGCTCCCTTTGGACAATTGGTAATTCTTATGGACTCCTTCCCAGTCATTTAAAAATGCATATATGAATATATATAGGATTAAAAGAGGAAACTATTATACTGAATCATGTTATTTATGTGTGTGCATATATGTGTGTGTGATTTATATATGCATATATTCACATTCATGAACCATAGATTAAGAATATATCATCTAGAAGGATATATTTTATTTTAGGTAAGTCACCTATGCCTTGACTATCAGTCCCATATGTTGGGGATACCTCTTTTCACTATTTTTTGAGAGTGAAATATATCAAAAAGATTATTTGTACATTATTTTTTTAAAGACTGTGTCTCCTTGTCTCTCTTAGGCTGGGATTTCAGGAGATACTCATAGACCTAGTCCCATTCTCATCAACATAGAAGTTTTACATATTCTATTTTGGACCAGAATTTATTCACTCCTTTTAGTAATCTACTGGTCCCCTATTGTCAAGTCCTTGCAACCTGAGTGCCCTGCAAAGACACCCTAAAAGTTTAACCCTGTGTATCTCAGAGCTCCCAAACTGAAGAAATTCCACAGAAATATGTTCTCCTAGCACTGATATTGGAGACAAGCAACATCATGACCTCTAATTTTTTTTCTTTCCATTTTAACTTGTAGTTCCTCATAAAGCCATATAGACCTAGATTGCTCATGGCTTGCTTACTCAAAGTATGATGTTCAGCATCTCTATTTTTTTATTTAATTTGTTTTCTCCAAAGGAAACAAAAAAGAATGTAGATATTCTTTTTTTGTGTACACTTTCACTTTTTCTTGGCATAAGATCAGTAGCTAATTAGGAACAACTCAATCTAATGGTTTTCTTCCCCTGCACCAATTTATTAAGTTATTTATTTTTAGTTTTCAACATTCACTTTCATACATTTTAGATTTTCTCTCCCTTATTACACAAACCTCCCCAAGATGGCTTGCAATCTGATATGGTCTCTACATATTCATCCCTATTTAACACATTTTAACATTAGTCATGTTCCATAGAAGAATTATAATTGGGTGCAGCTAGGTGGTGCAGTGAGTAGAGCACCAGCCCTGGAGTCAGGAGGACATGAGTTCATATCTGGCCTCAGACATTTAACACTTACTAGCCACATGACCTTGGGCAAGCTGCTTAACCCCAATTGTCCTACCTTCCCCCCCCAAAAAACAGCCAAAAAAAGTATTATGATGAATGGGAAAAACCGTGGTAAAGAAAAAAGCAAAAGAAAACAAAACAAAAAAGAAAATAATCTGCTTTGCCCTACATTCTGACTCCATTGTTCTTTCTCTGAATGTGGCTAGCATTTTCCATCATGTGTCTTTTGAAATTGTTTTAGGTCCTTGCATTGCTGAGAAGGGCTAAATCTATCAAAATCACACCTTGCACACTGTAGCTGTTACTTTGTTCAATGTTCTTCTGGTCCCGCTCCCATCACTCAACATCGGTTCATATAAGTCTTTCCAGGTTTCTCTGAAGTTGGCCTGTTCATCATTTTTTATAGCACAATAGTATTCCATTACATTCATATGCCACAACTTGTTTAGCCATTCCCCGATTGACAGACACCCCTTTGATTTCCAGTTCTTGGCCACTACAAAAAGAGGGGTTACAAATTTGTTTGTACATGTGGGTCATTTTCCCATTTTTATGATCTCTTTGGGACACAGCCCTAGAAGTGGTTAATAGTTTTCTTTTTGAGGGTCACAATTAGCCTAATAACAATCAAGGTTATACATTATAACATTAATTTATTTAATTTACACTATTTCAACTTTGTACCTAGGTAAAATAAGAGAGTGAGAAAGAAAGACAAAGCAATAGAGAGACACAGGAAAAATACTATGTAAATAGTATGGTGATTCTGTCATCTATTCCACTCAATGAGTACATGTCGTGAAGTGAATCTTAGATGGCAAATGTGAACTTTTATTCCCTCAGTTGGTCTCAGTTCTTGAGTTTTTCACCTACTGTGAGTATTTCACCCTTACAATTTCAGTTCTAATATCTCTACTTCTTCATATCTTTAGTCAATCCATTTATTCTGAGCTCAGAGTGGTAGAGGAAATGATATAGACATTTGTTCATTTTCCTTGCATTTTTAATAAGTTTGAAGATCCCTGCTGTCGTCTCTTTGAATTTCTTCTAATGATGAAAAAAATGGGAGGGGGTATGTAGTATGAGATCATTCTCACTTATATCTGAAACTTTCATTAGACTATTTCCCTATAAAATCAAATTTTCTGCCTAATTTTTTATCATTTTTAGCTGCCTGAACAGCAGCTTAGATGGATATATTGAAAAAAAGTTCATATTTAGTTATTTCCTTAGCAAATACATCTGAACTATGCACTCTCTGATATGAACTACTTTAAGAACATCCTAGATCCTTTCATGTATAACTGTTTAAAGATAGCATAATTATATAATTATGTAATATTAAGAGGATTTTTAAATAGTACACAAATTTGATCTTATACTCTTTATAACTTAGTCTTATGTAAGATATGACTGCTGACCAATTAACTGTTGGGTGTTCTTTTCTTTTCCTCTGATCTTGTTATTAAATTTAAAAAAAAATAGTTCTATCTATCTACACTTTGAAACAATGTGGTCTTAATTACATACACTCAATTCCTTGCCCAACCCAGACACAAGCCTCTAGATCTTGCCATATAAAAACAAACAAAAAGAACCCAGATACATTCTTTTTCTTTCTTTTTTGCTTGAAGTAATATGAACTCAGTCTCGTTAGTACTTAGCATAGTGCCTAACACATAGCATTTGATAAAAGCTTGCTTACTTGACTTTTTGCTACTGATTTTGTTTTCTATATGCCTATCCCAAGTAAGTATAGCTCAAGAATATGCTTCTCACCCCCTGTCCAGCACCACCTCCTCACTTTTTCATTAAATGATCTTTCCATGCCTCCCAGACCCAATGTAAAGAACTACTCATTTATGCTGTTTTTTCTCCTTTTTGTTCTTTTTCTCTCTAATCCCTTTTTTCACCAGCCCTCAGAAATTGAAGGGGATTTAAAAGTAGTCATTACACTTTATTTTAACATATTCTTTTTTGAGGCAGTCAGGGTTAAGTGACTTTCTCAGAGTCACACAGCCAGTAAGTATCCATTGTCAGAAGCTGCATTTGATCCCATGTCCTCCTGATTCCAAGGCCATTGCTCTACCGATATCACCACCTAGCTGCTCCTTAACATTCTTTTTTTTTATTTTGAGCTCCCAATTGTCTTCTTCTCTCCAGCACCTCACCCCCCATTTAAAATGTAAGCAATATGATGTCAGTTATGCATGTGAAGTCATGCAAATCACATGTCAATATTAGCCATGGTGCAAAAAAAGAAAAAAAAAAGAAAAAAGAAAATCGAGAAAAATAAAGTGGAAAAAAAAGTGTGCTTCAATCTGCACTGAGAGTTCATCAATTATCCCTTTGGATATAGATGACATTTTTCTTCATGAGTCATTTGGAATTATTGTCTATCATGTTATTGTTTAACGTTATAAATATCAACAGTGGTGGAGTTATCTTTCTGTCCCTCTGATTGCAAGGTGGAGCTATGAACCCCCAAACGTCAATTTCAGGGGGGAACTCTGATCAGAATATCTCATTTTCTCACCTGTCTGTACTACTGCAGGACTTCTCTGATTTCCCAACCTTTCACACCTCCCAAGTTGGGTTTCTTCCCTAGTGCCATCCCCTGACACTTTTCAGTTTGTATTGTGTGTTGTCTTCCTCCTCTACGTTGTAAGCTCCTTGAAGACAGGATCTATCTTTAATTTTTTGTATTTGTATCCTCAGAGCTTAGTAGGTACTTAATATTAATTAATTGACTTTGTAGTGGAGCATAACCAAGGGTCTTTGAGACCAAGTCTTATGAGGAACAATTATAAGAATCAAAGAATGTTAATCATGGACAAAAGGAAATTGAAAAGAGGGATATGAAGTTGTTTTTGAGTATTTTGTGGGTTTTCACATTGAAAAAAAGATTGCACTTGGTCTTCTTGACCTTAAGACTGAAGCAGTAAGTAAAAGTTGCAGAAAGGCAAATTTAAGTTTGATACCATGGAAATTTTTTTGAAAAAGACTCCCTAGAAATTCGACCTGTCTAAAAGTGGAATTGACTGCCTTAGTGCATAGTGGTTTCCTCTCAATGAAGAGCTTTAAGAAATAGCTGGAAAAAAAAGAAATAGCTGAATGACCATTCATCATGTATGTCCTAGAGACTATCATTCTTCAGGCAGAACTTGAATTACATGGCCTCTGAGGCCTCTTACAATACTCAGAATCTATGATTCTCTCTGTTCTTAGTACTTTTCTTTTTGTCCTAATTATTTTGTTTTTATTTACCTTTGTACAGGGTGTATGTTCTATATAATGTAAGCTTTGTGAAGGCAAACCTATTTTCATTTTTGTCTTTGTATCTCTACCACTCTACACATAACATATGCTTTATAAATATGTATTATCTTTAGTGGAACAGAATTGAACTAATTCCCTCATACTGGTGGTTCACAATTCATAATCAGAATATCAGTGGAAAAATATTGGTGTTTAAAAAATGGGCTTTTGTCACAGTAATTTCTTTGGTATCACTGAAAAAAATTATACAGTTCCCCAAATGTGATCAGTTCTAGTATCTTTCTACTAGATTCAAAATTAAGGTAATTTTCTCTCTTTAGTACCTTGATGGACTAACTAGGTGGGCTGTCCAATCATTTGCAGTCCAGGTCTGGCCATTTCCCCCTCACCTCTGAATGACTTGACCATCTTTTTTTTTCTTTTTCTTTTTCTCCCCTACTATAGATTTCAATGAAGAGGCTTGGTGTTACAAGTTTTCCTGAATTCAATTTGTTTGTGAATAAAAATATCTGGAGAACCTTGCCATATGTAGAGTATTATCTGCACAGAACACTTTCCATGATGATACAAGCATATGTCTCTATGTTTTACAAACTTGATGTTTATTTTAGTAGGTTATTAAAGCTAAAGTGATCTACTATCATGTAAAGCATGTGATCCAATGATATTGACATCCTAGATGTTTATTGAATACAATAGAAACTCCACCTCCCAACTTTCTACCTCTGTATCTCTTTACCTGCTAGCTTTCTTGACTTCTTTCAAGTCTCAGCTAAAAAATTTTACCTTCCATAAGAAATGCATTTTCTAATCTTTAATCTGTCTTATTGCCTTATTTGCGAGATTATTTTCAATTTAACCTATATGTATGCATGTGTGTTTATAATGTTGTCTTTTGTTCATACTTTTGTTTTTGTTTTTTTCTTCTCATTTTGTCTTCCTCATTACTTTTGTGAGTTCCTTGAGAGGAACTTTTGGGGAAGACAGATTATGGGGGGGGGTATTTAATTTAGTTTTGTTTATTTATGTTTCCCTTTCTTAGTATCTCCAATGCTAAACATAGTATCTGGCAGATGGTAGATAGGTAGGTGCTTAATAAATTCTTATTCATTTAACTTGCCTATGTGGGTGTATGAAGTCAGAAGATCTGCTTTAAATTCCCATTCTGATATTTACTGACTTTGTGATCTTGGGAAAATCGATTAACCTCTCTGGGCCATAATTTCTTCAAGGTACTTGAACTAGAATAGATAAGATCCTTTATGGCTCTAAAGCCTATGATTATTTGACAAAAGGGATTTTTTTTATCTTTCATAGGGATTTTTCATAAAGTATAATTTCAACATAAGCGTGGAATTGACCTTGTTTGAAAAGAACGTACAATGCTGTACTTCATTACATCTCATCAAAGGCATTTGAGGGAATTAAAATAGCAAGTGGTAGTGGGAATTAAGTGACCCACACTAACTCCATCTTGTGATGCAGTTCTGAAACTAGCTCAATTCTCTGTCTACTCAATTACTTTAGTCCAATTTCTGTCTTGTGAGTAAATTTTATTTAATTGTGGAAATTGTAAAGAAATATTCAAAAGATCTGTAATTTTATTAGTGTGAATACACCAACACAGAAACCAATATGTGTATGCATATATATATGCATATATATACATATATAATTTAGATATTTTATATTTAATTATTTTAATTTTAAATTTTTTAACATTTTAAAATCAAGAATAATTATACAGAATCTTTTATTCTGCCTCTCATTTAGTGATGTGATTCTAAAAAGGGGGACTCTTCAAGACAATCACTTGAAAGCTTCGTTCTTCTTTTCTCAAACTACCCTCAATCATCCTTATAAAGATTTTATAGAGATAAGAAATTAGTTTTATGCATTGGGAGCAAAATGTTGTCATTTGCTTCCCTCCCTGCCAAGCACTTGATAAGTGTCATTCAATTAAAAAAAAAAAAAAGGATTCACTAGGGGGATAAAAACAAACAAACCTGCTATAAAAAAGAAGGTGTTCTGAATTATGAGTAGTTATATTGTCTTTCTACTTCTGCAATGAGTGTAAATAGACTATGTGGCTAAGGAAAAGGTGGAAAATTATTAGTATAGCTAATGTGTGCAAGGCTACAAACCAATTGCCTTTCTTTATAAATTGCTTTTTTCTGAAAAGAGGAACTGACTTTCTATGCATCGGGAAAAGTGTATAGTCCAAAAAATCTCCCCTTAAGTGATTGTTTCCACTAATTCTGCCTCCTTTGCAGAAGGGCAAAAGTGTGAAATATGGGATTTAAATGTACAGGCCAGACTTTTAAACTGCTCCCCTCCCCCAACACATACATATACTACATTTTCCTAAAGAATATTTTAGAGCCTCGGATATTACACTTATAGAATCTTTTCTCCACTTTTGCTACCTTCACTTCATTAATCTATCATGAAGATCAATCCCTGAATACCTTTAAAACTGGGGCACTTTAATCTCAGATTTCCCAGATGTGAATTTGATAAGTTTTCATTTCTCTCCAATTTCATCTTCCTGAATACCATAGACATTTTCTCACATGATTCATTAAGCATTCAATTTATGGTCTAAACATAGTAGTTATTTTATCATCGTGGGTGAGAATATATTCCTAGAAGTTCATTTCTGTTTCCTATATGTTTCTTGTCCTAGTTTCATCTTTAAAATGTTCTTGAGATCAACCAGCTCAGTGAGATTTCATGCCAAGTAATTAAGAGGTTTATTTTCATATAAAAAAAAAATCTTGGGGGTAGCTAGGTAGTGCAATGAATAGAGCACTGTCCCTAGAGTCAGGAGAACCTGAGTTAAAATCCAGCCTCAGACACTTAACTTTTACTAGCATTGTGACCTTGGGCATGTCGCTTGACCCCAATTGCCCTGCTTTCCCCCCTCCAATGAAAGCTAAAAAAAAAGAAAGCAAAAACAAAAAACATTGTGTTTGTTACTTCATGTATTTACTTACATATTTACTTATTTTTTTCAACATTATTAATACTGCTTATAGGCTTCTTACCACTGGCATCTTCCTCTTCAGGGTTTTGCAAGCCAAATTTTACTATTACTTGAGATTGCCTTTGACTACTAATTCATTGCTGAGAAAAGCAGGGTGTTGTTGAGGTGATTTATGAGCTAAGTCAATCTTTATGTTAAAGTAATTGTATCACATCAACTAAATTTCAGTAAGAAATTACAATAGTTACTTGTATTTATTATCATTTTTAAGTCAGTTGGGTTTGAACCACTGTCATTGTATGCAGTTATCTTCTTTCAGTTATTTCTTCTTATGCGTTATTGGCTTAAACTTTTACTGTAAGCACTTGATGATCTGGCTACACAGGTAGTTTATTGGTAAATGACAATTCAGTAGGTAAGCAGAAGATTCCTGTTAAATTACTCTCAAATTCATTTTCCTTAAAGAAGTTGTTTGGTTCTCACAATATCTAGTTTCTTCCAAAAATTGTTCATGAAGAAAGTATTCTTTATATGTAAATGAGAAGATTCTAAGCAATGTACAAGTCTCCATCTTCCTTTCTTTATTAATCTTGAAATACGTGTTCTAAAATAGTTTTAGTCATACTTTCAATGCCCTCATTTTATTTTAATTTCATACATTTAAACCCATTCTATTTACTATGAGAATCTAAAGTTTCATCTTTGTCTTTTTTCTCTTTGTAGAAGCAAGCACCCTAGCATACCCAGTCTGGCTGCTAGCACGGGTTCTTAGATCTGCTTTTCTAAAGGAAAGCAATTCAAAATGGGTTAACAACTTTAATCAAACATATATAATTTACTAGTTTGGGGGGAAGAGTCAGCACACTGAACTTCAGAGAATGCAAACAGAAGTTACAACAGAAAATCACACAAATCAGCAGACAGGGCTTCCAGCTGTTTGACCATTACATTCATACCTAGTTAGTTTCCAGAGAGAGAAGCACCAATATCTGGGTTTTCAAAGCTGGGGGGCTCAATAGCTGCCCAGAGTCTCATTTGGCCAAATCACACAACTCTTCCCAAAGTAAGCCCCAAAGCAAAACCTCATATCAGGGTAGATATAGCCTTCTCCTCTGTCTGAGAATATCATAACCCTCTTGACCCACTGCCCAGTCAAAGTAACATGAAGTGAGCATTCCTGAAAAACAAGCCTCCCGCCACAGGCTCCATGTGACCTATTAGGTCACATGGAGCCTATTAGGGGGCAGAGTATATTTTCAAATCAGGGGAGGTTCTCAGATTCATTTAAGCCTATCAAGGGGCTAAGGGGCAGGGGATATCTTCAGATTCCCATTACAACTTCTACATTACAACACCTCTATGACTCCCTAAATGGTGGATAGATGTTGCAGTTGATAGAGCACTGGACTTGGAGTAAGGAAGAGCTATCTGGCCTCAGAAGCTTACTAGCTGTGGGACTCTAAGTAAGTCACTTAACCTCTGTTTGCCTCAAGATCTTCAACTACAAAATAGGGCTAATAATAGCACCTAACTCGAAGGCTTGTTATGAAGATCAAATGATATATTTCCAAAGCTATTATTATGGTGCCTAGAACATATTAGGTGCTATATAAATTTTGTTCTTCTTGCTGTTTAGTTATTTTAGTCATGCCCAAATATTTGTGATTATTTTTGGTGGTATTCATGAAAATGTAAAAAAAAATAATAGAATATTTTGGCATTTCCTTCTCCAACTCATTTTACAGATAAAGTAAGTGGGACAAACAGGGTTAAGTGATTTGCCCAGGTTAAAAGAGCTAATAAGTGTCTGTGGCCATATTTGAAATCAGGTCTTCCTGATTCCAGGCCCAGTGCTCTATCTTCTGTGCCACCTTGCTGCTACCTATATAAAAACTAGGCCATAAAATGGTCTTCAAGAAGTGTTAATATATTGTCAGAATAGTTAACTAAAATTTACCTACTCTTATCAAAACATTAATCCAAGACAATTCCAAAGAACCCATGATGAAAAATGGTATCCATCTCCAGAGAGAGAACTGATAAACTCTGAGTGCAGTTTGAAGCAAACATTTTTTTAAACTTTTAATGTTTGTTTCCTTTTGCAGTATAGCAAATATGTAAACATATTTTTCATAACTTCATGTGTATAATTGATATCACACTGCTTGCCTTCTCAAGCAGTGGGGGTGGGGCAGAAGGGAGGAAGACAATTTGGAACTTATTTTTTTTTAAATGAAGGTCAAAATGTACATGTAATTGGGGAATATTTAACAAAATACATGTTAAAAATTTTTAAAGGAGTTGAATGGTAATGAGGCTATGACCTAAGTTTGTCCTCAACTGACAAACACCATGCTCACCATCAGGACTATATTTCATTAGGAGTATATTAAATGACCACTCGGTGCCATCCACTGTACTATACACTAAAGATACGAAGACATAAGTGCAGCAGTGCATACCATTAAGGAGTTTATATTTCACTGGAGGAAGAACAACATATACAGAGATACAAAATGTACATTTGTAGTAGGATGAGAGGAAAGACATTAAAAACTAAGGGAGAACCCAAAGGGCTTTTTATAGGAAGTGGTACTTATTCTGGGCCTAGAAGGAATGTAAAGATTCCAAGAGGAAAAAGAAGAACCCAAGTATAATAGAGAGCTTCTGAAAAAGGAAAGATGTTAGGGGGAGAATATCATGTGTGTGGAAGATGGAGGAGACCAGTTTGGCTGAAATATAGCTTACATTAAGGGGAAGGAAGCAGAATGAAAGGAATTTAGATAGACTGGAGTCAGACTGTGGAAAAAAAAATGCCAAATGGGGGAATTTGTATTTTGTTCTAGAGGTAATAAGGAATTTACATAATCATTTCTTTATTTTAGGAATAGCCTTTGCTTTATTTAATTTATACCTTACTGCATTCTGCCAGAGCTTGAACTCCAACCTAAAGCGACTTTTACCTTATAGTCAAGCATCATCATATGACTATATTTTGAAATATAGATCATTTTAATTGATAAAAATAAATTAAATACTTCAAAGAGAAGCATATTTTTCTTTAATAGTGATATAGATTCACCTGTATGGTAATAAATCTAACCAGAACAGATTTTTGAAATCTCATATCTGTCTAGTTCAGAAATTGAATTAGAAATATGCAGAAGCTACTTCTGTTTCCAATGTGATAACAAGGAATACAAATTTCTGAATGATTTGATGCCAAAAAATAGGTCTTGGAAGCTTAAAAATAGTTAATAAACTTAAAAAATGAAAATAAGTATCTATGCATCTCCTTCTTACTGTGCTCCTGTTAGAGAAACTAGTTGATGTAGTGGATATAGTGAAGGGTCTAGAGTCAGTAAAGCTTGAATGCAAATCAGGCCTCAGACACTTACTAGCTATGTGACCCTGGTATTAAACCCATTTGCCCAGTGTTCCTCATCTTTAAAATGAAATGGAGAAGGAAATGGCAAACCACTCCAGTATCTTTGTGAAGAAAACCCAAAAAAGGTGTCACGAAGAGTTGGACACTATTGTACAATGACCAAACAACATTGTTTTAAAACAACAATACTTTAAAAAAATGAAGTATTCTATTTCACACCCAGTAAATCTGTGAATTGGTAGAAAAATATTCTATAAAGACAAAACAAAGACAATATTGAAAAAAAATCTAAATATTTTAAAAGTTTAAAGAAGACACACATCTTCATACACAATAACTACCAAAAGTTTCCTATATATTTCTAATTTTTTAAATCACTGAATAACTTAATATTTTGAACTCCAAAAACCATGTATGCCCTGAGAATGCTTAATTTAGATTTTACAAGTTTTGTGTATTGTATTACTTTCGCAATACAAAATGAACAGGATTGATTCGTAAGTAAAAATATTTTTGAGCCAACAAAAGAAAATATTTTTAAAGCTCATTTATCTGACTACCATGATGCTTCATCAGTGATATGTAGGGGACTTCCTGTTTATTTGTACAGTTTTATTTAATTTGTTAAACTCACATTTCATATAACTTTCATGTAAATATGCCCATGTGTGTATATATGTATAGTCATATATGGATATATGTGTACATCTGTGTGTGTACATATGGACCTACTGTTTCTAAGATATAGCTACATGGAGTTGGTGAGGTAACTCCCTCTACCAATGAAGATCTCCAAATATCCTACAAACTAGTTTTAAGCAATTGCCTGTGTTATTGAGATATTAAGTGACCTGCTAAGAGTCAGATAACCAATAAATAGCAGAAGTATGACTTACATCCAGTCTTTCCAGCTTTTGGATCTAATCCATTATCTACTACATTTCACCCCACTGCTTTTCACCTAGCTATATTAATTTGGGAAAACCACAAAAAAATTCCTAAAACCTTTACCTATATTGTTACAATCTATATCAACTATTTACAGAAGTTGTTGAAAGCATATAGGATTATATACTATTATGTACTTTTTAAAGTATTGTTTGAGAAAGATAAGGATTTTTTGTCATTTTTATTATAATTCATTTTATCAGATTCCCTTTCTGTGATTCTCATTATGGTAGAGAATAGAATTAGTCTCCTGTTAACAAGGATTTTATAAATATAACATAGTGTTGGTCACAAATACTCCCAGGCACCTCCAAAGGGAACAGGACTCTGAAGGTGGAATCCTGCTGGTTTCTGGCAGAGGTTTCCTAATATGCCCTTCATAGAATCCCCAAAGTGTTTTGATTTGACATAGGAACTAGTGGAGTTTAAATTTCACTGAAAAAGTAGCTTCTCCATCCTAAGAGATTATAATAATAGAGAAGTCACCAAAAGCCTGGAAAGGGAATGTGGTGGGTAGAAATGAGCGGAGCTGCCATGGAGATTATAGAAGCAGCCATGAGGTCATTAGTGACTGATTCCAAATTTAATGCTATGTGAGCATAGGGTAAGTTGTGGACAAATTTATGCCAATGTCTCTTTGCCTGCCCTTTTCCCCACATTTCCACTTCAATCCTAAGTTGCTCATTCTTTAAAAAAATAGTAGTATTTCATTTTCCCCCACTTACATGTAAAGAAAGATTTTAGCATTCATTTTACAAGATTTTGAGTTCAAAATGTTTCTCACTTTCTTCTGAAATTGGTAGGCAATTTGATAGTGTTTATGCATGTAGTATCATTTTAAAATATTTCTGTATTAGTCGTAATTATAAAAGAAGAAACATATAACGAGGGGGAAAATGAGAAAGAATAAAGTAAGTGAAAATATCTATTATTTGATCCATATTCAGAGTCCATCAGTTCTTTATCTGGATGTGCTACATTTCCCTTCATGAGTTCTTTGTACTTGTCTTGGATCATTGTGTTGCTGAGAAGAGCTGAGTCATTTGTAGTTGTTCATCACATATTGATGCTGATACTGTACAATGTTTTCTTGGTTCTAATCATTTCACTTTGCATCAGTTTGTACAAATCTTTCCAAGATGCTGTGCAGCCATTCCCCAACTGATGGGGATCCCTTCAATTTCCAATATTTTGCCACCACAGAAAGGTCTGTATTTTTTTTGCAAATATAGATTCATTTTCCCTTTTTTATGACATTCCTGGAATGTAGATCTAGTAGTATTATTGCTGGATCAAAAGGTATGAACAATTTGGTTGCCTTATTGGCATAGTTACAAATTGATCTCAATGAGGGTTGGATCAGTTCTCAACTCCACCAACAATGTATTAGTGTCCCAATTTTCCCATATCTTCTCTATTTAGTTATCATTTTTTCCTATCATATAATTCAATCTGGTAGTACTTCAATCTGGAAGTCAATCTGGTAGTACTTCAGAGTTGTTTTAATTTGCATTTCTCTAATCAAAAGTGATTTATAGTGCTTCTTCATATGCCTATAGATAGCTTATATTTCTTCTTCTGAAAATGGTTTATTCATATCCTTTTACTGTCAATTGGAGAATGGCTTGCATTCTTGTAAATTTAATTCAGTTCTCAATATATTTGAGAAATGAGGCCATTATCAGAGACACTTGCTGTAAAGATTGTTTCCCAACTTTCTCCTTTCCTTCTAATCTTGGTTGCATTATTTTTGTTTGTGCAAAACATTGAAGTTTAATATAATATAGATTATTTATTTTGCATTTTGTAATGCTCTTTATCTCATTTGGTCATGGATATTTTCCCTCCCCATAGATATGACAGGTAGACTATTCCTTACTCTTTTAATTTGCTTGTAGTTTCACATTTTGACTTAGTCATACCAAAGTTATGTCATATCTAACTTTTCTAGTATTCTATTTACCTACTTAGTTTCTTGTTTGTTTTTTATTGGATTTATCAAATTCTAAGAGGAGACATGTGGTGTCCCTCACTAGCACAGTTTTGTTGTCTATTTCTTCCTGTAACTAATTTAACTTCTCCTCTAAGAATTTGGATGCTATGCCACTTGTTGAATATATATTCAGTACTGATATTGATTCATTGTCCATGGTACCCCTTGGCAAGATGTAGTTTCTTTCCTTATCTTCTTTAGTTAGGTCTATTTTTGCCTTTTCTTTGTCTGAGATCAGGAGTGCCACCTCTGTTTTGTTTTTTGTTTTTTTAGTTGAAGCTTAATATATTTTGCTCTAGCCTTTTACTTTTACTTTTTGTGCCTGTCTCTGCCTTTAAGTGTTTTTAATCCACTCTACTACCATTTTATGGGAAAGTTCATCCCAGTCACATAACAATTATGATTACTACCTATGCATTTCCCTCAGTTCTATTCTTTCTCCTGTCTGTCTTCTCTCTCTTGTTTCCCTTTCCCTCCTCCCCAGTGTTTTGCTTCTGTCTATCACCTCCCTTCATCTTCCATCCTTTCTGTCTAATCTGTTCCCACATCCTTTAATTCATCTCCTCCTTCTTCTACTTCCCTGTTGGGTATGATAGATTTCTATATTCAGATGATTGTGTATATGATTCCCTCTTTGAGCCAATACTGATGAGAGTAAGGTTCAAGCGATACTTGTAACCCACCCTCACATCTTGTGCTCCACTATAATAAGTCTTTTGCACCTCTTTATATGAAACAATCTACCTCGGTCTACCTTTCCCTTCCTTCTGCACCCATTGTGGTCCTCTTTCTCTTCCCTTGATGTTTTTTATATCATTCCTTCAAATTTACCTTGCACTTATACGCTCTTTCTATGTATATTCCTTCTAGCTGTACTACTCATGGTACAATTTTTTTTACTTTTTTTTTGGAAGAGCAGAGGTCAATTGGGGTTAACTTGCCCAAGGTCACATGGCTAGTAAGTGTTAAGTGTCTGAAGTAGGATTTTAACTCAGGTCCTCCTAACTTCAGGGCTGGTGCTCTATTCACTGCATCAGCTAGCCGCCCCCTCATGGCACAATTTTTAAGAATTACAAGTATCATCTTTCTGTGTAGGGATGTACATGTTTTAGCTCTATTGACTCTCTTGTGTTTTCTTTCCCATTTTTATCTCTTTATGCTCCTCTTTGGTCTTGATATTGGAGGCTAAATTTTTTGTTTTAGTTCTGATCTTCTTATGAAAACTTGAAATATTTCTATTTAACTAATTAACTCTTTTTCCCTTGATGCTTTATGCTCAATTTTTTTGGCTAAGTGATACCTGGTTGTAGTCTTAACTCCTTTGCTTCTGGAATATCATGTTCCATGATCCCTGATCATTTAAGTTTCAATGCCAAGACTTGGGTAAACCTGAATGTGATTCATTGATATTTAAATTGTTCCTTTCTGGAGAATATACTCCTAGAGAGATGGACTGAATGCATTAATAGTGTTTGTAACAGACAGTCATCAATTAATGCTGAAGCCATTCACCATTTACCTCAGATTGAAGTCCATCCCTCCCTATCTGAAGTTCCAGCTAAAGAAATTTTGAATTCCATTAGACTTTTCTTGTGTGCCAAAGCACCTGGTGCTGATTCTATTCCAGCTGATATTTACAAGGTGGATAGTCCATTGGTCATTATGAAAGCTGACTGAAATTTTCTGGGTTATATGACAAGAGGAGATTATCCCCCAGGAGTTCAAGGATACCTCCATTATCCATCTTTATAAAGTTAAAGGCAATAGATTGTCCTATGGCAATCACAATGGTGAGGGAGGGGAGAATCCTCTCTCTTAGTCATTGCTGGCAAGATTCTTGCCAGAGTCCACCTTGATAGGTGGATGATCCTTCAACTGAAAGATGATCACCTACCTGAGAGCCAATGTGGCATCAGAAAGGGCCTAGGAACAATTAATATGGTGTCTGGTGTCCAATATCTCCAAGAAAAATGTCGAGAGAAGAAGAGAGGTCTGTACATAATATTTATAGATCTGACTAAGGCCTTTGATATTGTCAGTTGTGAAGACCTATGGAAAATTATGTCAAAATTTTGGTTGCCCAGACAAGTTTATCATCATTGTACATCAACTTCATGATGGTATGCTTGCCCAGGTTCTGAATAATGGACAATGCTCTCATGCTTTTCCAGTCACCATCTGAGTGAAATAAGGTTATGGGCTTACTCCCATGTTTTTAGCATGATGTTTTCAGCCATGTTGTTAAACACCTTCAATGAGGACACACAGTATCAATATCAGCTACCACACTGATGTTAAATTCTTCAACTTGAAAAAGCTACAAGCCAAGATCAAAGTGGAGGGAGTGTTGTTGCATGATTTTTTTTGTGTGTGTTCAGATGATTGTGCATGAACTTAGTGCAGCCTCTGAAACCATGATGTATTCAACAGGATTTCTTTTATTTAATGCTAGAGTTAATAAGGAGCTACTGGATGGGGAGAAGGCGTAGAGAAAGTTCAGATCTATACTCCAAAAATATTACTTTGGTGGTGGTGTAGAACTATAATCAGAGTAAGCAATGAAAGACTGGGGTTCAAGTTAATAATCTTGAAGCCACGAACATGGGTATCTGAGGCCAAGAAGATATCATTATTTGAAGCTCAAGGTAAGAAAAGCAAGGCCAATTTTAGCAAAACAAGTCTCAAAACATAAGCCTCTCCAAAATCTCACCTAAACTTAAAAGAATGATCTGCCTTATTTTTGTAACTTAAACATGTTCTATAAGTGAGTCAAACATGTTAATATAACTTTTTCATTTTCAATAATATTGGATTAGACTAAGTGAAGAGAGAAAAGCTTAAATTGGATCAAACTATGTTATTTCTTCCCTGACCTCTAGAATGATATTGCCAACATTATCCTTCTCTTCAACTGAAGGTAAGAGAAATTCATCTGATGTGAATGAGCATTAGTATTAATTAGTCAGTAAATAATTATTTAATTCCTACTATGTACCAGGACAGCTAGGTGGCACAGTGGATAGAATACTAGGCTTTAACTCAGGAAGTGTCCTCTTCTTGAATTCAAATATGGCCTCAGATACTGTGTGAAGCTTGGCAAGTCTCTTAACTCTATTTGCCTCAGTTCCTCATCTGTAAAATGAGCTGGACAAAGAAATGGAAAACCACAAGTTTCTCTTTGTCAAGAAAAGTAAGAGTCAGTTGGGGCGGCTAGGTGGCACAGTGAGTAGAGCTACAGCCCTGGAGTCAGAAGGACCTGAGTTCGGATATGGCCTCAGACACTTAACGCACACACAAACAAAACCCTAGTTGTGTGACCTTGGGCAAGTTACTTAACCCCAATTGCCCTCCAAAAATAAACAAACAAAAAAAAAAGAGAGAGAAAAGTAAGAGTCAGACACAAAAGAAAAATGTTTGAATAACAACAATATACCAAGTACTTTTCTAAGTCTTAGAGAGTACAAAAAAAAAAAAAAAGATCATCTCTGCTCTCCAGGAATTCACACAAACTGAAAGGGGAGACATCATTCAAATAAATATATAGAAAAAAATACATATAAGATAAATTAGAGATAATCATTAGAGGAAAGGCTCTGAAATTAAGGGAGAATAGGAAAAGGTTTCATAAAGAAGGAAGGAATTTTATATTGTACAAGACTGCAATTATTCTGCATGTTTTAAATTAATAGTTTCTTACTCATTTCTCTCTAGTTTTTTTTCTGTTATGTAACAGCTACGTACACAATTAAATATCTTGAAATTCCAATTTGGAGATCTTTCTTTTTAAGTCATGACATCTACTTACCATGGTCGATAATTAGAGAGCACTTAAACAAGTCACATCTGCCTATTTACTTGGCTAAGGAAGAAAATCTAATAGTCAGCAGCTAAAATGTTGCATTTGGCTTGACTAAATTTGAAAATCCTATATTTCAATAACTATTGAGTTAAAATATGTGTTTTTTATTTGACAAAAACAATACACATAATTTTAAAAGTTATTTTTTCTTTCACTTACATAGCTTTTTCTATGTCCTTTTTTCTATTTAGGAAAAATGCTAAGACTGAGTCTTGGACACAATAGAAATATAAAAACCTCTTCCCATTTGAATTCTGATTCTTCTGCACATTTTGATTTATACCTAACTCAATGAAGAATAAGTCAGTCAGCCAGTACCTGAAAAAAATCTATGATGCAGCAATGTTACAAAATCTGTTTGAAGTCTAGGCTCTACCTGAAGAGTCAGGGATTTTGGGTCCACAGATGCTAGATTTTAAAAAAAGCACACCAAAAACTAAGGTACAAAGTAGATTGATATTTCCTCCCCAATAAGTGTAACATATAGAAATTGTAGCTAGATAAATATATTTAGGATTTATGTTTATAGAACTCATCATCAGCCTATGTATAAATAAGGATCTCATCAACCTTTCCTAGCATTAATCAAAAAATTCTAGATGAAATTTTTTTAAATGAAGAAATAAGTGTGCAACTGAATTTAACTTACTCATACATAACAAATGTAGTGGGAATTATCAGTAGTTCCCTTGAATTTAAACTAAAAAGTTTCAAGTTCTGTTAGAGGTACATTGGCTATGTAACCTTGTAATCATTATTTTTTTTTTCTGAATCTCATTGTTCTTTCAGGAAAATGGAGTTAATTATTATTTGCTCTACCTACCTCAAAGAGTTTTTATGAGGAAGTTCTGTGGAAATCGTTTTAACTCCTAAGGCCTTCGACAAACCACTCCAGATAATCATAAGAACAGTTTACAGATGCCCATGGGATGGTTTACTTTTATTGGATAATTTTAGAACTTAGCTTAAAACAAAAGAAATTTTAATCAAACAACATAGCTATTAAAGTGACAAAAATAAATCGTTCTTCTTATACTTGTGACATCATCTATCAAAGGATATCATGTTGCTAATGGGCAAGGCATGTATATAAAGCACACATATGCCTCAAAATCACATGTGGTAGACAAAGATAGATAATATGACCAGAACACACATGGGGACAGAGAAAGATATGTCACTGGAGAACTGGCATGTGATGCAGCAAAACTACTGATGTCCTCTGGGGATGTCATTATCCAGCTCTCTGCTGAGCATCACATCTTTCCCTCCCATCATGTTTTCTATCTTGGGAGTCTTCACTGACCTTATGTATATCGGGCTGTGCAATTATGCTTTAACTGCAAAATGTGATTCTAATGAAGAGAATTAGAGGCATTATGACTGACTGTGAGGTGTATTGGGCAGGTTTCAACTCACGGGCAGCCAGCTACAACATCTACATATAGTGGTTGCTGTGCTACCAAGCTAATCCCAAGGGAGAAAAATTGAGCATAAGGATTCAGTAAGTCAGTCAGTCAACATGTTAAGCACATACTATGCTCCAGGTTTTGTGCTAATCATAGGATAAAAAAGAGGGAAAATGTTCCTCATTTCTTTCAATCAATGTCAATAAATCTTTGATTAAAGTCCTATTCTAGTGTCTCTTCATGATGTGAATAGGATCTGGGCTTCTTTGAAGAGCATTTTACGAGAGTACAATCTCTTATCAAGTTCTACCAATCCAGAAAGACTGGGAGGTAAGTGATTTAATCACTCCCATTTTACAGTTGAGGAAACTGGCAGAATGAGTTTAGTAACTGACTCAGGATCACAAAAGTAATGTCACAGGCTTTGGATTTGAATTCAGGTCTTCCTGACCTTAGGTCCAGGACTCTATCCTCTGTACCATCTAGCTAACTCTTTCCTGAAAACTACCCATGAGAAACTAGGGACAGTTTATCCCTACAATATTCGCTATAATGTGATGCTATTTTGTTTTGGTTTGGTTTTGATTACCATAGAAACTTATAAAATTAAAAATACACTTTTAAGGTTGTGATCTACACTATTGGAAGAAACAAAATGTCACCAATTGAATCATTGATCCTTGTGACACTGAAATATTCACATAAAAGAAATCTAGACCTTATATAATTTAAAATACTTTCCTTGTTCATTGTGTTATCTTGGGAAAGGTTAACTAATGTGACCTACTGAAATAATAACTGAGTTATAATATTATATTCATATTACTTCAAATATGAGGCTTAGAGATAGCATGGTACAAGGGAAAGCACACTAGATGTGGAGTTAGAGTTCCTGGATTTCAAGTTCACTTAAACAAATTTCATTAGTTCATTTAGCCACAGTTTCTTCATCTGTAAAATGGTAATAGAAGGGCTAGATGGTCTTTGAATTCCCTTCCAACTCTCATGTAATATTGTTTAAAGCTTCAAAGTAATTTCATGTACTTTACCTCCCACATTTTATCCATGAGTAAATTGAAGCTTAAGGAGGAAAAAGCAGCTTTTCCAAGGACACATAGGTAGTATTAAAACTGTGATTTGAATGAAATATTGTTTTCATTTTTTATCTTTATTTCCCAGTGTCTAGCAGGGTGATAGGCAGATTTTACCATACCATACTGATGCTTCCTTTTGTGACCTTATATCACCAATTTGGTGTGGTGGGAAGAAGGGTTGTATTTATTAGATGTCAGAAAGATAGCACTTTAGTCCTGGTTCCTATAGAGCATGTAACTTTGGGTAAGTCACAGAAATAAACTTTGCTTAAGTTTGCTCAATCATAAAATGAAGATTTGGGTGAGCTTCAAGGTCCTAGGGCCTAGGGCAATAGATTTCAATTTGAAAGGAAACATAAAAATAATGTAGGTCAACCTCACATTTTATAAATTAAAAGAAAACAGCTCTCCAAGAGGTGGTGTCATATATATATATATACACATATACACATACATATACACACATATATGCACACATATATGCACACAAATACATATATGCATATGTGTGTATAAATAAACACATATATGTACATACATGCTCATATATATGCATACATACATACACACATATATAAATTAAGGCAGCTCTTGACTCCAAATCCAATGATCTATCTCTAATGTTCTATGAATTCTAACATTCTAACATCAACATTTCACTTGATTGTCAGTGCCACTACTTGTTATGTTTAAATCTTGTAAATACTTGGGTAAGTTCGTAAGCAATTTCAGATACTAAATACAATAATAAATTCAGACACAGTTAATGTCCTTTGGAAAGACTACTTGCCTATACAACTTTGCCATTTTTTCTACCCTCCAGAGGTTAGGGTCCTCAAAAACTATAGGAAAGTTGACCTTAAAAAACCTTTCCAAATAAGTAGCATCACCTTTCCCCCCACAATGTATTGCTCCTATTTTTCTGGTTTTTTGTGTTTTCTTTATCAAAAAGGGAATATGGTAAAACTAGACATATCAGATTCTTTGACAGTTTTTGCCATATATATCATATGGTCACAATCCTCTTTCTTTAGAAGCCTCAGTACCATCACTAGCTTTGCTAGAAAAATATGCCTCCAAAGACAAAGGGAGGAAATGATTCTTTTTTTTCCCTTTATAAATATCTTCACATTTAAATAATACAGAACATAGCTTGTTTATTTTGTCAGTTAACATTATAACCTTGTAATGACATAAAAAAGGAAGATAATATTTGAGAATAGAATAAAGTTTATAAATCCCAACTACTTTTCAAATAGCTTAGCAGAGTCAATGGAAATAGGAATTGAGGAAAGGAAAGTGATTAGCACACATGGTTTTGCCCTGGTGATAGAAAAATGGAGGAGAGAGAGTAGAAATAGGACTTCCCAGTGGCTCCAGCTGTCACATTCACCAATCCATTTAAAAAAGGACTTTGAACAAACTTTGGAGCAACAGACCCCACAAAATGACACAGAGAAGCTAACCTCCCACTGAAGACAGACTGGCAGCCCAGCAGGGAGCAGTCAGTGCATCACTCTGGGAGCTGACCCCAATCCCCCATGAGCCAGAGGTTTTATCCCCAGGGCAGCCTGAGCAGCAGCCAGCTGGAAGAACTCCAGAACAACAGCAGCTGTGGCGTTTCCAGAATTATCAACACATAGATTCCAAGGACAAAGTGAGAGGTCAGTACACCATGAATTTTGGGACTAGTGGGGAGAGCATCAGCTTTTGCTCCCAGGGCAAGAAGCCACTAAGATGCTTAGGCACAGTCTGTGCCACATTGCAGGTCCAGCTCCTGGCCTGCAGACTGTGAGGAGACCTGGAGACCAGTCTAGGGGGTAATCGCTCTTGCTTTAACCTTCTTGGATCTGGATTGTGGTCTGTGGTGGAGGTCCTACAGTGTGACCAGCTTGCCAGAGCGTGTTGAGGCTTCAGAGAGGGCACCCAACTAATACTTCTGGCAGCTGAGAAAACCCCAACTTCTGGGATGTAAGCTCTCCTGTTTGGTGGCAGAGTCCTACTGTGGCAACAAGCCCAAAAGTCAAGTAATTGAGTGGCAACATGCCTAAGCAAAGGAAACAAAATAAACTGAAAAATTCAACATTAGACTCCTATTTGGAGGGCAAAGAGGATCGAAGAATGGAACAAGAGGAGGACTGTGAGTCAGTACTCCTGCACCAAAAGCTTCAAATGAAAATACAAGCTGGTTACAGGCCATAGAGGACCTTAAGAAGCAGATAAGAGAAGTGGAGAAAAAACTGGTAAGAGAAATGAAAATGATGCAAGAAAATTATGAGAGTCAACATCCTGACTGAGGAAAATAACACCCTAAAAAAGAGACTAACTCATATAGCAAAAGAGGCTGAAAAAGGCAACGAGGAGAGGAATGCCTTAAAAAGCCAAATTTGCCAGATGGAAAAAGAATCTCAAAGGCTCACTGAAGAGCATCTTTCCTTTGGATTTAGAATGGACCAAAGGGAAGCTAATAACTTTATGAGAAATCAAGATGCTGTTAAACAGATCCAAACAAATGAAAGAATAGAAGGCAATGTGAAATATCTCATGGACAAAACCACTGACCTGGAAAATAGATCCAGGGGAGAGAATTTAAAAATTATTGGACTACCTGAAAGCCATGATCAATGAAAGAACCTAAAAATCATCCTCAAAGATATTCTCAAGTAAAACTGCCCTGATGTTTTTGAACCATAGGCAAAATAGAGGTTGAAAGAATCCACCAATCACCTCCTGAAAAAGATCCCAAAAAACAAACTCCTAGTAATTTTATAGCCAAGTTCTGGAATTTCCAGATCAAGGAGAGAATATTACAAGCAGCCAGGAAGAAATAATTTGGAGACTGTGGAAACACATTCAGGATAACACAGGATCTGGCAGCTTCTACACTGAGGGATCGAAGGGCCTGGAATATGATATTCCACAGTTCAAAGGACCTGGGATTAAAACCAAGAATCACCTGCCCAGCAAAACTCAGTATCATGTCTCAGGTGAAAATATGTTCTTTCAGTAGATTAGAGGACTTTCAAGCATTCTTGAAGAAAAAACCAGACTTGAGTAGAAAACTTGACATTCAGACACAAGAAGCAAGAGAAGCATGAGAAGGTAAACAAGGAAAAGAAATCATAAGGAACTTATCAAAGTTGAGCTATTTACATTCCTACATGGAAAAATGATAATTGTAACTGATGAAATTTTTCTCAGTATGAAAATAGTTGAAGGGAATAGAAATATACACATGTGTGTGTATACATATATATATAGCCTTTATCAGAGGGTATATAGGTATAAAAATACATATGTGAATGTGTATACATATGTTTACAGGTTTACACAGATAGAAGACACAGGACTAATTTAATAGGAAGGGATGATACTTAAAAGTGAAATCAAGAAGTGAGAGAGGAATATAATGAGAGGAGATGGGGACAGACAGAAATGGGGCAAACTATCTTATACAGAAGAGTCAAGGGAAAATGTATACAATGGAGGGGAAGAACAGAAAGGCATAAGGGAATGGGTCAACCTTATAATCATTGAATTTGGTTCAGGGAGGGAATGACATATACTCAGAATAGGGTATCTTACCCTACAGGAGAGTAGTGGGGAAGGGGATTTTGGGGGGGGGGAGGATGGAAGGGAAGGCAGGCTGGGTGGGAGGGAAGTAGGAAGCACACACTTTTGAAAAGGAGCAACACCAAAGTAGAGAATAGAACAAGTGGGAGATGAGATAGGAGGGAGGAAAATATAATCAGTCTTCTATAATATATCTAGTATGGTAATGTTTTGCATTAGCTACATATGTACAACCTATATTGAATTGCTTATCTTCCCAGTAAGGGTGGGTAACAAGGGAGGAAGGGAATAAATTTGGAATTCAAAGTTTTAAAACCAAATGTTTATATATGCATATATGTATATATATATATATATATATGTGTGTGTGTGTGTGTGTGTGTGTGTGTGTATGTGTGTGTGTGTGTGATACTATTATTAATACTATTTTACATGTAATTGGGAAATAAGATGAGGGGATAGCCTGGGGGCCTGCTATTTTGGGCATGTGGGTAGGGGAAAAATGCGAAGAAAATCTGTAACACATAAACTGGCAGAAATGAATGAAGTAAAACAAAAGTTAATAAATCATTTTTAAAAAAGAAAAATGGAGGAGAAAAGAACTATCCATATTGATTCAATTATGGTTGGTAGAAAGGATTCAACATGACCCAAAGATACTAATTGAAACTTCTTCATTTTCTCATGACCAAGATCATGGCACAGTTCCCCTTGGCCTCTTTTCTAATGGTTTTAATGGGTTCTTTTAAGGAACCATTCATGAACGCTCCTGGTTTTCTTCTATCTATTCTTCCCATAATGATTTTCCATATGAATTTCAAGCATATACCACAAATCTTGGAAATGTTGGGTGAACCAGTCTCCCCATCATAGGGCAGTCCTCTCCCCACAAGACTCTTAAATGGCTCACTTCTGTGGATGGAGCCAGAGACTAATTTTATCAATAAAAATTATATTTAAAATTGACTCTTAAATAGTTTAGAATTTTAATGTACACATTAAATTTGGTCTAGAAGTAATTTTGTGATAGATAGATAGATAGATAAGAATATTTCTTAAGAAAAAATACAAACTAATAGCAACCATATAGAAGATCATCCTAAATAAGTAATATGAGAAATTCAAGTTCAAAAATTTCTTCCCACCTCATATATAAACTTCTTTCAAAAGATATGAATGCTTATTACAATTTGAAAGACTTATGGAATAGGACCAATCCAATGACCAGCAACATTTATATAATGTTTCACTCATAGTGAAACATGCTGCCTACCTCCTGATAGGGATAAGTGGTGAATGAGTAGAGATAGAGATAGAGACAGAGACAGAGATAAAGATAGAGACAGAGACAGAGACAGAGATAGAGATAGAGATAGAGATAGAGATAGGTGGTGGTGGTGGTGGTGGTGGTGGTGGTTATGGTGGGGCATGACCAATATGGGAATTTATTTTATATGTGTTTTGTTTTTACTTTCTTGATGTAGAAGAGGAAGAGGTTCAAGTTAAAAGGGAGAGAATATGGATTTTCACAAAATAAAAATGATATAAAATTTTAAAATAGAACCCCATTAAAAATAATTAGTGTTGGAAGAGTCATGGAAAGATGAACAGACTAATACACTGTAGGTACATCTTTGAAATCCTTCAACTATTAAACAAAGCAGTTTGGAATTATGCTAATGAGTTATTGAAGTGTCCATATCTTTAGACATAGATTCTACAACTCTGCATATAATATAACCCCAGGTCAATCAATGATAAAAAGAAAGACTTCATCTATACAAAAATATTTGTAATACTTTGTAGTAGCAAAGAAATGGAAGCAAAGTAGTGGCCTATCAAAGAAGAGATATGGTAAGGTGATTCCTCTCATATGCTTCTTTGTAGAAATGTGTGCATCATGAAATATAACATCATATTTTTAAAATATCTTTTTAGTTTTGCAAATCTCCCCCTTTATTGTTTATAATAAAAGATGGCTTTTTGGAAAGGAGTAGGAAATAAGAAAAAAACGAGAAATATAAATTATGTAAATACAAGATATCATTAATATTATATTTAAATTTTTTCTACTTCTCTCTGGGTCTTATATACTAATAACATTTTAAATTCTTCAGTATTTCCAAAAAAAGTTAATTGAATAATGCAAATAATTATTAATTGTCTACTATATACAAAGAATTGCACCCCTGATAAAGTTAGTCCAATGTAAGGTAGCTTGAAATACTAGCATGATTAGAAAAGAAAGAAGGAAAAAAGGAGTGAATAAATATGACAGTTCTCACTGCATCTTGTTTGTAGCATCTTATCTTCAGCTATGTTTATGTGTTCTACTCTGTTTTACTTTTCTTCATAATGTATCTTGTAAACCAGAAAGGACTGAATTCAGTTCTACATTTAGACTTAGATACCAGAAAACTTTTAAACTCTTTTAAAGTAAAATACAATTATTCCTATAATCTCAGAGAAGGAGTGAGTTAAAAAGACAGCTAGCTCAAAGACAATGGAGGGGGTGGATACAAAGCAGATAAGTTTAGGTAGTCCCTGGAGTGATACTTTCTATTATTACTACATAGTGGAGGCTACACAAAGTTGAGAGGCAAATGGGAAAAAAAAAGTGCTTTACAGTTATCCATTTCCTATAAAAGAAGTTCTTTATAGCCTAGCTTTACAATTTTATTTCAAGCATAGCATATCCTTGAAACATTCATATTAGAATATTGAAATTCACAGCAAATAATGATTTAAAAGAAATATCTGATTTCTACCCATACCACTGCCTGCTTCTGTTGGTGTGGATAATCTCTGTGAACTTGAGAGTTTTTGCCCACTTAATTGGTTAACTGGGGAGGTTTCAGTCATATGCCAAATCATCATTAATAAAGAAAACTAAGACTAGGCCACTTTGTTCAAAATAGTTTTGGGGATCCTTCACTAAAAGTTGATATTGAGTGGATAATTTGGATTTATTATCTTTAAGTGTTACTAAATATAGTGGCCAAAAAGTCACAGATTACTGGAGGAGATTGGTTTGGGGGGTGAGGGGATGATGAATGACCATAGTAGAAAATGCAATATTTCAGAGATCACAATTTCAGTATCACTTCAGTTGAAAAGTAGATGTGCGACTATGAGAATCTGTGGGCCTGAATTTGTCATCTGTAAAGGGAAGGAAAATGTATTCCTAGTATTGCATTTGCAACCTGGTACTCTGTTCATGTAGGCAAGGCTTGAGTGGTATTTGTTTACATTCAATCATAATAATTATTTTAAAAGAATATTTTCCATTTGCAACCCTAGTGAAGCTTGTAAATGGCAAGAATTCATTAATATTATTGGTATGTTGTTATATCCCATAACTCTTTTTTTAAAGCAATTTGGGTTAAGTAACTTGCTCAAGGTTACATGGCTAGTCATTATTTATGTATGGGTGCTCATTTTCTGAGGCCGGTTTCAATCCCGGGTCATCCCAACTCCGAGGCTGGTACTCTTCCTCACTGCTCCACCTAGCCGCCCCTATCCCATACCTCTTGATAAAGAAATGAAGAGTGTCCATTGTTACCCAGATGCAGGTCAGTCTAGCTTAGTCAGTGAGAGTGGAAATTAGGCAAACACTCTATTAAGGGGTGCAGATTAAGAAATACAGAGAAGTGCAACTGAGGAAGGAGAGGAAATGATCCATTCTAGAACAATATTTGGGTGCCCTAGGTTAAAACAAAAAAGGTAAAAAAAAATACTAAGGGAAGTTAAGGTACAGGTTTTTATTATAGAAGAAGTAATTTCACTATCATGAAATGAGCCGGTGAAGAACTAGTTTTATTTACACCAGCCAAAAATAAAGGAGAGTGAGAGATGAGGGAGGCAATATCCAGAGGTAAGGAGTAGAGATCTCCAAAGAAGAGTTAGACAATAACATACAGGGTCTGAGACCCGAAGTAGGGGGATCATGGTGGGACTCTGATAAAGAAGGCTTTTTTTGTTTTGTTTTTATCATAGGAATAGATGTGGTAGATGTACACAGAGCTCTTTTTCTATGTCCAGAATCATTGGTCTTGAGGAAGTCATCTATGAAAAAGCCCAGATTGATTGAAGAGATATGCCCACCTAAAAACTAGCTATCTTTTGCAAGGGTTGAGGGAAACAGATTCTATAAAGTCTGGGAGAACAGACTTTCCAGATAAGCTTATAGTAAAACAGCCAAATCTTAACTAATAACCAGCATAGAACCTGACTAAAATTAAGAGTAAAGAGAAGGGTGGCTAGGTGGCATGGTGAATAGAGCACTGGCCCTGGAGTCAGGAGGACCTTAGTTCAAATCCAGCCTCAGACGCTTAACACTTACTAGTCATGTGACCCTGGGCAAGTTGCTTAGCCCCAATTGCCCCACCTTTGCCCTCCAAAAAAAAAAAAAATAGCAATAAAAAAGAGTAAATGTAGTTCCCTATAAATTAAGAATATATCTAGAATGGATCTTTATGAGAAAAATGCAACCCAAAATAGTATAGTGTGTTTAAAAAACAAAAGCAATTTTTAAACTTTTTTTTTGTCTTCTCTGACTTAAAAAAAAGTAAATTTTTCCCTCCCCACCCCTTCCTTTATACACCTAAGATAGCAATAAGATGATTTTTCAGGAATCTGGGGGGAAAAAATCTCTGTTCTCTGCTTGGACCTTTGAGAAGATGAATACAGTAGCAGGAAAAAGCCAGAAGATACTACTGGTAGAGATCCAGGATCCAAATTGACTTGACAAAAATGAAGGGATGACAAAATAAGGAGAGGGAAGGTGTTCAGGGGAGGGAGGAAAAGAAGAATAGGGATTAGGAGAATGGGAGAACTGCTGAAGTTCTATCTCTCACACCTCATTTTAAAAATATTGGATTATATCTTTAATATTACTTTCAGAGCTGAAATCCTAATATTCTAGATGTTATCAAAAATAGCTGATTTGAAACTTGATGAAAAGTTATTAAAATAGCGATTTATAAATATAAAAAATTTAATATAAACACAATATATTCTTTGTGATTTGTTGTTGAAGATTATACTTTCTAAGATTATGATTTGTATCCTCATATTATTTTCTCATTTTAGAGAGAAAGAAGAAAGGAAATTTTACTATTTTTTACACAATGGGGAAAATGGAGTAGGGGAGTTGTTGGTATACTGGTAATTTATTTTTTCTTTATAAGTGTATTGATATTTCAAGCCCTCAAAGGTTTTTGTTCTATGGTATATCCTAGGAATAAAGAAAAATTAATTTAACTTTTATGTATTATACAGTTTGGGAGGGGAACAATTCTCTTTTAATTTGCTATTTTTAATAGTTTTCCATCATGTTTCTAATTTATCAAGTAGGGGAAGTGGTGATATTTATTTTCTTTTCCATTTGTTTTCAATCTGCTAAATAAAAAAGGTTTTAAGTATACTTTAAATGTACAACTGCCAAAATCATCAAAGCTTTAGTGAAAACAATTTTGTTAATAGTCTTTTCTACCAAGAGATGGTATGAAGCAGGTGACCCTGCTAGGAATTTATTTTAAGACTTTTCAGTAGGATGGAGGATCAGTCTGCAGCTATAATTTTACTTTGCATTGACTGTCAGTTGGAAATATATAGGAAAAGATGTTCTATTCACAGAATTCTCCATAAAAGGCCTAAAAATTACATATTTCAACATATTCAACTGACAACCTATGCTTTATTTCACATAAAAATGGTGCACTGAAGAGAAATAAACACTATGCAACCTATGCAACACTTTGTAGAGAACAAGTTTTTCTTACTAGGATATAATTCATAGAGATGAAATGGAAATTAAATACAGATGATTTAAAGAATAGCTTAAAAATTACATATGATAATGAAATAGTGAAATAACATGTAACACGAGTGATTTTCCTTTAATTAGTTAAAAATGTCCTTCAATAAAATGCTTTGACCTTGTTCTTTTTATTTTAATTTTTTTGCTTGTTGAAGGGGTAAAGGCAGGGCAATTGTGGTTAAGTGACTTGCCCAAGGTCACATGAGTAGTAAGTGCTAAGTATCGGAGGCTGGATTTCAACTCAGGTCCTCCTGACTCCAGGGCCAGTGCTCTATTCCTTGTGCCACCTAGCTGGCCTTTTACCTTATTTTTAATGCATTTCCAGTTCAGAATTTTCTATATAGAATTGAAAGTGAAATCAATTCTATATTAAATGTATGTACCCTACTATTCCTCAGAATATACACATATATTGATTGCTAAAAGAGCAAGTAAAAAATTTCTCATACTTCATTTCTTTTAACAGCAAATCTTACTTGTATTATGTTCTTTGGAAAATATTATTGGTTTCTTCATAATAGTACTTTGCTATCTAGGGCAAAATGAGAATAAAATGAGATAATATTTGTAAAGTGTTTAACAAAGTGCCTAGCATAGAGTAGGCAGTTAATACTTTTTTACTTCCTTCTTTCTGAGGTATAGAAAGTATGCTTCTAATACAATACCACTGTGGTAGGGTAAAAGTAATCTGAGGTTCTTAAATTCTATGTTTCTTAATCTTGAAAGACTTCAAAAATGGATCCAGTCATCATAGTAAACTAGAACATTGGACTGGTTGTTGTCCTTCTTTCTCAAAGAAGACCAAAATGACACCACTATGCTACAGTTAAGTTACAGTGGGTTCAATTGTGGCTAATCAGACCAATACAAATTTGGAATGTTCTACCACAGGTTGGGCACAAATACTCCATGTGAGCATTTGGGGTGAATTCTCAAAATTTGTATATCTCACATTTCTTTTGAGCTACTTTAAGTCTGCTTTGCTCAGAGCTCACAGCACCTTCTCTGATGAGGGCATGCCATACTGAGTGGTCTTCTGCCAGTGTCTCTCAAGTGTCAAACAATCAATTCCAAAATTCTTAAGCGCGACCTTGAGATTTTCCTTGATTCTCTTCTTCTGACCACTATGTGAATGTTTGACCTGTGTAAATTCTCCATAAAATAGTTTTTGGGGCAAGTGTACATTTAGTATTCAAATAATATAACCAGCCCATCTTAGTTGCACTCTCTGAAGCAGAAATTTGAATTATTTGCAGTTTAATTCAAGAAAGTAACTCAGTGTCAAGCATCTTATCCTATCAGGTTATCTTCGGAATTTTCTTAAGACAATTAAAAGTAAAGTGATTTAGTTTCCTTGAATGGGGCTAATATGTTGCCTGGGTTTCACAAGCATACAACTAGGTAGAACAATGGCTCTGGTAGACCTTCAGCTTGCTAGTGAGTCTGGTACCTCTTCTCTGCCACATTTTTCTTCAGAGCCTCCTATACACTGAACTGGCTCTGACAATGCATGTGTCATTGTCATTATCAATATGTACATCCCAGGAAAGTATAAACACCAAGGTAGGTGAACTTACCCACAGCACTGAAAATTTCTCCATTTGCTGTAACAGATGGTTCTGAGTATGCACTGACTCAAATAAAAGAATTGCAGAGAGATAAATATAAAACTTACTGCTTTGGTTCAAAACAAAGATTTCAAGTATATAATGGAGAGGGCATGACAAAATAAAAGCTTGTGTGAAAAGATACAAAGGTTTCAGTGGCATGAATGCTCCATATGAAACAACAGAGTGAAAATCTAAAGGTAATAATACCATCTTTGGGCTACATTATCAATGAAATTATATTATGCAGGGCAAGGGAAATAATTTCCCTGCAATGTAGCACCATCTTTAGGCTACATTATCAAAGAAAGTATATTATCTAGTACAAGGCAAATAATTACCCTGTTATTCTCTGCCCTAATCAAACCATAATATATAAAGGAACAAGTTAAAAAACCCCAATTGTGTACCAAATTGGAAATGCTGAAAATCAAAGGTGACTTTAATAAGATTGAATGATTAAAAATTAAAGGCAAATACAAACTATTGAGTAAGTAAATCTAGGGGCTGGTTTTATGAGAAAAAAAAAACTCAATAAGATAGAAAAATAATTTGTTAATTTAATTTTTTAAAAAGAAGGAAGAAAAACAAATATTCAATATCAAAAATGAAAAAGGTGAAATCACGACCAATAAAGATGAAATTAAAGCAATCATGAGGAAATATTTTACCCAGTTGTACACCAATAAATCTGACAATCTGAGCAAAACTGATGAATATTTATGAAAATAAAAAATTAGCATAAATTACCTAGATTACCAGTTCAGGAAATAAAATGTATAAATAAGTTCATTTGAGAAAAAAAAAGAAATTGAACAAGACATTATTGAATTCCCTAGGAAAAATCCCCAGGATCGGATGGGTTCATGAGTTAATTCTACCTACCATTTAAAGACCGATTAATTCCAGTACTATGCAAAATATTTGGAAAAATAAGTGTAGTCCTACCAAACTCCTTTTATGACACAAATATAGTGTTGATACCTAAACCTGGAAAATCTAAGAAAGAGAAGTAAAATTATAGGCCAGTTTTCCTAGTGAATATCAGTGCAAACATTTTAAACAAAATTCCAGCAAGACAATTTCAGCAACAAATCCCATTATGACCAGGTGGGATTTCTACCCACAGTGCAGGGTTAGTTCAGTATTAGGAAAGACATCAACATAATTGACCATACTAATAACAAGACCAACAGAAATCATATAATTATTTCAATTGATGCAGAAAAATAGCTTTTGACAAAATGAAACTCCCATTCCTTTTAAAAACTCTAAAGAACATAGGAATAAAAGGAGCATTCTTTAAATAAGCAGCATATATCTGAAAACATCAGCAAGCATTGTCTGCAATGGGTTTAAGGTAGAAATCCCTCCCCACCAATAAGAACAGGGGTGAAGCAACGATTCCCAGCATCACCACTATTATTCAGTGTAGTACCACAAATGTTAGCTATAACAACACAGAAAAAAAGGAATGAAAGGAATTAGAATACACAAACAGGAAACAAAACTATTACTCTTTGCAGATAATATTATGGTATACTTAGAGAACCCTAGAGCATGAATTAAAAAATTACTTGAAATAAGAACTTTAGCAAAATTGCAGGATGTGTGAGAAATTCATATAAATCATCAACATTTCTCCAATAAAGCCCATCAACAATAGATAAAGAAATTTCATGTAAAATTTCTATAAACAATATGAAATACTTGAGTCTACCTGCCAATACAAACACAGGAACTATAGGAAACACAATTACAAAACTCTCTTCTTATGTACAAAGTAGGATCTAAACTGTTGGAAAAATATCAGTTGCTCACGGGTAAGATGAGTTAATATCATAAAATAATGGGCAGAGCCAAGATGGTGGAGTAGAAGAAGAAATACTCTGTGAGTCCCCCCCCATAACCATTTCAAATACCTAGGAAATAGGACTCTAAACAAATTTTAGAGCTACAGAACCCACAATGTGATAGAAGCAAATATCCCACTGAAGGCAACCTGGCAGGTTAGCAGCAAGGGTACATTACAGCACTCTGGGAGCAGAGCCAAGCATAGGATAAACACACAGTTTTAGCCCCAGGGCAGCCCCAACCAACAGTGGCTAGAGCGGACTTAGGAGACTGGATCACCAGCAGCTGTGGTGGTTTCTAGAATTATCAGCATATAAATGCCAAAGACAAAGTGTAGAATTCTATTAGAACTGGGCAGGGGGTGGGGGAGGAAACGGTGAAGTCCAGGCCCTGCCCCCTGGGGTGAGAAGTGGTGGAGATGTGGTGGCCATGGAGCCATTGCATGGCTGCTTCAGAATTTCTGGCCTGCAGATAGTAGGGGGACCAAGCAACTATTCTGATGGGTAATTGATCCTGTTTTAACCTGCTTGGATCTGGATCACTGCCTTGGGTGGAGGTCCTAGGGTGTGTGACCAGGTGCCAGAGCCTATGGAGGCTTCAAAGAGGGCAGCCAACTAATCACTCCAGCAGCTGCAAAAACCCTAGCAATTTGGATCAATGCTATCCTCTCTGAAAGCAGAGTTCTACTGTGGCAAAAAGCTCAAAAGTCAAGTAATTGAATGGCAACATGAGTAAGCAAAGGAAGCAAAGCAAGCCCAGCAGTTAAACCTTAGATTCCTTTTGTGGGGAAAAAAAAAAGGATCAACGCATGGAATGGGAGGAAAAGAACGAAGTCAGAATTCCTGCACCAAAACCTTCCAAGTAAAATATGAACTGGTTACAAGCCATAGAGAAACTCAAGAAGGATTTTGAAAACCAAGTAAGGGAAGTGGAGGAAAAATTGGGAAGAGAAATGAGAATGGTGCAATTAAATCATGAAAAGAGAGTCAACAATTTGACGGAAGAAAATAACACCTTAAAAATAGACTAACTCAAGTGGTAAAGAGTCCCAAAAAGGGAAGGAGGAGAAGAATGTCTCAAAAAGTCAAATTTGCCAGATGGAAAAAGAATTTCAAAAGCTCACTGAAGAGAATAATTCCTTCAGAATTAGATTGGAGCAAATGGAAGCTAATGATTTTATGAGAAATCAAGATACTATTAAACAGATCCAAACAAATGAAAAAATACAAGGCAATGCGAAATATTTCATTAGAAAAACCACTGACCTGGAAAAAAGGTCCAGGAGAGATAATTCAAAAATTATTGGGCTACCTTAGAGCCAAGATCAAAAAAAAAAAAAAAAAAGAAGAACCTAGAAATCATCCTTCAAGAAATTCTCAAGGGAAATTGCCCTGATATTTTACAACCAGAGGGCAAAATCAAAATTGAAATAATTCACCAATCACCTCTTGAAAAAGATCCCAAAAAAGAAACTCCTAGGAATATTACAGGCAGGTTCCAGAGTTCCCAGATCAAGGAAAAAAATATTACAAGCAGCCAAGAAGAAACAATTTGAATATTTTGGAAACACAATCAGGATAACACAAGATTTAACAGCTTCTACATTAAGGGATCAAAGGACTTGGAATATGACATTCCAGAGGTCAAAGGAGCTAGGATTAAGTCCAAGAATCACCTACCCAGCAAAACTGAGTGTAATGTTTCAGAGGAAATTGTGGTCATTCAATGAAATAGAGAACTTTCAAGTATTCTTGATGAAAAAACCAGAGTTGAATGAAAAATTTGACATTCAAATACAAGAAGCAAGAGAAGCATGAGAAGGTAAACAGAGAAAAGAAATCATAAAGAACTTATCAAAGTTGAATTATTTACATTCCTACATGGAAAAATAACAATTGTAACTTATGAAACTTTTCTCAGTATGAGGATAGTTGAAGGGAATATAAATATCTATATACATACAGATATATGTCTATATAGGAGGGTATATATATATATATATATATATGTATGAATACATATATGAATGTGTGTATATATGTTTACAGGTATACATAGACAGAGGGCACAGGATCAATTGAATAGGAAAAGATGATATTTAAAAAATAAAATTAAGAGGTGAGAGAGGAATATTATGAGAGGAGATAGGGAGAGACAGAATAAGGTAAATTATCTCATATGAAAGGGGCAATGGAAAACTGTTACAATGGAGGGGAAAAGCAGGAAGATTAAAGGGAAAGGGTCAACCTTACTCTCATTAAATTTGGATTAAGGAGGGAATAACATCAACACTAAATTGGGTATCTTTTTTTTTTTTTAAAGCAATTGGGGTTAAGTAACTTGCTCAAGGTTACACGGCTAGTCATTATTTATGTATGGGTGCTCATTTTCTGAGGACGGATCTGATCTCGGGTCATCCAAACTCCGAGGCCGGCACTCTTACTCACTGCGCCACCTAGCCGCCCCTTTAGGGCAATTGGGGTTAAGTAACTTGCCCAAGGTTACACGGCTAGGTTTTTTTGTTTGTACGGATTAAGTGTCTGAGGCCGGCTCCGAACTCAGGTCCTTCTGATTCCAGGGCCAGCTCTCTATTCACTGCGCCACCTAGCCGCCCCTAAATTGGGTATCTTACCCTACAGGAAAGTAGGGGGAAGGGAATTAGAAGGGATAATAGAAGGCAGGGCAGATTGGGGGGAGGGTAGATATAAGCACACACTTTTGAAAAGGGAAAGGGTCAAAGTGAAAAATAGAACAAGTGGGGGTCAGGATAGGATGGAGGGAAATATAGTCAGTCTTAATATATCCACTATAGAAATGTTTCGCATAACTACACATGTATAACCTATACTGAATTGCTTATCTTCCCGTAAGCATGGGACACGAGGGAAGAAGGGAAAGAATTTGGAATTCAAAGTTTTAAAATTAAATGATTAAAAAAATGTATTATCATTATTATTATCATTATTATCATTATTATTATTATTTACATGTACTGAGAAATAAGTTATACAGTCACTGAGGTATGGAGATCCCTCTTGTCCTACTGGAAAGTTGGATGGGGAATAGGAGAGGATATAGAAGAGAGCAGATTGGGGGAGGGGGTATTCAGTGGGATCACTATTCTGGGGTGAGTAGGGTAAAGATGGGGAGAAAATTTGTAACTCAAAGACATTTGTGTAAATGAATGTTGTAAACTAAAAATAAACATAAAATTTAATTTAAAAATATAATAAAATATCAATTCTGCCTAAATTGATGTACTTATTCTGCCATACCAGTCAAAGTACCATAAACTATTTCATGCATCTAGAAAAAAATAACAAAATTCAAAAATAACCAAAAGGTAAAAAATATCAAGCAAATTAATGGAAAAAATACAAAGGAAAGTGGCATAGCAATACCAGATCTCAAATTATATTATAAAGCATTAATTATCAAAACTACCTAGAAATATCTAAGAAATAGTATGGTGGAATATACTAGGTACACATAGTAACCTGGTATTTGATAAACCCAAAGAACCCATTTTTTAGGGTAAGAACTCACTAAATGACAAAAACTGGTCAGAAAACTGGGAAACAATAGGACACAAACTACACCATATATAAAGTAAGGCCAGAATCAGTGCATGATTTAGACATAAAGGGTGAAACAATAAGCAAAATGGAAGAACAAGAAATAGTCTACATGTCAGATCTATGGGGAAGGGAAAATTCATGACCAAACAAGAAATAGACAGCATTACAAAATGTAATGTGGAATCTTTTGATTATATTGAATTAAAAAAAAAAAACTTTTGAAAAAAAAATCAATGTGACTAGGATTTAAAGGGAAGCAGAAATCTGGGAAACAATCTTTATGACAAATGTCTCTGATAAAGGCAATTGGGGTTAAGTAACTTTCCCGAGGTCACACGGCTAGGTTTTTGTTTGTGTGTGCATTAAGTATCTGAGGCTGGATCCAAACTCAGGTCCTTCTGACTCCAGGGCTAATGCTCTACTCACTGCACCACCTAGCCACCCCTGCCTATCTCTTAAATATAGAGAGACTTGAGTAAAATTTATGAAAATATAAGCCATTCCCCAAATGATACATGGTCAAAGGATTTGAACAGGCCCTTTTCAGATGAAGAAATCAAAGCTATCTATAGACATATGAAGAATTTCTCAATCACTTTTGATTTAAAAAATGCAAATTAGAACAACTCTGAAGTAACACCTCACACCTATTAGATTGGCTAATATAATAGAAAAGGATGATGACAAATGCTGGAGAAAATGTGGGAAAATTGGGACACTGATGTTGTGCATGTTGGTGTTGTGATCCAACCATTCTGGAGAGGAATTTGTAACTATATCCAAAGGTTAAAAATTGTGCATACCCTTTGATCACTACTAGGTCTGTATCCCAAAGAAATCATAAAAAGGCAGAAAAGACTTACATGTCTGAACATATTTATAGAAGCCCTTTTTGTATTGACAAAATATTGGAAAATGAGGGGATGCCCATCAATTGGGGAATGATTAAACAAGCAGTGGTATATGAATGTAATGGGACATTATTGTGCAGTGAGAAATGATGAACAGGCAGATTTTAGAAAATCCTGGAGAGACTGATGCAAACTGATACAAAGTGAAATTATCAGAACAAAGAAAACATTGTACATAGTATTAGCAACATCAGCTATGAAATGATTCAGCAACAAAATAATCCAAGGCAAGTGCATAGGACTCATGAAGGAAAATGTTATCCACATTCGATAAAGAACTGAAGGACTCTGAATTCAGATCAAAGCAAAATTTCCTTTGGGGCTTTTGAAGGAGGCTTTCTGACTCTCTCTTTAAAGTCTCTCTTTAAAAGTCCATATTTATCATTCCATGCACAGAATTCTTTCCACAGGACTGCAATTTCTTTCTGTTAGAAATAACGCTGAATTACTAGTCTTTGGACTTGAATTCCAAGACTGGCTCCATCATCTACTGATAGCAAAACAAAAATAAGTTTCAAATCAGTGCCTATGAGTTTCTCTTATGAGGGATGGAGCCAGAGTGAGTCTGAGAGCCCTGGCCTGAGAAAATTTAGTGAGACTACAGAGGAAGTCGCAAGGACATCCGTGAGACAGAAAAGTGCAAAGAAATGGGAAGCTGGGGTTGTTGAAGAGACTATAATTGAGAATTTTGGTTTCTGTGGTTCAGGGCTGACAGCCACAAACTAGTCCTCAAACTGGAAAGCAACTTTGCTTATTAGGAATCATAGGTGACTGTATTAAACAGACCAAGTATAGAAATATTAAAGAAATAGTCATGGGATATTATAATGTCTCCCCTGATATCTCAGTCCTTGGTTTTAAAAAGAAGATACCTCTATTAAGAAAATACTTCCTGAATCCTGTTTTTAAATGATTGGAAACCAAGGGCAGAGTATATGTATTAATTTGAAAGTGGGAAGTACAGTCACAAATTTTTAAATTTTTAAAATTTCAGATAGAAGGGAAGCAATGGGGGGGGGGGGCAGAGTCAAGATGGCAGAGTAGTAACAGCATTTCCACACAGCTTCTGCTCCCACCACTTCCAAATTTATGTAAAAGGGGACTCTGAACAAACTCTGGAGCTACAGAACCCACAAAATGACACACAGAAGCTAGCCTGCTCATGAGGACAGCCCAGTAGCCCAGTAGGAAGTGGCTAGCACACAGCTCTGGGATTCTAGCTCAGGCCCCATGAGTCTGAGATTTAAGCCCCAGGGCAGCTGGACCAGCAACCAACTGGAGGGACTCCAGAACACCAGCAGTTGTGGCATTTCTAGAATTACTGAGAAATAGATGCCAAGGACAAAGTGAGAGGTCAGTGTGGTATGGACTTTGGGAACAGTACTTAGGAGCACATCAGTGTCTTTCCCTGGGGTGAGAAGCTGCTGAGTAGCTGCTGCATGGCACACCACATTGCAGCTTCAGCTTCTGGCCTGCAGACTGTGGGGGGACTGGGGATCAGTTTGGGAGGGAATCACCCTTGCTTTAACCTTTTGGATCTGGATTGTGGTCTGAGGTGGAGGTCCTGGGGTGTGTGACCAGCTTGCAAGAGCATGTTGAGGCTTCAGAGAGGGCATCTAACTAATACCTCTGGCAGCTGAGAAAACCCCAGCTTTTGGATGGAAGCTCCCCTGTCTAGTGGCAGAGTCCTACTGTGGCAACAAGCCCAAAGTCAAGTAAATAAGTGGCAACATGCTTAGACAAAGGAAACAAAATAAACAGAAAACTGCAACATCAGTCTCCTATTTTGGGGGCAAAGAAGATAGAAGCATGGAACAGGAGGACTGTGAGATCAGAAATCCTGCACCAAAAGCACCAAATGAAAATATGAGTGGGTTACAGGGCATAGAGGACCTTAAGAAGCAGATAAGAGAAGTGGAGGAAAAATTGGGAAGAGAAATGAGAAGAATGCAGGAAAAGTATGAAATGAGGGTCAACAGCCTGACTGAGGAAAACAACACCTTAAAAAATAGACTAACTCAAATGGCAAAGGAGGCCCAAAAGGGCAATGAGGAGAAGAATGACTTAAAAAGTCGAATTTGCCAGATGGAAAAAGAATCTCAAAAGTTCACTGAGGAGATTCATTCCTTCAGAGTTAGACTGGAGCAAATGGAAGCTAGTGACTTTATGAGAAATCAAGATGCTGTTAAACAGATCCAAACAAATGAAAGAATAGAAGGCAATGTGAAATATCTCATGGGAAAAACCACTGACCTGTAAAATAGATCCAGGAGAGATAATTAAAAAATTATTGGACTACCTGAAAGCCATGATCAAAGAAAGAACCTGGAAATCATCTTTCAAGAAATTCTCAAGGAAAATCGCCCTGATGTTTTAGAGCCAGAGGGTGAAATAGAGGTTGAAAGAATCCACAGATCACCTCCTGAAAAAGATCCCAAAAAGAAAACTCATAGGAATATTACAGCCAGGTTCCAGTATTCCCAGATCAAGGAGAAAATACCACAAGCAGCCAGGAAGAAACAATTTCAATATTGTGGAAACACAATCAGAATAGCACAGGACCTGGCAGCTTCTACACTGAGGGATCTAAAGGTCAGAGATATGATATTCCATAGAGCAAAGGAGCTAGGATTAAAACCAAGAATCACCTACCCAGCAAAACTGAGTATCTTGTTTCAGGGGAGAATATGGTCATTCAGTGGAACAGAGGACTTCCAAGAACTCTTGAGGGAAAACCAAGAGCTGAATAGAAAATTTGACATTCAGACACAAGGAGCAAGACATACTTGAGAAGGTAAACAGGGAAATGAAATCAAAAGGAACTTATCAAAGTTGAACTATTTGCATTCCTACATGGAAAAACAATAACTGTGACTGATGAAACCTTTCTCAGTATGAAAATATTTCAAGAAGGGTTTATTGGCATATGAATACATATGTGAATGTGTGTATATATGCTTACAGGTATACATGGATAGAGGGCACAGGTCGAATTTGGTGGGAAGGGGTGAAGTTAAGGGGTGAAGTTAAGAGGTGAGACAGGAATATGGCAAGAGGAGATGGGGAGAGACAGTGGTGGGGTAAACTATCTCATGTAGAAGAGGCAAGGGGAAGTAGTTGCAGGGGAGGGGAAGAACAGGAAGGCAAAAAGTCAAAACCATATTCTCATTGAATTTGGCTCAGGGAGAGAATGACACACATACCAAATGGGATATCTCACCCTGCAGGAGAGTAGGGGGAAGGGGGATGAGATGGGGGATGGTGGAGGGGAGAGCATGCTGGGGGGAAGGGTGGTTGGAGGCATCCACTTTTGAAGAGGGACAGGATCAAAGTAGGGAATGTACCAGGTGGGAGGTGGGATTGGTGGGAGGGAATTATAGTCAGTCTTTTACAATATATCTACTATGGTAATGTTTTGCATAGCTACACATGTACAACCTATACTGAATTAATTATCTTCCCAGTAATGGCGGGTGACAAGGGAGGAAGGGAATGAATTTGGAATTAAAGTTTTAAAATCTGATGTTTAAAAATATATAAATACTATTTCAATACTATTTTACATATAATAGGGAAATAAGATATACAGGCATTGGGGCACAGAGATTCACCTTGCCCTACTGAAAAAGTCAAAGGTAGTATGGGAGAAGATATGGGAGAGAGCAAATGGAATGAGGGGATATCCTGTTGGACTGCTATTCTGGGGTGGGGGGTAGGGAAAATGGGGACAAATTGTAACTCAATATCTGGCAGAAATGAATGATGTAAAGCAGAAGTTAATAAAGCATTTGGGGGAAAAAAAGACAGAGAGATAGAGAGAAGCAAGTAGAAATGGAAATATCAAATTACAGATTGTGTCTATATATACCTAATCCTTGCAGTCAGGGTCACTTTCCTCTTTATCTTTGCGCATTACCACTAAGCAGAGTTCCAAGCAAGGGTTGAGCTGTTTTTCAGTCCTGTCTGACTTTGCATGACACTATTAGGGTTTTCTGTGTAGTGATACTGGAGTGATACTGCTTCTCCAGCTCATTTTACAGATGAGGAACTGAGCAAACAAGGACAAGTACTTTGCCCAGGGTCACACAACTAAGGGTTTGAGGTCATATTTGAACTCAAGAATATGAGTCTTTCTGATTCTCAGCCCAGTACTCTATCCACTGTGCCACCTAGCTGTCCTCCAACCACAAAGTACATTCTCAATAAATGTTAGTGAACAAATTTATGCATATACACATATGTGTGACAAAATGCTATAAATAATCATAAATAATATTCTATTCCATAGGAACAAATTAATCTGTTCAATTACTGTGGAAAAAATATTTGAGTGAAAATGTTCATTTTCTGAATAGACAAAGCATTTAAAATATTAATAATAATGTTTTTAAATGAGGTCACTTTCATATTTTAGAATACTTACTATGCATGGTTGATTTATTAGAGTGTTTTAAATGCTAGTGAGGGACAGGGTTGTAGGTTCCTAGCTTGAAGGAACCTCAGTGGAAATGACTAACCCTGGAGTTAGAAAAAATAAGTTCAAATCCCATCTCTGATATCTCTTACCCGTCTTTCCTCGGATAAGTCATTTAACCTCTTTAGCCTCAATATCTTCGGTCAACAAGATTAACTGAAAGAGACCTTCAGTGCCCATTTTATCTTATTTGACACATTAGGAAACTCAAGCAGTTTATACTATACAGCATGCCTGTTTCATAGAGGCAGTAATAGAGTGGATTTTTAACCCTGGTCCTTTGACAGCAAAATAAAAAAGAAAATAAACAAAAGAAACCAGCTTATCACAAGTGTAGTCTAACTTGATATATTCATCCAAAGGAGTATTTTTTTCCCTTTATAAATCAGACCTCAACGCTATTCATTTTTTTTAAATCTTAATAAGGAAAATTTATGGTATTTAAAATAATTGATGATTTCAGTATTTGATAATAGGATGCAATGATAATAAATTCATTATACAAGTGTTAGTGTGCCAGAAGTTTCAAAAATGCAATTTTAACTTGATGAGAGAAAATATTCGAAAGGGTTCACAATGTTGAATCTTTCAATATTTTGATGAATTTATGATCTAATTCATGTGATATCTCCTACAAGGTAGGCAGATCACAACCTACCTAAAACCTCCCATCCTGAGGGACAATTGCCCATTTCTTACAGCAAATTTTTTTCCAGTGAGTCACCACTAAACATGTTCATTTCTGGAGATTGTGTGGATGATAGGGATCATGTGTATTGCCCATCAGTTATGCCTCACTTTCATTACCTAATAAGTATATCTTCTTTTCTACTCATATGGGTCTTTAATGACTATTAATACCATTCTCTTGCATAACTACTGGCTGATAATATGTTGCATCCTACTCTCGGGAACCTTATACTTTCTTGTTGCCTTTGGTTGACCCTGAATTTTATCATTTGGAGGCTGATATTCTGTCACCTTTATCTATATAGTACATAGCTTGGAAGACTATTATTAAAAGTGTTAGGACCTTGCTTTAGAAGAAGGGAGGACCATTAAAAGTTTTAGCCAATTTTACAAAGGCAATTTCACTTAATCAACAAACAATGATTTAGTGCTTACTATGTGCCAGACACTGTGCTAAGTACTAGAGATAAAGAGAAAAAGCTGCAACCACTTTCTGCCCTCAAGGAGCAAAATGTAATGAGGGAGACAATATAGATACATGCAGTAGATAAAAAGTAACCAGAGAGGAAAGCTCTAGAAACTGAGGAGATGAAGTAAGGCCATATGGAAAAGGTAGCATTGAACTGAGCTTTGGAATAAATCAGGCATTCTAAAAAGAGAGGAAAGAAAATGTTCCAGGCAGAGAGGATAGCAAGTAGGTATGGTAATGACAGCAAATGGATTTTAATATGAGAGGAAAATCAAGGAGGCCAATATCACTGGATTGTAGAATACTTAAAAGGAGTAAAATACAAGAAAACTGGAAAGATAAGAAGGGACCAAGGCATGACATGCTTTAAATGTCAAACAGAGGACTTTATTTTTTATCTTATACATTAAATGGAACCACTGAAGGTTTTTGTCTATTTACAGTATCTAAGAAATATATGTTATTGGACTCTCTCTGTTGTCACTCATCTAGTTGTGCATCACAGTTGGGATACTAATCTTATATATTATTATGAACTTTATGGATATAAAAATAATCTTTTCCACATACAAAAAAACAAAAACAATGAATAGAAAAAAAAACATTAATCTCACTTTTGTATAGCTTTTCAAAACCTAGATAATAATTTTGACATGATAATTTAATATTGCCCAAATTTTATGAATGTCTGAGTTTCCTTCTTTTCTTTCTTTTGTATTTTATAAATGTTTTAATAATACTTGTTTCTTTACTTTTTTTTCTTTTGCTTTATAAATACTACCCATTCCCCTGCCACCAAAAAGCAAAAGAGAGAGAGAGAGAAAGAGAAAAAGAGAGAGAGAGAGAGAGAGAGAGAGGGAGGGAGGGAGGGAGGGAGGCCTTGTTTGTAAGAAACAACTAAATATAATCACATTTGACATTTCAGAAAAATAAACACTGTGTGAATTATCCTGATCTCCCTACTAGAGACTTTTCTACAGTCCTCGCTCTCTTCAACTGATCTTCCAAAAATCTATAACACATTACACTCTCTAATCTATTCCATATAAATATAAACTTCTACATAATGATAATTCTTTCCATGTACCACAAAGTTATTTTCATGGTGCCTGTCCATAATTTCAATATTTATCTTAGTCTCCAAAGAGTGATACCCAAATGATCAATCAGCTTAATCAATTTTCAAAAGCGAAAATTAGAAACAATAATGACAGGGATGGCTAGGTGGCACATTGAATAGAGCGTTGGCCCTGGAGTCAGAAGGACCTGAGTTAGGAGCTGACCTCAGACACTTAATGCACAAACAAATGAAAGACCTAGCCGTGTGACCTTGGGCAAGTTACTTAACCCCAATTGCCCTCCAAAAAAAAAAAAAAAGAAAAGAAACAATAATAACAACGTCTATCACAGTTATCAGTAATACAGTCATCCTCAGGTATAGGTCAAAATGAAGATTCTTATAATAAAAATACTTTAAAAGGGGTAACATAAATACTTGATCAGTAATGTAAAATATTATACTTAAAGTAAAAACAAACAACACAAAATGAAAAGTGTGTTGTATTTAAAATCCAAGAAAAAGGAAAGGAAAAAGTAAGAAATATCATAGATGAGATTCCTAATTATACTATTAGGTGATGTCATTATAGAGTATGAAGTTGGAAAGCTAGTATCTGATCATTTCTGCTCCCTCCTATCTGCTTGTTAGGACCTGAGCTACATATCTTTCTTTCTTTTTTTCCAATCATTTATTTGTTTATTTTGTTCATTTTCAATATTAATTTCCATGAGATTTTGAGTTACAAAATTTCTCCCCATCTTTCCCCTACCCCCACACCAAAATAGTGAGCCTGCCGAATACCACTTCCCCCAATTTGCTTTCACTTATATCCTCCCCCACCTGCCCCTCTTACTTTCTACTAGGGTAAGATGGATTTCTATGGCTCAGTACCTATATATCTTATTTCCCAGTTGCATGTAAAAAACATTTTTTTTAGCATTTGTTTTTAAAATTTGGTTTCCAGATTCTTTCTCTTCTTCCCTCCTCACCCACCCCCACTGGGAAGATAAGCAATTCAATATGGGTTGAACATGTGTAGATACACAAAATGTTTCCATAATAGATGTATTGTGAAAAACTATATTTCCCTGCATCCTATCCCAAGCCCCACTTATTCTATTTTCTACTTTGACCCTATCCCTTTTCAAAAGTGTAGGCTTATAACTACCCTCTCCCCCAATCTTCCCTCCCTTCAATCATTCCCCCTTTTATCCCTTTCCCTGATACTTTCCTGTAGGATAAGATACCCAATTGAGTGTGTATGTTATTCACTCCTTAAGCCAAATTCAATTAAAATAAATGTGACCCATTCCTTTTAACTTCCAGTTCTTCCCCTGCATTATAACAGTTTTCTCTTGCCTCTTTTATATGAGATAATTTACCCTATTCTATCTTTCCCTATCTCCTTGTCTCATTATATTCCTTTCTCACCCCTCAATTTTATTTTTTAGATATCATCTTTTCCTATTCAACTGATCCTGTGCCCGCTGTCTATGTATACATGTATACATATATATACACACTCATATATGTATTTATACACATACACCTTCCTATATATATTCCCTTCAACTATCCTGATACTGAGAAAAGTCTCATGAGTTACTATTATCATTTTTTGATGTAAGAATGTAAATAGTTCAACTTTAACAAGTTCTTTATGATTTCTTTTTCCTGTTTACATTCTCATGCTTCTCTTGATTTTTGTGTTTGAAAGTCAAACTTTCTATTCAATTCTCATTTTTTCATCAAGAATACTTGAAAGTCCTCTACTTCATTGAATTTCCATGTTTTCCCCTGAAGCATTATACTCAGTTTTGCTGGGTAGGTGATTCTTTATTTTAATCCTAGCTCCTTTGACTTCCTGAATATCATATTTTAAGCCCTTCGATCCCTTAATGTAGAAGCCTCTAGATCTTGTGTTATCCTGATTGTGTTACCACAATACTCAAATCATTTCTTCCTGACAGACTATAATCTTTTATCTTTGACCTGGGAGCTCTGGAATTTGGCTATGATATTCCTAGGAGTTTAAATTTTGGGATCTTTTTTCAGGAGGAAATCAGTGAATTCTTTCTATTTCTATTTTGCCCTCTGGTTCTAGAATATCAGGGCAGTTTTCCTTGAGAATTTCTTGAAGGATGATTTCTAGGCTCTTTTTTTTTTATCATGGCTTTCATGTAGTCCAGTAATTTTAAAATTATCTCTCCTGTATCTATTTTCCAGGTCAGTGGTTTTTCCAACAAGATATTTCACATTGCCTTCTCTCTGTCACTTTGTGGGTTCTGTAGCTCTAAAATTTGTTTGGAGTCATATTTTACAGGTATTGGAGGTGATTAGTGCAGGAACTCACAGATGTTCCTCCTTCTACTCTACCATCTTGGCTCCACCCTCCACTACATCCATTTCTCAGAGGAAAAGTGTAGCTTATAATGTAATTTTTTTTCTTTTTAAATTTAATTTATTTTTTATTTTTAATCCCCATTGAATGAAAAGAGAAAAGAAAAATAAAACTCATAATAGTTATGCATATCAAATTCACATAATAACCATGCCCCAAAATGTATGCCTTATTCTGCATTTTTATTTGATTGTCTCTCACTCAGGCAATGGATCGTCTTCTTCATCTTCACTTCTTCAGAATTTATCACTTCATTGAACAGAATTCCCAAGTCATTGCAGTTGTTTTTCTTTGTAATACTATTGTTATTGCTCTGCTTACTTCTTTTTATATTAGTTAATACACATCTTAGCAGTCTTCTCTGCAACTTTTCATTTTGTCATTTCTTAAAGTGCAATGATATCTCATGTTTATTTGCCATGGTTAACTATTCCCTGATAGTTTGTTGCTCCTTGACTTCCACATTTTGGTTTTTTGTTTGTTTGCTTGCTTTTTACTACCATGAAAATTACTTTAATAAATTATTTTTGTACAAATGTGTCCTTTCAAATAAATTTGTGTGTACATACACATACAGACAGAAACACATACGCACTCATGTGCGCTTTTGTTTCATGATTTTTAACCTTTTTTTATTAGTTCCTAGTTCTCTTCCTACCTCCTGCTCCTGTCCCACCTATTGGGAAGGCAAACAGTATAAGATATCAATTATACACATAAATTTACATAATAATCATTTCCATGTTAACCACATTGCAAAAGATATTTTTTTTAAATCAAGACAAATAAAGAGGAAAAATAAATATGCTTTTCACTGTGAATTCAGAGTTCATCAGCTATCTCTCTAGAGGAAGAAAGCCTTTTTTCATGATGAGTCTTTTAGAATTGTCTTGAATCATTATAATATTGTTGTTACTTTGTATGATATTTTTCTGGTTGTTCTTACTTCACTTTTTATCAATTCATTTAAATCTTCCCAGTTTTTGTTTTTCTGAAACCATATTGCTTGTCATTTTTTATAATGTAATAATATTTCATTATATTTATATGGCACAGTTTGGTCACGAATTCCCTAACTGACAGGAATCCCCTCAGTTTCCAATTCTTTGCCATCAGAAAAAAGAGTAGCTATGAATATATTTGTACATATAGACCTCCACCCCCCTTTCCTTTGTTCTTTTTTAAGATACTGACCCACATAGGTCCTTTCTAAGAACTGTTAATAACTTTTGTGTCTTAGCAATACAAAGATTTAAAAATGTAAGTTTTACCTATTTTAAATTCTATGATTTAATACATTTTTAATATTTGAAACTTCACGTTCATTCCAATATGATAACATCAATAGCATTCCTGCTCCATTAAGTCACTGAATTAAGATGTTTGTTTTTGTTTTAGTAGCAAGATGAAACAATATATTTTAATGATTTTGCTTTGGAACTGTGATTCAGTGCCTGAGTTCACATTTGGTACAATACCACTTACACTGCAATAAATTATATTTAAATAAATGTGGTATGTCATAGCATAAATATATTTTAAGTAGTCTGTTCCTTTTAACCACTCTCCATCATTAAACAATTGAAAGAAAACCCTTAAAAATAAAGGTTTCACTAAATAGCTTCATAGTCTAAAAGACAAATTTCCCTCACTAGCAATGTCCAAAAGCATGTGTCTTTCGGTATTTTAAGTTAATCATCTCTCCAGTTAGAAGGTGAGTAACATGCTTTATCTTTATTTTTTGGAGTTGTGGCTTGTTGTTGTGCTTGTCACAGTTCTGAAGTCTTTTAAGGTTATTTTGCTCTAGAATATTATTATCATGATATAAATTCTCTCAATTTCCCTCACTTTGCTCTGTATCAGTTTAGCAAGATCTTTCTAGTTCATCTGAAAATGAATTTTTTCACCCTTTTTATGTCACAGTAATATTCCATTAAATTTATATAATACAATTAGTTTAGCTATTCCTCAATCAGAAGATAATCCTTTAACTTCCAATTTTCCAATTTTTAGTTTCCATTTTCCATGAAAAGAGCGATCATAAATATATATTTTTATATCTATAAGTCCTTATCATCTTTATTTAATTTTTTGGTGGTATAGACCTAGGAAAGGTGTAATTATATCAAAACATAGGCACATTTTTTATTTGTAATTTTTAAAAACATATTTGAAATAAGCACATGAGAAAAAAAAACATTGCCATTTACACAGCAGAACTTAAGAGAGGATTCAGTATAAAACAATAAATTTCCATTTCAAGAAAGCCCATATAATAAATATTATGCACTGTCTTCAAAGCTGACCAGCCTGTCTTTGCTTCCTTTAGGTTTTCTTTTGTTCTCTCCTGTGCACTTTTTGCTTTATTTCCCATCCCTCTCCTCAGTCCACCCTAAAGAAGGCTAAGTTTAAGCATATGTATGCATGTGTGCATATATAGATAGATAGATAGATAGATAGATAGATAGATAGATAGATAGATAGATATAGATATAGATATCTATAAACATACTCATATTACACATATTTATATAAGACTGTACTATGCTTATTTCCACTTGTCATCTGTTTCTCTGAAGGTAAAGAGGATTTTCTTTCTTAAGTCCAAATCCTTCCATGTTTTTCAGAATCAACCACCTCATCAAAATGTATACAAATTTTAATGATTTTCTGGGCAGAGTTCCAAATTGCTTTACAAAATTTCTGAACTAATTTACAGTTCCACCTACATTGAATTAATCTTCCTGTTTTCCTCCAGTCCCTTCAACATTTGTCATCTTATTTTTTTGGGGGGAGGTGTTTGGTGGGGAGAGGCTTCGGGGCTGGGGATCATCTTTGGCAAATCATCTCTGCTAATCTAACACGTTTGAAGTGGAACCTCTACAAAGTAGACACCACATTGATTAATTTGTATTTCTCTTATTTTGAGTTATTTGCAACATTTTAAAATTTTGTTTTTTGATATCTTGGATTTCTTCCTTTGTAAATCACTTTTTCATATCCTATAATCAGTTATCTCTTGGGAAATGGTTCTTGCGTTCCTTGAATATCTTGTATATAGAACCTCTATCAGAAAATACCTACTGCAAAGAATTCTTCCTTCAGTTACCTGTACCTTACTATTTTAAATTATATTGGTTTTGTTTTTGCAAGAATTTTTTAATTTACATAATGAAGATTGTTCTCTTTTTATCTTTTGTTATTCCCTTGCTCAGGCATGAAATTCTCTTATTCATAAACATGAAAATTAATTTCTTCTGTGCTCCTTTTGGCAAATTGTGATGTCACCTTTTATGTCTAAATCATGGATCTTTTTGGGGTTTGCAATACATGATGTTGTTCCATCCAAGGTTTCTTAAACTTTTCTACTTGTGACCCCATCAGTGCTTTTTAAACTGTGGGTGGAGACCACATAGTTTATATTAGAACAAAATGTACTACAGCTATCCCTTCCACATTTTGGGGCTTAGGGATATGGTGGTTTGGTAATCTGAAAAATCCATGTTAATGTTTTTGGCCTTACCTTTGTACTAGAGAAGAAATCTGATTTTTTTTTCTTTTTAAGGTGTGCTTATAGTACCTTATTGTAAAATTTGGATTAAATATTTGCTCATAGGCTTTGTGTCATCTGCTAACCTTCACCTCTTGTCTGATGTTTCCACAAAACTCCCAAAAATTTTCCCTTAGAGGAACCTTCCTCACATTAAGACAAAAATTTGTTTCTTTGTCCTATTTTAAATGTTTTATTAACTCTACCTAAACTAGCATCCCTTTAGTAAAGTTTATGGCATTAAAAATGGATTATATATAGTTAAAATAAGCTTATGTGGCTCTGGCTGTATAGAAACACGACAGAAAAGTAACGGAGGAGGTAGATTTGATTTGTTTTTTTATATCTTGTCTCATTCCTTAAAGAGGTGTGTTGAACTGGTTTCATCAGCCTGAGTCTTCTGTTCCAAGAGGTTCACAGGTGCCCAAAGTCCCTCCTCAGTCTCTCTCTCCCTCTTTTTTCCTTTGAAGCAGTTCTGTTTTCTTTAGCTTTCTTTTTAAGTACCTTCATTTCATTTCTTTAAACCTTTAACCCTGTGCTGCCTATTCTTTTCAGGAAAGAAAGAATTTAAGTCTTGGGCAGGGCTGTGGACACACCTTCCTATTCAAAAATGGTGATAATTCTACATTACTTTGAGGTTCCAGAGGAAAGAGTTCTCCCTCTAAACTACAAATTCCAGGATAACAATCAGTATTCTATTACATTAGTGATTTGGAGCATTATTTTCATTTTGCTGCTGATAGTTTGTATTTCTTCATTTAAGAATGGCAAAGGTAATTCTTCATTTATTTGGTCTTTCCAATATTGGTAGTCAGGCTCCAGGAATTTGTCTCGAAAGGAAGCAACATTTTGGGGATTGAAGCAATCAGAATAATACTATCTGCAAACAGGCAAGAGTTATCATGTCTGTGGAATCTTTCTTCCATTTACACTCCTTGTTGTTTAAAACACCTTTGGTGATCATGCATCCCCTAGGTTTATTCCTCATTTGAGAGGAATGAAATTGTCTGTTTTATATCTTTCAAAGAATCTTATATGATTTTGCCATGCACAATGGCACTTTATTATAAGGGAACCTTTATGCATCATTTTTGCTCTGCTGAATCCAATGCATTCTTATAGTCAACAAACACTAAGCATGAAAGAATTTCACATTCTTTATGCTTTTCTTCAGTCAAATGTGTACCAACAAATATGTGGTTTGTTGTAGAGTATCACTTGTGAAAACCTTCCCATTCCCCTCTCGTATAGCTATCATATAAACTTTAAAGACAGAAAACCTGACTAAACAATAGTTTTTAAAATATGCATAAGACTATTATTAAGCCATGTACTAGATGATACCTGGAGGGAAAATCAATGAAACATTCATGTCATATCTTTTTAAAAATCAGCACTATTTTAACAAAATGTTTCTTTTTGGATTTAGAAAAAAAATGCTCTCTTTTACTAACCCATTTCCCTGATGAATCATCTGAATTTGCAGATAACCCTCAGTTCTCAAATCCTTTGCCAGAAGAAATAATAAACTTTGGCAAATCTTAACAAACTGGAAAGGTTTTAAATCCAGATCTGGCTATACACTGTATGTAGCTTCCAAGGACCAGTCTAGCTTAATTTGGAGGGGTTCATCACCAGAAGACTGGCAACTAGGTGCTTTGTTTGTTTGTGATTGTTGTTTTGTTCTTTAACCATGACAACTTCCAAGCATTTTTAACTATACTTTTTAAAGGGATACGATATGCTACATGAAGGTAGTAAACACACTGATGAAATCACAGAAGCTTGAAGTCTGAAAATAAAAACATAAATAGGTTACATTGTCTTGCCTCTTTATGAAAAATTTAAGGTACTAAAGTAAAATATACATACATACATACATATATACATACATGCATACAGTATATATACATACATACATACATATATATATATATATATATATATATATATATATATATATATATATATATATACAATGTAAAAGATACATCAAAATTACCATGTCACCAATAAAACTTCCCATGAAATTCAGCTCTTTAATGATACAGGACCAACTTACTTCCATGTTAGTTAGTCTGTTGTTTTAAGCCTAACTTTTAGCTTCAGTTAGTGATGAATGGCTACAGGAGTTATTGAGATCATTATACCTATACAGCAGTCAAAATGTGAGTCCCTAAGTATATGTTGAAGTATGTCTTTCATTTCTATATTTAACAGAAATCCAACAGAGCAAATATAAGCACACACAAAACCAAGGTAATGGATCAATCCACTTCGTGCTGCTCTTTCAAGTTACAATGGGGAGCAGATTAAGAAATATTCAAATATAAAAGAAATGCTCATTTTTAAGTAAAAGGAGGGACAAAATAATTTTCTTTTTTTAATTTTTTTATTAAACAAATCCTTTATTAACTTCTGTTTTACATCATTCATTTCCACCAGATTTTGAGTTACAATTTTTCCCCCATTTTTCCCCTACCCAACCTCCCAGAATAGCAGTCCCACAAGATATCGCTTCCTCCAATCTGCTCTCTCCCATATCTTCTCCCATACCCCCTTGACTTTTCCATTAGAGGAAGGTGAATCTCTGTGTCCCAATGCCTGTACATCTTATCTCCCAATTACAAGCAAAAGAGTATTAACAATAGTATTTATATATATTTGAAACATTTAATTTTAAGACCTCGAACTTCAGATCCATTCCCTTCCTCCCTTGTCATGCATTCCCTCTGGGAAGATAAGTAATTCAGTATATGTTGTACATGTCTAGCTATGCAAAACATTATCCTAGTAGATATATTGTAAAAGACTAGCTATATTTCCCTCCCACCCATCCCACCCCCCACCTGGTCCATTCCCTACTTGATCCTGTCCCTCTTCTATAGTGGGTACTTCCAAAGACAAAATAATTTTCAGTAAGAGTTATGCATTTTATGGTGCTTTTTCTTAATTAAAAAGCCAGAACCAAAGGGATCGAGATGTTTATAGAAGGGAAAATATGATATTCCTTTAACTGATGATCCTCCTGAAAGCACTAGTGGGAAAAGGGTTAACTAAAGCTATATTGGCTTCCCAGTCTAGTCGCCGTCTTGAACAAGAAATTATCAAGGTTTCAAATAAGTTTGCAATTTTTTTTCCAACAATACTTTTAAAATCAAAATCCTAAATGTTCTTTGTAAATACTTAGACTTTGGAACATGCTTTCTAAAAGTATCTGAATAGTTTACTTAGATAGTTACATATGGTGATATAGTCCTTCAAGCTTCTCTTTTTCTTCTGTATTGCTAATATGTAGGCATGTTGACATTTCAAACTGTTTCACTATTTATATAGGATTTGTACCAAGGGGTGTCAATACATAAAGAGAATTTTCATTTTGCAAAGAGTGTGTGTACATCTAGTGTGCACAATATTTAACCAACCTCATTACCAGGACTGCAAATCAAGTTGTAAAATATATTTAGCAGTTATTTTGTCTATGTTTCTGAAGTAAAATATTTTGCCTATCAATTCCCTGCCCATATCACTTTCACTGCCTACATTGCTGTTAATATCTAGTTTTTATACAAACTTCTTTTAAAACACTTATCTCAAAATACTCACTCTCCAACTTCCAGCTGGAGGATAAAGTAGAAATTTTCCTTCTGTTGATTGAAGAATGTAGGAGATTCCCTACATTTTTCCTTCCTTATTTTATGGTTTCTATATTCCCCTCTTTAACCAAGGAAACAAAGAGAAGATTATCACTGTCAACAATAGCCACTAAAAGATAATAGTTATCATTTACATAATACTTTGAAGATTTTTATCTCCCTTAATCCTCTCAGCATTCCTGGAATATCTTGTTGCTCACCCTTGATTTTTGAATGATATCACTGGTGATGTCCTGTAAACTGGATTTGAGTGAAATAGAGTTCTACAAAGTTGTCAGCCTTACTTTCTTCCTGGGTCATCAAAATCCAATGACAGGACAGAAGTCACAGTGTCTTTGATAACCCAAGTCTAATCCCTACACAGGGCTTGCTTCAGCCACTTTCATTGTCATTGGAACTAATGTTCCCATCCTCCTTACCAATACCATTATAAAGAAAGTGCACTATTAGTCTGTCTTGGTAAGATGTGAAAAGAACATTCAGCTTCTAGTAAAATGTGGGTTCATATTCCAGCTCTGTTACACCTTAGATGTGTGGTTATGGACAAACAATTCGATTCCTTAGTCTTTAGTTTTTTCATCTAAAAAGTTTTAATAATATTCATACATGATTGTTGTGAGAAGAGTGTCATAAATAATAAATCACAATATAAATGTGAACCATTATTATTATATTATTCTTCTGTGATAGCCAGAAACTAATAATAATAATAAAAGCTAATATTTACATAGTGCTTACTACATGACAGGTACTTTGACAAACACTTTACCATTATTTTCTCATTTGATCATCAGAAAAACCCTGGGACTTAGGTGTTATCATACCCATTTTTATAGAGGAAGAAACTGATGCAAACAGAGCTAAAGTGATTGGCCCAAGGTCACACAGTAAATATTTGAGGTTAGGTTTGAACCGAAGTCTTCCTGACTTCAGTGCCTTGAAGTGATGAAATGACTGGTGCCATATTTTTTACCACTATTCCAGCAAATCACTTTTGCTAGGCCCTATTGTTTAATCATTCAATAAGCATTTATTAAGAATTTAGTATGAGAGTTAAGTGTCTGAGGTCAATGAAGATGAGTTTTCATGCCTCCAGACCTGGCATTCTATCCACTGTACCACCTAGTTGCCTAAGAAAACATCTGTACACATGTAATTACTTTATACGAATATGTATATATGTGCACTATCTATATTTTCACATGGATATGTAAGTATAAATAGATATATATATATAAAATAACATAACATCTGTTATATATATATATATATCACCATGTATATGTATATATCCCACATATATCTATACATATACATGGGAATATGTGTATATGTATATATGTGTGTATATATACATATATGTATGTTTATATATATATATATATATATATATATATATATATATATATATATATATATATATATATATAATATGTGTGTATATCTGTGGGAGAGCCAACGTGGATTTACCTCAGTGCCCTTGAGAGCTCCCTGGACCTGTGATGGCACTGCCTCTGGGCTTAGGCGATGATGGCAAGGCCTCTCGGCCCCATTAACCCTCTAGGCACTTGAGGGACTGCTAGGCCCCCAGCTGACCCCGCCCTGTTCTAAGGAGTGAGGCACATCCAGGTCCACAAGGAATATCCTTGCTCCAGGTAGAAATCCTGAGATAAGAGTCCCAGGGGTTAAGGTGTGCTTGACCTTAAAAGGCAAAAGGTGTTGTAATTGGCCAAGAGCCAAAATGGAAAGTGCTTGCTTAGGATAGGCTATATATATAGAAGAGCAGGAAATAAAGTTGGAGTTGCCCCCTGAGTTGCTGTGTAAGTGTGCTTTGTTCTACTCCGAGCTCCCTGCCACGTGGCGTCCAGAAGGCCCCCGCGAAAGGATCCGAAGACATGTATCTATATCTAAATCTATATCTACTCAGATGTCATTGTGGACTTTATAGGTGTGTGGTGATATTAAAGTCCTTTTGGATATTTTGACAAAACATAGTCCTTCTTAGAGTTTCAATGGTGCTTCTCTCTCCAGTCAGATGCCATTATCTTTTAGATGATAGGCAGGAATGGCATGTATTGGGTCTTTATAGGATTTGAAATGTTTCCTTTCTTTTTGATAAAGAGAAACCTTCTCTGGATGTTATCTAATCAGACATTAATTGTTGCTGGCATACCATTTTACAGAACTTTCTGCTATAACTCCTTGTGATTGAATGAAAAATTCAGAACCAAGTTATATCCTAATTTTTTCTAAAACTTAATATCTTTAAATCCTATAGTCAGTATATAAACATATACATATAAACATATTTTCTTAATTTGGATTGTTTATGTTTTGTTCTGATAGATTTCTTTTATTGTTAGGATTTTAAGGGGCTTTCGACATCCTTTAAATCAATACTTTCATTTTGTAGATGAAGTCACCAAAATGAAGTGGTAGTGATTAACCCAATGTTTTATAGTCAGTTACTACCAGCGATCCTGACATCAAAGCCAACAAACTTTCCATTACACTTCCTGATTCATCCATCTATTCATTCATTTAGTAAATGTTCATTATATTTATGCAATATACAAGGAACTAGATAATTGAATTAGAAAGGTGAATCTCTCTAATGATTTTACAGTCTTTTGTGGAAAATAACCAAAGGCAGAAATAGGAACAATACAAATTAAAATAGTTTAAGTTTATAGAAAAGGGACACAACTTTAAAACATAATCTGAGTAATTCCAGAAAATAAAAATCTCTTTTTGCTTGCATGTGAATTCAAATTAGAAAGATCAGTAGTATTTTAATAGGTGGGAATGCATTCATGCAGTTGTGTGAATGAAACTGCAGAAGTGAGATAAATTGTGATAAAAATGGGTAATGGAAAGTAATCCAGTTTGACTTGAATATATTGTTCCCATATAGAATATGAAAGATAAAGTTGGAAAAGCAGATTGGAGCTAGATTGTGGAAGGTCTGGAATGTCGGGATAATCAGTATGAATTTTGTACAATAGGCCTATGGGAGCCAATTGAAGGATTTGGAACAGGAAAGTAATGTGAATAAAACTATGTATTAGAAAGATTACTCTGGTAACACTGTGCAAGATGAACTGAAACTAGGGGAGACCAAAGATATGAAAACCAGTTAGAAAGTTATTTCAATAGATCAGGTTAGTCAATGGATGAGAAGGGCTACACTGTACCCTGAGTATGGGGCTAGGTTTCATCACTGCATCTTCAGACATGAATATAGGTAGATAAACTTGTAGCAAGTTCTTATTAGTGACCAGAGTAATTAATGAGCTAACTACTTCAGTCAAATTCATTTGATGCCTTCAACTCCAGGTTCCCCTGCTAGTCTGTGTCTTAGAGATACTGATTAATGGAACCCCCTACAGTCTTTCAAAGAGTTCCTGTTCTCCCCAAAACTAAAAGATAGAACCCTATCTCTCTTGAAATAGCATCTAAGCTTCTAGTCTAGCAGTAACTACTCATATTCTTACAGGAAAGACAGTTAAGATAAAATACTAGCCATTACAGATGCGGTCACAATAACAAAAAATGAAAATATTTATATAGTTTTATTTTTTTTAAGGTTTGTAAAGTGCTTACATGTTATCTCATTTTATCCTCACAACAACCCTGGGAGGTAAATGCTATCATTACTCCCATTTTAAAGATGAGGAAACTGAGACAGAGAGTCAAATGACTTGTCAAGGGTTAGGCAGCTAGTAAATATCTGGGGCAGGTTTTGAACATGTCTTCTAATTTGAATATTCTATGTATTATTCCATCTAGATGCCTGTTAAATTACAAAGGATCCTGAGGGCCAATATAATAAAAATTATAATTTTACCTAAACAAATTTATATATTCAGTGTTATCATGGTTAAATTATCAAAAATTATTTTACAGAATTAGAAAAAATAGCACAATTCATTTGGGAGAACAAAATGACAAGAATATTAAAGGAAATAATTGGGGGGAGTATAGAAGTTAGTTTAGCAGTACCATACATTTAAATGTATTATAAGACAGTGATTATGAAGACTATATGGTACTGGCTAAGAAATATAAAGAAAGATCAATGGAATAGAGTAGACATATAATATATAGTAGCAAATAAACATAATAACTTTGTATTTGACAAGTGAAAAGACAATATTTGGGGATAGCAATTAATTATTAAGTAAAAATTGTTGGGAAAACTGGAAATCAGTATGACAGAAACTGAACATAGACCTTTATCTTATACAATTTGCCAAGATAAATTCAAAATGGATACAGGTCTAGATATAAAGGGACATATTACAAGAAAATCAGGAGAACATGGAACTTATTGCTTATCAGACTTATGGACAGGAGAATAAGTTATAAATAAACAAATGTTAGAAAGCAAATTAGGTGCAAAATAGTTAATTTCTATTCCATTAAATTAAAAAGTATTTTTTTAATAAAACAAATATAGCCAGGATCAGAAGAAAAGCAGAAAATTAGAGGAAAATTGTAGATAGTTTACAAGATAAAGGTTTCATATTAAAAATGCTTAAAGAACTTGGTCAAATCTACAAAAATAAGACTCATTCCCCAATTGATAAATGGTTAAATGATGTGGATAGGCAGTTTTTCAATGAAGAAATCAAAACAATTTATTGTCATTTAAAAATGCTCTAAATCATTATTGATTAGAAAAATATAAATAAATTGACCTTTTGATATCATTTTTTACCTGCTGGATTGACTAAATGATTAAAACAGAAAGCAAAAAAATGTTAGAAAGGGTATGGAAATATTGTGACACCAACACATTGTTACTGGAATTGTAAACTAATCCAACCAGGAATCAGGAATTATGCCCAAAGAATTATTAAATTACCTATACCCTTTGATCCAGCAATACCACTACTAGGTCTATTCCAAAGAGAGTAGGGGAAAAGGAAAATAATCTATATGTTCTCAAATGTTTTTAGCAGCTCTCTTTGTGGTGTCAGAAAGCTGGAAAATGCAGGCATGCCCATCAACTGGGGAATGGCTGAACAAGTTGTTGTATATGATTGTGATGGAATAATACTGTGTTATTAGAAATGATAAGCTCAGTGATTTTAGAAAAAAACATGTCAATACTTGCTTGAAATAATGAAGAGGGAAAAGAGGAGAACCAAGATAACATTGTATACAGTAACAGCAATATTGTTTTAAGAATTACTTTGAGTAAGTAGCTTGTTTTGACTGTATTAATGATACAGTATTAACTATACTGTATTAACTATAAAGGACATATGAAGAACGATGCTATTTCATCCAGAGAAAGAAACTATAAAAAGAAATAAGTATATTTGTATGTACCCCAATGTGTATGTATATATGCATATATATATATCTGTGTGTGTGTGTATGTGTATATACACACACACATCCCTCTGGTTGTGTCTAATGGTAATTATCTCTAGGATATATTGGACAGAGTGTAGGAAAAAAAGGAGAAAAAGAAGAAAAAAGATATTACATAATTCTATTGTATATTTATAAAGAATAGCAAGTTGTACATTGTACATTTGCAGTTTCATATACAATCATCTTTTTTTTTTTTGCTTTTTGGAGGGCAATTGGGGTTAAATAACTTACCCTAGGTCACATGGCTAGGTTTTTGTTTGTGTGTGTTAAGTGTCGGAGGTCGGATCCGAACTCAGATCCTTCTGACTCCAGGGCCGATGCTCTACTCACTGCGCCACCTAGCCGCCCCTACAATCATCTTTTTAAAATTTTACTAAATTATGGAAATGTTTGTTTCATTCTTCAAATATATATTAATGTAATTTTAAAAACTAAAAGGAAGATTTTTAAATGGTCCTGAATGGCTTTTCTTGCTGTACAAAGACTCCATGCTTGTCTTTGTTAATTGGAGTGAGGGGGAGAGGAAAAAGGAGAGGGAAGGAGGGAGAGAGGGAAAGAGAGGGAGAGGGAGATGGGGGAGAGGGAGGGTAAATAATGAGACCAGTAATGTGAGAATGCTGATGCTGTCTGTGTGTCTGTGTCTGTGTATGTATGTGTCTGTGTGTGTACAGATATGCAAGAAGGTATGAACTTTGAAGGTTCCATCTGTATGGGCCTGCCTGGATATGATAAGAAAAATTTTATACTCAGATTGTCATACTATTCATCTTTTGTAATGGGCAAGCTGTACTATAGCCATTTGGGGGTTTCCTTTCCATTTCCCCCTGTGTTTGTTTTGTATGGTCTTAAGTTGCTGAGTTTATGTAATGTATTTGTTTTCCCAGAGTGTCTGCATGTGGTCCACAACTGGGCCTTTAACTGCTTTTACTGGAGCTATGGCAGAGAAAAACAAATAAGTACATCTGAGAAGTGATAAAGTATTCTGAAGATTTTGCCTAAGGGCCGTATATCTGATCATCCGTGACAGAGCTCAGTTTCCTGTCATCTGGAAAATTTGCCCACTGGATGACATTTTAGAGGAGAAAGCAGTCTCTGAAGCATATTACTATGGGTGTGGGCTAACTAAAAAGTTAGCATGAGAAAAGCAGAAATGAGTTAATTGTAAATTATAATGAAGTCAAATTTATAGGATTTGTACAGGTTTTGACAATGATAAGAAGGGAGATGTAGCAGTTAAAAGTGACACTGAGTTTTCAAGACTGGCTATCTGGGAGCCAGTTTAACATAGAGTAATTTGCAGGAGAGGTAGGTTTTGGAAAAACAACAACAACAATACTTTCAGTTTAATTCTTTGCCTGATTCAGGCATGGTGGTATATGAAATTGTCATTTGAGAAAAGAAGAAAGGACAAAGAATAGAGCTTTGGGGACTGTCCAGTTAGAGGGTGGGAGGAAGAAAAGGAGTAAGGTAAGGAGATAGAAAAAGGACTGCATGAGAATGCCTTTTCATCAAAGCTATAGGAACATTATTTTTAAAAAGGGGAATGGTTTACAGTGTCAAAAGCAGCCCCATAATTCAGTGTAACAAGAATTCTAACTTGAAACAGAGGATATAGGTTCACATCATCCTTTTGATGCTACCTCTGCAACCTTGGACAAATCACTCTTTGGACCCCAGATTCTTCATAAGTAAAATGAAAAAGCTGAATTAGGTAGTTTCTCTAGTCCCTTCCAGTTTCAAATCGATCAGTTTATTATCCTTAGATAGAGACTTTTAAAAAGATTGTTCATTGGTTTGGGAGCAATGATGATTGAGGAAGTTTTGTTGACATTGCAAGAGAAACCAGTTTTCTTTTTTTTATTATTTTATTTTTAATTTATGGAATAAAACAAGCATTTCCATGATGTAGTATAATAAAAAGATGCTACCTTACAGAACTATAAATCTGCTATATGCTACCTGTTATTCCTTTCAAATATACAACATAATTATCCTGTAAATTTCTTTTTCCTTTCCCTCCATGGCTACCATTAGACACAAATAGGTATAATTGTTTATACATACACACACACACATTTGCAAAATTATACCATACATGTTTCTATTTACCAATTTCTTCCATGAAGGAAAAAAAAAAGTAAAACAGTTTCCAAAAGGGAGAAGAATGAGTTCCTAGTGAAAGTATAGAGGTTGTAAGTATAGATGAGAAGTTTGGCAAGGAAGCACAGGAGATAAATGGGACAATCCCAAGTATTTTGAAGAGGTAATATGGGCAAAGAAGGGTTGCAGACAGAATAAGTATAGAATGAGACATATGCTATCAGATAGGGGTCAATGTATTGGCTGGTTGTGTGGAATTAATTTTCTTTTTTAAATCTTTAAAAAAAATTAAAGAGTGAAAATATGGTGACATGGTGAGGTTGTGAAGTTAACGAGGGCAGACCACTTGTAAAGCTATAATTGTAAAGCATTATTTTTAAAGAAAAATCTACTTATAACCAAGGATTGTTTTTCTTACAACTAACTGCTCAACTTTATGCAATCTATCTTTAAGCTTCCTCTACCTTTGTATGATTATGGTCCTAAATGTGACTTAAAAAAAAAAAAAAAAACAAGCCACCTTCTTTGGTGATTAGTTAAACATTAGTTAGTTAGACCTTTAAGAAAGCATTTTTTTTTCCTAGAAACCATTTCCTATCTCACATTTAGTCTTCTGGTTGATCACCTTGCCTCAAATCTTTGACCATTACAATTTGTAATCTATAGAATTTAATAAGTGATTTTTCTTATGGCATGGATCTGCCCATGTTGCCTCACTACTCATGGCCCACTTTTAGCCTTTGAATAAAATATAAAGCTATTTGGCATAAAATCTCCTCTCAACCTAGCCTTTTCCTACATTTTAATTTTATTATATTATACACCTTCCATGAACTCCAAGATTGAATCATAATGTCTGACTTGCTGTTCTTGCATATAACACCCCATCGCCTTTGGGCAAGGCAGCTAGGTGGTGTTATAGGAATGTGAATTTAATATCTTCCCTGCCCCTAGGCCCTTTGATAGGCTTAAGTACACCTGGAGCCTGTGGCCAGAGGCTTGGTTTTTGAGAATGCTTTTTGATTGGGCAGTGGGTCAAAAGGGTTGTTAAATTCTCTGAGCCAGGAGAAGGCCATATAAACACTGATATGAGGCTTTGTTTTGGGGATCATTTTGAGAAGCGTTGTGTGATTTGACCAGATGAGACTCTGGGCAGCTGTTGAGCCCCCCCAGCTTTGAAAACCCAGATGTTGATGCCTCCTTCTCTGGTAACTGACTAGATATGGATGTAAAGGTCAGATAGTTGGAGGCCTGTCTGTTGAAATATTTCTCTGTCTTTTTGAAATTTCTGCTTGTAAGTTCTATCTGTATACTCTGAATTTCGGGGTGCTAACTTTTTCCCCTGAGCTAGGTAAATGATATCTTTGACTGATTAAAGCAAGACTGTTAACCCATTTTGAGTTGCTTTCCTTTAGAAAAGCAGATCTAAGAACCAGTGTTGGCAGCCATCCTGAGGATGCTGGGGTGCTTGCTGCTACAGGTGACTCAGTGGATAGAGAGCTGGACTTGGAGGCAGGGAAATCTGAGTTCAAATGTGGTCTCAGAGGCTAATAGCTGGGTGACCCTGGGCAGGTCATTTCACCTCTATCTACCTAATCAACTAGAGAAAAAAAAATGGCAAACCACTCTAGTATCTTAGCCAAGAAAACTCTGTAAAGGGTCACAACGAGTCAAACAGGATTGAACAACAACAATTTTGGGGGGAGATATTCCTTGACCCTGGCTGCTCTCCCAAACATTGATATTTAGATTTCTTGGGAATGGGAGTTACCTCACTCTATGTGAGAACTGAAAAGCCCTTAGCTTAAAAGGGTCAGGGTCTCCCACTGCATCCTAAAACATATCCTGCCACCCTGATGACCACCTGGTCACTGGATCCAGATGACTCTGGTGGAGCAAGTAAGACCAGTGACCTTGCATAGCCTTCTCACTCAAACCAAAGTCAATTGTAAGTCAGGTTATCATTTCCCTGATGCCCTGGTCCTCTTCAAAAACAAAGGAAAAACACAATCTTGGCTTTCTTTTATATATCTCAAGTCCCCTCTCCAACATGGCCTTTTGTGGTCCCTTTATTCCCTCCTAAACCCCCAACTTATAGTCCCTTCCTCTCTAAGGTTACCTTCTATCCATTTTGATTTTATCTTGTATGTTCATTTTTATATATGTTATCTCCCACATTAAAATCCAAGCTCCTTGAGGACAGGGACTTTTTTTGTTGCCCTGTGTAGTGCCATGCAGAGATACCTTCCAAGGTTCTGAATACCAGCATAGTAACTCTCTATTTTATTCGATGACAAATTAAGGCAAAATATTCACAGAAGAGATAAAATCAAAATACAGCAAGTGTAATTCAATAATTTCCAAGTACTACTCCACCCATGGTCAGTACATTCATTTAGTCAATCACAAAGTCTTTCCTCTCAAATGGAGATTAGTTTCCAATCATAAAAAAGTACATACATTTGGTCAGTCACAGAGCACAAAAAAGTCAAAAGATTCCCACCACTATATCACAACTGAATTACAATTATCATCAGTTAACACAAAGTACCTTCTCAAAGGCAGCAGTGGAGAGCACAAAGGCCATCTACCCCTGAGCTATAACAAGATTAAGATATCATCACAGCATTTAATATCCAAGAAGAAGTCTTTTTTCATCTTGACCCAAGGCAAGTACTCAGTAATCTCTGTTCCTGGGAAGACAAACCTTAATACACAGTATACATTGCCAGTGTACTCATCAATTCGCTCTCTGTCTGTAGAACAGTCTCAGGACCCCTGAAAACATCAGCAAGTCCCTCTTCCAGGATTTCTGTAAACATACAAGAAGAAAATCCTTCTTCAGGGCTTCTGAATCCACAGCAAGGTTCTAGGACCTTTGCAACAACAGCACTGTCCACCAGCAGATGAATCTGCCAAAACAACATCAAAACAAACAGACAAAATACCAGGATCACAGCCATGTCTCCTCAGTCCTTGGCAGCTCTCAAAAGTCTTGGTCAGCTCCAACTGGCCCTCAGCAATCCCCTCCCTCCCTCTCTCTCTCTCTCTCTGCCTCCGTGATGCTGCTTCAAAAAAGTTCGTCTGCCTCTCTCTGCTTGGGCCTCTCTATCAAAGGCACCAGCTCCTCTCAGTTCAGCCCTCTCCTTTCATGTCAACAAATCCATCCCACAAGTGGGATTCACAAGCTCTGGGTTTCAACACTCAACCCAAAAACCAAGCCAATACAGGGGATCTTTAAATTCCATTACTATTACACCCTGTTTTAAACCAAGTATGAGGTAGTTTGGAGCAGGGAGAGCCCTGTGCTATGACTACAGACCAGTTGAGGGAAATTTATTCTGAATGGGTGAAAGATTTCTGAGCATGGCCAGGAATACCTGTGTAAAAAACTTAATTTAGTTTATTGTAGAGATTCAAGCAGAGAAGAAGCAGGAGAGAGATAAAGACAGAGACCTAGAGAAAAGAAAAGACACAGATAGAGAAACTTTGAATGGTGGATTGGAGCCCTTAGAGTCACTAACATTTATGGAAGTCAGTCTCATCATGTTCTTTGAGCTCCAGTGCTTCTAATTCTAGAAATGCTGAGAGTAGTCCTGCCCTTGGTGAAGTTCTTTCTCCTGCTTTGAGCTAAAATCTTATCTTGCTCTCAGCTAAAAATCTTATTTAACCTTGCTTACTCTAATCTGCAGAACACTCTCAGTCACTATTTGCTATTTTGCTTAGATAAATTGATATATTCACTACTGTTATCTTTTGTGTACCTAACATTCAGTGGAAATATCTAAACTGGTGAGTGTAAACTAAAGGGTACTTTCCATCTTAAAATCAGTCAGGAGATGGACTTTATTCTAAGCCCCTAAAAACCATATTCCTAGAGTGAATATATTTGAAGGCTATCAGGTGAATATAGCTCTATTTCTTTTGGAGAGAGGAGAGACTGCCTAATGTCTAGTAGTCCTAGATCACACCTGCCCTTCCTCCCTTCCACTTACCCTCCAGCTAAACTAAGCTGCTGCCAGTGCACACATAAACCTTTCATTTTCTGCAAAGGTGAGCCAGACCTCAGATTATATCATCTGTGAAACCCACAAGTTGTCACATATTTAGATAGCATATATATACATGAATATACTTAGAATGTCTATTCACATTGCTTATCAGAGTGCTTGACACATAGTGTGTGCTTAATAAATGTATATTTATTAATTTATATATTCCTTCTTGAAAAATAGTAATGAGGCAGTGGCTATTTTTTTTTTGCTTAGTCTAGTGCTATATACATAGTAAGCCCTTAATAAATGTTTGTTGAGTTTAATTGTGGTATGATATAGAAGGAAGATGAATGGATTTGGACTCAGAGCACTTGTGTTCATATCCTACTTTTGCTAATGTGTGACTCTGGACATGTCCCTTAACCTCTAAAGTTCTTAGTTTCCTTATCTGTAAAATAAAGTATTTAGATTAGAAAGTATAGAAACCCACTTACAACTCTAAATCTCGGATTCTTCCATAATTCCAGGCATATCTTATAATACTACCCACCAAGTATCTATGGTTCACCTCAGTTGGATTACTGAGTCCCTAAATAAACTCCATACATTTCAAATTTCTTTATATTGTTCCCAATGTCTGGGATGATTTCACGAGAGACCTCTTGAATTTCTAACCTTTCTTCTAAAGTCAAAGTCAACTACCATCTCCAATAAAAAAGTTCTCTGGTTTGCCTGTCAGCTTTTCCTCTTTGCCTTCACACTTCACTAGGTTTGAACTTGTGAAATATAATTGTTACATTTTGTTTTGTATTATAGTTCTAAGTGTTGTATTATGAGGGCATGGACTAGACTATGTCTTATCTAAATTTTGTCTGTCCCCAGGCACTTTGAATGCATTAGCCATTGAATAAGCATTTATTAAGTTGAATGTATTTCATTAAATGCTTTCTTAAGCCCTTTCCATCCCCATGGCATTATGCTAGGCTCTGAGATATGGAATATTGATAAGAAGTAAATTTAAAAAGATTTTGGTACATCCATGAGGACTCACTGAGGTTAGACAACTTGAAATTGTAGTGGACCCAAACATTATAATTTAATAATATTCTATAGAAGCACTGAGAAGTTGCAGAGGACAAGTAAAAAAAAATAATAAAATGATTAACAGGGTTACCCACGGTTGGGGATTAGTAGGAGAAATACTTTAGAATATCAAGAGAATAAAATACATTAATACATTATTATAATGCTTTTCCAATAATGTCCAAAATGACTTCAGACTTGTCATGAGAGACAGAAAACAAAAACAGCATGATTGTAAAATGGTGATATAGTAGAAAGAGTCCTAAATTTGGAATCAGAAAAGACCAGGATTTTAATCCTAACTTTGCTATGTTTTCCTGAATATCCCTTGAACTAGTTGTTTAAAATGCAAACAAAAGAAAAACAAAACACACACACACACACACACACACACACACACACACACACACACCTACCTTGAACAAGAGACTCTCTAAAGTCCCTTTATCTCTAAAAATGTATTATCCATAACATAGAAAACAGAAATAAAGGATTTCCTCTTAGGGTGGCAGTTCTCCATAGCAGGGATAAAATACACCTTAATCCAGGGGTAGGGAACCTTAGGTCTCAAGGTCAGATGTGGCCTTCTAAGTTCTCAAGTGTGGCCCTTTGACTGAATCCAAACTTCACAGAAAAAATCCCCTTAATAAAAGGGTTATTCTGTAAAACTTGGACTCTGTCAAAAGGTCACACCCCAGGACCTCTTAGAAGGTCACATGTGATGTTGAGGCTGCAGGTTCCCCACTTCTGCTTTAGGCATAAAGAAAAGAGACTATGGGACAGGAAAAAAAAAATACTTAGTGGAAAAGTCAATAGAACTAAGTAGGATCAAAGTTCTAAGAATGTTTTGGTTTTATCTGGATTAGACTCAATTCACTAAACAAAGTCCTCCCACTCCTTTTATGAATGGTCATTCTTCTTACATTTCTTTGTTTTAATGACATCTTAGGACTCACACAAATATTTGCTCAAACTTACAAAAATTCTTCTAGTTGAGCCACAGTCTTGCCAAAATTGATTTTGTAGCTATACTTTTTGTTTTGCTTCTATTTCTCATGCATCTCTGCTGCTTACTCTCTCTATTCCCTCTCTGGGCCTTAGTTTCCTCCTTTCAAAAATGAGGATCACCACTGTGAATTATGATTCATAATTTATTGGTATTGTTGGAACTGGATGACCTCTGTGGATTATGGTTAATTTATTATATTTTATTATTTATTTATATAATTTTATAATATATTAATACTTACATTAATATATTAATATTATTATATAATTTATTGCTATTGTTGGAACTGAGTTTCATATGGTTAAAAAAATGTTTAACCCAAAAAGCTTACTGTAGAGGTCTGACTGACCTCAAAGATGCTCCAGGGAAGCTGGATAATTAAAAGGAATGTCAAATCCCATCCATCGCTTTTTTTGGTTCCCCTCAGGTCTTGTTTTGAGTATACCCAAAACCTGAGTTGGGGCTTCCCCAAAATAGACTGCCTTACCTGCTGATGTCAAATGGCCCTTGTCTTAGAGACTACCTACTGACCTTCATAGAGGTGTCCTTATGCCCTTGTCTGAACTCTACATAACTTAACCTCAAAAAGACTTGAGGAGAGAGCCACCCCTTCTTTCTGGTTGACGTGCTTTACCAAATGACCTAATAAAATTCTTTCTAAAACCATTTCAGATTTCAGGATTCATTATCACAAATAACACCTCTTCAGGCTCCTTCTATCTCTAAATCAGCCATTCAATTAGCAAGCATTTATTGAGCATCTACTATGTGCCAGACATCGTGTACCTAATTTTAAATCAAGTATACTATGTTTTGTGATCCTAAGGAGCTTCAGCATCTTTTTCATTGCATCTATCTAAATCAATTGACTTCTTTTTCCTTCACCTCTATGCAGTCTTTCACACTGTTGATCCTTTTTCCTCCTTGATAATCTCTTCTCTAGATTTTTAGCACACCAATCTCTCCTGGTTTTCCTCCTACCTGTCTGACCATTCCTTTTCCATCCCTTTTATTAAATTCTCCTACAGATCACCTCCTCTAACTGTAGTATCTCTCAGATTCCTGTCCTGGCCTTTTTTCTCTTTTCCCCCTATTCTACTTCACTTTATAATCTCATCAGCAACCCTGCATTTAATTATCATTTCAATACTTTTGATTCTCAAATCAAGTTGCAAATCATGTCATCATCTCCCTGATTTCATAGAATTCTTCAAGAATAGAGGACAAACCACAATCTATAATGAGTAGTCTGAGCTGCCAGAATGGGAACCCAGCTAGCCAGTTCCAGTTGGGCAACTCAGCTTGTTCTCTTCTCTCTTTCCCTCTCCTCCCCTGTCCTCTCTTCCATTTACCTGAGGGTGTTCTGCCAAAAAGAAGGTAAATTTTGATGGCCAAAAGCTACCTAGTTGGGTACCACTACCTGGGGTTAACTGGCTAGATTTTTTTTTTTTGCTTTTTTTTCTGAAGGGCAGTTGGGGATAAGTGACTTGCCCAAAGTCACATGGCTAGATTTTGTGTTAAGTGTCTCAGGCCAGATTTGAACTCAGGTCCTCCTGACTCCAGGGCCAGTGCTCTAGTCACTGAGACACCTAGATGCCCCCACTGGCTAGATATCTTTCTCAAAGCCTAAACCTTAAACCCTAATTCACTCTGGAACTCATGGATTAGACAACCATAGGCTGCTGCCCACGTACCACTTAATGGTTATTTTGGGGCCTTCTTGGCTCAGAGTGAACATAAATAGTAATTTTCTATTTTGGCAAGCAACATGGAGGGTCTTCCCCTCACTATTTGAATTTTTTTTCTTTAACTAAAGGGGCCATTCCTTGACTCATTTCTTAGAGAGGCCTATTCACTGAATGGGTGTTGCCTCACCCAAAGTGAGAAACTAGGGAGTAGAAATAGCACATCCAAACCACTCTGCCACCAGATTACCTCCAAACTATATAAGAGGGGACTCTGAAGAACTTCTGGAGCCCCAGCACCCACAGAACGACACAGAGAAGGTAACCTCCCACTGAGGACAGCCCAGCAGCCCTGCAAGAAGGACCAGCGCAGCAGTCTGGGAGCTGGCAGTCCTGCTCCAAAAGCCCCAGGGGAAAACATGAGTGGGTTGCAGGCCATAGAGGAACTTAAGAAGGGCTTTAAAAATCAAATAAGAGAAGTGGAGGGAAAAGTGGAAAGAGAAATGAGAAGGATGCAGGAAAAGTATGAAATGAGGGCCAACAGCTTGACTGAGGTAAACAACACCTTAAAAAATAGACTAACTCAAATGGCAAAGGAGGCCCAAAAGGGCAATGAGGAGAAGAATGCCTTAAAAAGCCTAATTTGCCAGATGGAAAAAGAATCTCAGATGCTCACTGAGGAGATTCATTCCTTTAGAGTTAGACTGCAGTAAATGGAAGCTAATGACTTCATGAGAAATCAAGATGCTGTTAAGCAGATCTAAACAAATGAAAGATTAGGAGGCAATGTAAAATATCTCATGGGAAAAACCACTGACCTGGAAAATAGATCCAGGAGAGACAATTTAAAAATTATTGGACTACCTGAAAGCCATGATAAAAGAAAGAACCTAGAAATCACCCTTCAAGAAATTCTCAAGGAAAATTGCCCTGATGTTTTAGATCCAGAGGGCAAAATAGAGGTTGAAAGAATCCACCAATCACCTCCTGAAAAAGATCCCAAAAGAAAACTCCCAGGAATATTATAGCCAGGTTCCAGAATCCCCAGATCAAGGAGAAAATACTACAAGCAGCCAGGAAGAAACAATTTCAATATTGTGGAAACACAATCAGAATAGCCCAGGACCTGGCAGCTTCTACACTGAGGGATTGAAGGGCATGGAATATGATATTCCAGAGGGCAAAAGAGCTGGGAATGAACCCAAGGGTCACATACCCAGCAAAATTGAGTATTTTGTTGAAGGGGAAAATATGGTCATTCAGTAGAATGGAGGACTTTCAAGCATTCTTGAGGAAAAACCAGAATTGAATAGAAAATTTGACATCCAGATGCAAGAAGCAAGAGATACCTGAGAAGGTAATCAGGGAAAAGAAATCAAAAGGAACTTATCAAAGTTGAACTATTTACATTCCTATATGGAAAAGCAATAACTGTGACTGATGAAATCTTTCTCACTATGAAAATAATGGAAGAAGGATGTATGGTCATATGAATACATATGTGAACGTGTGTGTATATGGTTACAGTTATATATGGATAGAGGGCATAGGTTGAATTTTTTGGGAAGGGAGGATACTCAAGGGGTGAAATTTCAAGGTGAGAGGGGAAAGTAACAAGAGGAGATGGGGAGAGACAGGGTAGGGCAAACTATCTCATGTAGAAGAAGCAAGGGGAAGTGGTTGCAAGGGAGGGGAAGAATAGGAAGGCAAAAAGGCAAAACCACATCCTCATTGAATTTGGTTCAGGGAGAGAATGACATACATACTAAATGGGATATCTCAACCTGCAGCAGAATAGGGGGAAGGGGGATGAGAAGAGGGATGATGCATGGGAGGGCATCCTTGGGGGGATGTGAGGTTGGAAGTACCCACTATAGAAGAGGGACAGGATCATGTAGGGAATGGACCAGGTGGGGGGTGGGATGAGTAGGAGGGAATTATAAGCAGCCTTGTACAATATATCTACTATGATAATGTTTTGCATAGCTAGACATGTACAACATATACTGAATTACTTATCTCCCAAGAGGGAATGGGTGACAAGGGGGGAAGGAAATGGATCTGAAATTTGAGGTCGTAACATTAAATGTTTCAAATATATATAAATACTATTATTAATACTCTTTTGCTTGTAATAGGGAGATAAGATGTGCAGGCATTGGGACACAAAGATTCACCTTCCTCTAATGGAAAAGTTGAAGGGGGTATGGGAGATGATATGGGAGAGAGCAGATTGGAGGAAGCGATATCTTGTGGGACTGCTATTCTTGGAGGGTGGGTAGGGGAAAAACAGGTGGGGGGATGATTGTAACCCAAAATCTTGCGTAAATGAATGATGTAAAACAGAAGTCAATAAAGCATTTGTTTAAATTTTTTTAAAAAAGTGAGAAACTAAAAAGACCATAGCTTTAAAAAGCCAAGGTCTTGCACTGCATCCTGGGACATCTCTAGTCATTGTCATTGAAATCTGGCCAGTGGACCCAGATGGCTCTGGAGGAGACAGTGACGTTGGTGACTTTGCACAGACCTCCCTCATTCAAATCTAAGTCAATTGAAAGTCATATCTTCATCTCCCTAATGTCATGGCCCTCTTCCAGAATGAAAAACAAACCACAACACATACACAACCACACACATCTTTACTGACCTCCAATCTTTCATCTCCAATTGCCTTTCAAACATCTCACATTATTATATCCAGTCAACATCTTAAACTCAATATATCCAAAACAGAACTCATTATCTTTCTCTCTAATCCCACCTTCCCTTTTATTGTATAGGACAACACCATCTACCAAATCCCTCAGGCTCACAGTGTAGGAGTCATCTTGGACTTCTCAGTATCTCTCACATCCTCTATGTGAGCTGTTGCCAAGAATTGTTGATTTCACCACTGCAATATCTCCCCTCCTCCCTTTCCCACAGCAACTACTTAAACACAGATCCTTATCATCTCACTCTATTATCACAATAGCCTACTGGTGTGTCTATCTGCCTCAGTTCTCTCCTCAAATCAACCCATCAGCCATTCAGTCACTAAAGTGATTTTCCTAAAACTCATGTCCAGTCATGTCTACTTACTCCCCCACACATAAAATAAACCTTAATAAATTCCTGTGGCTCCCTCTTCCTCCAGGAGCTAATACAAAATACTCTGTTGGACATTCAGAGCCCTACATAAACTTATCCCCTCTGACCATTCCAGTCTTCTTATACCTTTCTTTCTTCTTGACCAATTCCCTTCAATCCAGTGACTTTTTTTTTATGAATAAGATAGTCTATCTCCACTCTGGGCATTTTCTCTCTAGCTGTCCCCTATACCTGAAACATTCCCCCTCCTCCTCTCCAGTTACTGACCTAGCTGATTTGCTTTAAGTCTCAACTAAAACTCCCACCTTCAGTAGGAAACCTTCCCTAGTCTCTCTTAATTCTAATGCCTTTTCTCTGTTAATTACTTTCTGTATATCCTGTATATAGCTTGCTTTGTATACATTTGTTTGGATGTTTTCTTTGCCATTGTAGGTCAGAGACTTTTTGACTGTTGTTGTATCCACTGCACTTAGAATAATTCCCAGGACATAGTAGGTACTTAACAAATATTTATCGATCCATTGACCTATCCTCAAATATACGACCACATCTTCTCTGTATATACATGTAAAGCAATAAAATAATTAAATGGAGCAAAAGTTATTTAATCCAAATGTTTCATATTTTGAAAGGTCATAAAGTTAATGATTTAAGACTCTAAAGGGCAGAGAAATGGAGAACTTTTAAAATCATTATTACTATGTAATTAAATCTCTTGAAAATTGTTAAATGTGCTCTCCACACCCAAATACATGCAAGCATTTTTTTTCAAATTCTGCCCCAAAATTATATATGTGGCCTTCCATATGATCACTGATCCCCAAAGCTTTTTTGCTTGACATTGTCATGTATTTAGATTTAATGAGATTAGACAATTCAGAAACCTCAGAGCCCTACAAGGATTGTTTTCTAAATATCTATTTGTTATGTCAGTTATTTGGAATCTGAAATGTATGTTTCCATAGGAACAATGCTATATGTTATGATGAGATTTCTAGTCCAGTGCCTAAAAGACTGTATGATGCATGTTGTTTTTCTTGTTTAGTCATGCCTGAATTTTCATGACCCCATATAGGGTTTTCTTGACAAAGATATTGAAATAGTGTGCCGTTTCCTTCTCTAGTGATTTAAGGCAAATAGAGGTTAAGTGATTTGTGTAGGGTCATGCAGCTAGTGAGTGTCTGAGGTGTTAACAAAACATCTATGGGTCCATAAAGGTACCTGAAATGAAAAAGTGTTTGATCATGGATTACAAAATGTTTTTCTCTCTGGGAAAAGACTTGTTAGGGAGAGAAGATTCTAAAAGGGAGCAGAGAGAGAGTTCTCAGCTGCTCAAAGAGAGATAGAAAAAGGCTGAGATAATATAGTTTCTAGAAACTTTCAGGAGAAGAGAAGGGGCTAAGGGGTGAGGGATATCTGTAGACACAAAAAACAAAATGTTTAGAAAGTCCCAACAAGGTCTTAAGTCTGCAGCTAATGCTCAAGGTTGCCCTCGAAATGTTTGGTTTCTGACAGTTACAGGCATTTCCAGATGGAACTAGAATTCATTCACAGAGATCACTGATATGTCAGCACCAGAAATCCTTCTAATTGTCTGGTGGTTGTGTAACTCTTTTGTCCTGCCCCACTGTGAAGAAGGAAAGTTCTGGAATATAGTATAGTCATTATAGTCATCCATTCTAATACATACTAACTAAATAACAAAATCTGACTCTACCTTTATTCTTTAGGTACAGCAGATATACTCAAAACATGACTTGAACCTTTCTAGAACAACTTCCTTATCAGGAAAGATTATATTATATTGTCCATTTAAATACCTCCAATTATTAGTGATTGGTTTGTAGTCTAAGCAGACCTCAAAAACAACAACTATATAAACCAAATTTGTACCCTAGAAAGATGATGCTACTACCAAGAAGCATTTTTCCTTAGTAAATTAATAAATTAATTTTTATTTCACTTTGGCTACTTAATTTGTATGACTATAATTAAGTAGATTCTCCCTTGGCTCTCAAAAAACTCTGACTGAGAAATACACCAACAATGACAATTTGTGAATTTACAGGTGTAGGGAACCCCTGGCTAGGGGAACTCTTTCCACCAATTGAGATGAGTACCTTCTCTGCAATCTACATTATTCTTCACAAAACAAGTCTGTGTGTCAGACGCAGGAAACAACTATAGTTTTCTTAAATTCCCAAACAGCAGCTTTAAACACTGTCCAAGTTGTTTCTTTTTTAGCATGTCATAACATAAAAATACTGAGTTGTGAAAGTTAACAGAAACTGACATGTACCCTACTTCCTATGTGGTTTCCATGGTAGAGTTAAGAATTTTGAATGTTTTCAGTAACAATCCATTTTCACAGAGGTCACATTTGAACTCAGGTCTTCCCAACTCCAGTTCTAGCACTCTATATATCGAGCAACATAGTTGCCCAATATGAAATAGTGTGCCATTATTGTTGGCTTTTATTTTTTTTGCTGAATTAATTGAATTAAGTTGTGAACTTGTAATATTGAGTACTAGAATCATAGATTTTTGAGATAGATGGAACCTTAGAAACTAGTTTATCTTATTAATTTTACATATGGTGAAACTGGAACACAGAGATCTAAAGAAGCATGACTACTAATTAGTAGCAGAGTCAGGGTGGAGTCCAGGTGTCTTGAGAGCCAGTCTAGTATTTGTTTTATGGCATCATGCTGCCTTCATAACAATATTAGAGACCCTGACCATCATATGCAGGTAGATAGATGGATAGATGAAGATATATTTCAATGTGGAAAATGCATTCAGTGATTTAATTTGAAAACCTAGGAAAACATTTCCTCCTAAAACATCCCTAGAGAAGAGTTAAAAAAAACTGCCTCAATGTGTAGTCATCAGGGACAGGTCAGTCTCAAGCAGAAGCTAGTATCGCAGTGGTGATATAAAGTAAAGTGGTATAGAAAGTAAAAGGATAGGAAAGAAAAAACATTTTATTTAATTAGGTTGTGAGAACCTTTTTAGGGTAGGGGTTCTCCCAATGCTATAAGAAAATATAGTTACTTCATGGGCCTAAGCCAGTTCTTTAGTGGTCCAACATTTTGTCTCTTTAGCCTCAAGGGAAGGGAATCAAATGTCCACACTAAATTTCCTTTGCCTTTCTCCAATTTTATCTCCACCAAGGAGAAACAAAAGTGATACTGGCAGGTCTTTGGACAAATAAAATAAGAATATATATTTAGATTCCCTTTTTCATTTATTTTTTATTGTCCCAGATCCAGCTAGAAACAGAATAGAATAGAATAACTGCATCATCTCAAGTTGGAAAGGAATTCACAAGTTATGTAATTGAATCCTTACCCATACCAGATCCACTCTGCAATATGGTCAAAACTTGTTCATCCTGCGTTCCAGTTCTCTTGAACTAAACTAAAACACAGTATTCTTTTGAGACTTTCTAAGGGTATTTTACTGCTAACAAGAATAAGTTATGAGGTAAAAATTATAGCTAAGAGGGAAGTTGTAAAATTCTAAATCTCAAAATCCACCCAATAAAAATTGTCTTTGGTGTTAACTGAATAGTAAAGAGGCAGTGCTCAAGCAGCTTAACTTCAGTTTTTGGTATTTGAAAGTCCCACCCACCTTCCCCCTTCCCTCTAGAAAGGAAATCTTGAAATTGGTCCTGAGATTCCATTTCTTTGGTAAGAGAGCCTTCATCTTTGTCTTCCCCAATACCCACACCTTCCCTTTTCTGCTTCCCTGGGTAGACTGAAGGGAAAATAGTATGGTTTTAGATACATAAAGTCAAATTAATCTATACTTTGGAAGGAAAACAAACTTAATCAAACATTTTTCTTCAACTAGTCTTTTCTGTGCAATTTTCAACTGAATTAAAGCGAAAGGTCTAGAATGAGAAACAGGTCAGAAACCTAGAGCTGAGATTGAATCAGGTATGGGGTTTGAGAAAGGATCTGAAAAAAAATGCTACTGAATATTGTGAAATAGTCAGGGGAGAAGGAGGAACTAGAATGGCAATTGATTTATACTTCCTCTCTTAATATCTCCCTCACTCATCATCACTCATCCAATGGAAAGCTTCCATTGGATTGTAGAAAGGAAACTGAGGATTGTCTTAAGGATAAATGGGGCTTGCAATGATAGTGTCAAACATGGAAGAGGAAATGGTAAGAATTCATAAGAATTTATATAAGAAAGAAGGAAAAGGGAGCTAGTTACTAAGCAGGCATTCTTTTGTAAAGGATTTCAATGTATCAGGAGGGCATTTGTGAGTGAGAACTGCCTCTAAACAAATATATCAGGCTTTTTCCTTTCTGAAATTTAGAGAGATTCTAATCCTTATGTACTCTCAAAGATTTCTTTTAAAAAAAATGAAACTAATTAAAATAGCATTAGACCAAAATGACAAAAATCCAGAAGAAACATGAAACCTTTTTTTTTTTTTTTAAATTTCCCATTGTTACGTGAAGTTGTGTCTATTTCCCCCTCTATTTTCAGGTTATGTAAATTAGTTCAGTCAGTTTCTTTAGGCTTTTGCACTTGGGAAAAAGGAATTCTAAAATTGAAAAGCAGAACATTTTTTTCTCTTCTTGGTAAATTCATTTCATCTTAATCTGTAAAGTACTCCTTTGTTCTTTGTCAAAAATTATGGAGGTGGACAATCTGTATTTGGCTATATTTGTGCAAATAAGCACCTAGTTAGCATTGGAAAATTCAACAAGGTAAATATGTAAATGAAAGTGAATTATATGGTTTGCCTACTGTACAAGACAGAAGACTTTTTCTCTTGTTGATGAACTTTTCAGTGGTTTGCTATTCCCTTTTCCAGATGAGGAAACTGAGGTTCTAAATAGGGTTATGTGACTTGCCCAGTGTCACACGAGGTTCCTAGTCAGTAAATGTCTAAGGTTAGATTTGAACTCAGATCCTCCTAACTCCAGATCCTATACTCTATCCATTGTGCCACCAAACTTTGTGTGTGTTTAAATCTTGTCTCTAAAGAGGTGTTTTCATGTGATTTCTCCCATTACACCATGACCTCCTTTTGAGAGCTTTTTTCTTTGCCTTTATTTATACCTCCAAAGCTTAGCACAATTGCACATAGCAAATGGTCAATAAATGCTTGTTGACTTGACTTGAATTGAGGTGCAGGTTGAAATAGATGACTTCTTTTCTAGCTCAGAAATTCTGGAATTCTGTATATTTCTTGAATAATAAAATAGTGTGCATTAGAGTATTTTTAAATAAAATATTCTGTGGGTAAATGGATCCTATTATCACAGTGACTTTTAATTTGGTACAGTAGAAAATTCATTCCATTTATAAAAACATGAGTATGATCTTAGTTTGAAGTCTCCCCACAAGTCCTAATTATGAAAAACTGGTAAAATATCTCTGTGCCCCTGTGCAAATCATTTGAACTCTCTGACCCTTTGTTTCCTCATTCCTAAAAAGAGGTCACTAGTTGAAGAATTTTTAAAATTCTATTCCAATTTTTCCTATTATTCTATGGTCCTGGAAGTATAATATGGGTAAACCAATTAGCTTCTGTGTGCCTCATTTTCCTGATCTATGAAATCATAGATGTTGTCTAGATAATTTCTAAACCTCTTCCAGATCTCAAACTTATGATCCTGTTTTGTAATAACATTTCATTTAGCAGACCTTTCAACTGTTAAACTAACATACTTAAAGAAAAACAGTAACAATAATTATATGATTTTAATACTATTAATTATCAGAATGTCTTTAGAGTACTGTGGAAAACATGTGATCAGAATGTGTTATTTCACTGAATTGTCATCCATTCTAATGCATACTAACTAACAAAATCTGACTCTACCTTTATTCTTTAGGTACAAAAGAGATGTACTCAAAACATGATTTGAATCTTTCCAGAACAACTTCCTTATCAGGAAAGATTACATTAAATTGTCCATTTAAATAGCTCCAACTATTACTGATTGGTTGTATACTCTAAGCAGACCTCAGAAACAACTATATAAACCAAATTTGTACCCTAGAACGATGATGCTACTATCAAGAAGCATTTTTCCTTAACAAATCAATAAATTTCTTTTTATTTCACTTTGGCTACTTAATTTGTATGACTATAATTAAGTAGATTCTCCCTTGGCTCTCAAAAAACTCTGACTGTGAAATACACCAACAATGACAATTTGTGAATTTACAGGTGTAGGGAACCCCCAGCTAGGGGAACTCTTTCCACCAATTGAGATGAGTACCTTCTCTGCAATGTACAGTGTTCTTCACAAAACAAGTCTGGGTGTCAGAGGCAGGAAACAATTATAGTTTTCTTAAATTCCCAAACAGCAGCTCTAAACACTGTCCATGTTGTTTCTTTTTTAGCATGTCATAACATAAATATACTGAGTTGTGAAAGTTAACAGAAACTGACATGTACCCTACTTCCTATGTGGTTTCCATGGTAGAGCTAAGAATTTTGAGTGTTTTCAGTAATTTAGCCAAGGTTATTATAGATAATAATTCTTTAATATTTTAAATGTATAACCAAATACTTTTAAAATCTTTTAAAAATTTAAACTTTGTTTTCTTTTTCTGAACTCAGAATTATAGATCTGTGGCAGGAAGAGAGTTCAGAATCTCCATAATTAAATCACCTCATTTTATAGAAGAGGGAATCAGGACTCAGTGAGGTTTGGTCAATTTTATAAGATCACTAATATCATAAGGGGTAAAGGTGGGACTTGAGTTTATGGTCCCTTATTCCAGAGCTAGTGTTCCTTCCAGTTTCCCAGAGAAGCTTCCCTGGCTTTTTTCTAGATAGCTTTGGTCAGGAATACCTGTATAATTTCATTATTTCTTGTGCTGCAGATTATAGAACTCACAGACTAAAAGGTCCAATTTTTGCTTGAGAATGGAAACATACTCTGGATTTTCTTGGCACATCTATATGTTTTCAAATGGCTAATTTTCTCCAATGACAGGAAAGAATAATCTTTCCTTTGTTGTCAAGCCTCAATGCTCAACCTTATCATTTGGATATTTAACTGATTGGTTGTTTTCTTAATAGGTGTCATTGGTACATGCTAATTATCATGGAGCTTCATCATTCATACATCTATTCCTTGGTTCAACAAATATTTGTAAAGGAATTACAATATGCATAGTACTAAGCCATGATCTATCAGAGTTACAAGGATGGATAGTAATGATTATTTATGTGTGTGTAGCATTTTTAATCTTTGCAAAGGAGTTTCCTCAAACCAATAGAATAAGGTTGATGGATAGTGGAAAGCACACTGGACTGTGGAATCAGGAAGACTTCAGTTCAAATCTCCCCTCTCTAACACTTATAACCCTTGTAACATTGGCTAATCATTCAACCTCTTATTCATGAGTTTCCTCATGCACAAAATGAAGGGTTGGGAGTTCATAGTCTCTGAGATCTCTTCTAGCTTTCACACTTTAAATATGGGTAACAGATGAATATTTTTATCCCCACTATAACATATACAATCTCTGTACTACAGAAACTTTTAAAGTAGTGAGGAAGCTAAGGGTATATAAAATATCAATGTTTAACAGATATATGTATATCTATCTGTCTATCTATCTCTATCTACTCCTTTGCCTTTCTGTAATTTTCTTAAATATATATCTCATTTTGTTATTTTCATAAAGCACTTTTTATATATGAGTTAAGATTCCCTAGAAAATATCTAAAGCAGTAGGTTATGGTGTAAAACTTTTCCCCCTTGCTATCTAGTATACCTAAGACTTTCATCTAAGTAAAATAGAATGGGAACAAAAAGTAAGAGTAAAGTTATAATGGAGGATTATTGAAATGTGGTGATATGCCTATAATTAGAGCAAAAAAAACATTGCTTTGTTATTTAATATGAAAAATAAGATTTTCTCATATTCTGGTCATTGTTTGCTGGTCATTTTGTATTTTTTTTCTGTGAGTAGCAACAAGTACTGATAAAGCCAAAGCTGATCCTTTGTTTAAAAAGCAAACATAACAAATGTGATAAAGCCCTGATTCTAGCAACAGAAACATGGAAAAGTTATGGAAAGAAGATTATGTATACCTGTATGTATTTGACAAAGAAAGGGAGAAACACTTTGCATTTCCTCAATGTGTAATGATTCGTTTTGTTATCCTGTCTTTCTATGCCAGAAACACAGTTTTCTCTTTTGCAACACAAAGGAGAAAGAGAGAGGAAAAAAATCTGCCTTGATTTTTCATGACTGGTTTGGATTATGCAGCTTTCTTAAGTTCTTTATTTCTACCCTGGTCCCTGCTTATTATCTATTCTAGCTTCAAGGTAATCGGATTCTATTTACAATGCTTGAAATGTGGCATAACAAAACATTCTTTGGGGATAATAAAGTAATAATAATAATGATAAATAAAAATAGCACCAAAATATTTAATTAGTGTTTAAGGCTTATAAAATCTCTGCCTTCCACCCTCTCCAAAAAAACCCAAAACTATATGAAATAGTGTAAATATTCCTTTCTCTATTTTATGGATGAGGAAACTGAGGCTAAGAGAAATTAATTGACTTGCTCAAAGCCAATACAAATAATGTGTCAAAACAGGGATTCAAACTAGGGTTTATAGATCTAGTATACTTTCAGTCTACTTATTTTGTTGTTTTTTAGTTGTTCAGACATGTCTGACTCTTCATGACCCCATTTGGGGTTTTCTCCATAGAAATACTGGAGTAGTTTTCCATTTCCTTCTCCAGTTTATCTTACAGATGAGAAAGCTGAGGCAAACAGGTTAAGTGACTTTTCCAGGGTCATATAACTAGTAAGTGTCTGAGGCCATGTTTCAGCTTAGGAAGATGTCTTCTTGACTTTAGACCCAGCACTCCATTCACTGTGGCACTTAGCTGCCCAGTCTATTTATTTACTGCAATGCAAATAAGTAGAAAAGTCATTAATAGAAAAGGAATAATTCTACTGACAATATAACACATTTCCTCTTTCATATTTAATTTCCTAGAACAACATAAGAGCCCTGATTATATGAATGGTTGGTCCTATTCTTTCTTCTCATATAAACCTTTAGAGATATACTTAGGATATCCCATCTATTTTTAATATTTCTTCTTTTTTGTGGGCAGCTAGGTGATACAAAAAATAGAGTTCTGACCCTGGACTCAGGAGGACCTGAGTTCAAATCTGGCCTCAGACACTTGATACTTAACTAGCTTTGTGACCTTGGGCAAGTCACATAACCCCAATTGCCTTGCCTTCCCTCCTCAAAAAAACAAAACAAAACATACTGATTTTAAAGACAAGAAATGCAGAATCTAGTATCCTACTTTTCTAGTCAAACTGGTCCTTTTGCTATTCTTCAAATATGGCTCTTCATTCCTCATGGTAAAGGGAAGGATAGTAAGAAAAATTGGACTTAGCCAGGTTACAATGGTCTTTAAAAGTCAGACAGGGGAATTTATATATGATTCTAGAAATAAATGGAGCTATTGAAGTATGTTGGGGTGGGGGAGTGACATGATAAGAACTTTGCTTTAGGAAAATTGCTTTAGCAGATATATGGAGTATTGATTAGAATAGATAGAGAGTGTTAAGCCTGGGAGGTGAGTCAAGAAGCTTTTGTACTGGTCCAGGGAAGAGATGAAGATGGCTTGAACTTGGATGTCATCTGTGTGAATAGACACATATGAATGCTACTGCAGAGGTATAAATCACATAATCTGGAAAGTAAATGTATATGGGCAATGCAGGAGAATGAGGACTTTAAGGATCAGACTAAGGTTACAAACCTTTGTGACTAGACAGATTATACTGCCCTCTGTAGAGATGATTAAATTTAAAAGGATTAGATCCTGGGGAAAATCTAATAGGTTCTGTTCTGTACATGTTGAGTTTGAGATGTATATGGGACATTCATTTTGAAACATTTAACTCCAATACTATCTTAACATAGTCCCTCTGAAATTGACTGCTTTTTTGCTAATTTGTTTGTATGAGATAAAACTACTGTTTTTATTTTTATTGCTCTGATCATTGGTAAATTGGAGCAATATTTCATGTGATTTTTAATTTTTTTCTAATTTCATGTAAAAATGTTTATCATTCTTTTTTGTAATTAAGTTTAAATTATTTTCCTCTTTTCTTCCTTCACCCTCACTGAGAAAGCAAACAGTTTGATATAGGTTATACATTTGCAATAATGCAAAACATATTTCTGTCTTATTGTTGCTTGCCCTTTGTTTTCTTTCTTTCTTTCTTTCTTTCTTTCTTTGCTTTTTGGAGGGCAATTGGGGTTAAGTAACTTGCTCAAGGTCACAAAGCTAAGTTTTTGTTTGTGTGTGTTAAGTGTCTGAGGCCAGATCTGAACTCAGGTCCTTCTGACTCCAGGGCCAGCGCTCTACTCACTGCGCCACCTAGCTGCCCCATATCCTTTGTTTTCAAAGAAGTCCAGTGACATTACAAAAGTGAAGTCTTGACTTGCATTCAACTTGGATTTAAGTGAGACAGAGATACACAGTTACTGACCTTGCTTTTTTGTCTAGAATCATATTTCAGTACTAGTAATGTTGCAAAAACAAAACAAAAAACAAACAAAAAAACCACAGACCAAACAAACAAAAACAATAGCAACAAATAAGAAAATGAAGAAAAAAAAATAAAAGTATGTTCCAGTCTGAATTCAGACTCCATCAGTTTTTTCTCTGGAGGTGAATAGCATTTTTCGTAATAAGTCCTTCAGAACTGTATCAGGTCATTGTATTGCTGAGAATAGCTAAGTCATTCATAGCTGATTGCTGTAAAATATTGATGTTACTATATAAAATATTCTCCTGGTTCTGCTCACTTTAGTTTGCATTAGTTTATGTAAGTCCTTCATGTTTTTTTTTTCCTAAAAGCATCTTTCTTAAAGCACCATATAATTCCATCATAATCAGAAAAAAACAACTTTCTCAACCATTCTCCAATTAATAGGCATACCCTCAATTTCCAATTCATCACCACCACAAAAAGAGCTGCTATAAATATTTTTATATGTACAAATTCTTTTCATCTTTTAATTTTTTTAATCCCCTTCAGGATACAAACATAGTAGTGGTATATAATGGAAATGCAAATTTAAAGATCTTCCCTGCCCCTAGCTTAAGTGCACCTGGAGCCTGTGGTGGGAGGCTTGTTTTTCAGGAAAACCTACACCTTGATACTTTGTGATTGGGCAGTGGGTCCAGAAGGTTGTTACATTCTCTGAGCCAGGAGAAGGCTATATAAACCCTGAGGAGAGGCTTTGCTTTGGGGCTCATTTTGAGAAGTGTTGTGTGATTTGACCAGATGGAGACTATGGGCTTTGAAAACCCAGATGTTGATGCTTCCCTCTCTGGTAACTGTGATTTGGTATTGATATAATGGTAGGACAGTTTGGAAGCCTGTTTGATCTGTAAGTTCTGTAACTCTGAAGTTTGGGGTGCTGACCTTTTTCCCCTGAACTAGATAATATATGTTTGTTTGATTAAAGTAAGCTTGTTAACCCAATTTGAGTTGCTTTCCTTTTGAAAAGCAAGTCTAAGAACCTGTGTTGGCAGCCACCCTGGGGATGTTGGGGTGCTTGCTGCTACATGGTATTGCTGGGTTAGAGTATGCACAGTTTTATATCCCCTTTGGGCTTAGTTCCAATTCACTCTGCATAATGGTTGGATGAGTTCTAACCCTCCATTAATAGGGCTTTAGCATCCCAATTTTCTTACATCACCTCTAACATTTGTCATTTGCCTTTCCAGTCATATTAGTCAATCTGATAGGTGAGGTGTTACTTTAGAGTTATTTTAATGTGTATATCTTTAATCAATACTGCAACTGGGTCCCATGGAAGATAGAATAATAGGCCTAGAGTCAGAAAGACCTTAGTTCAAATTTGACCTCAATACTTACTATCTATGTGTCTCTGGGAAAATCACTTAACCCTATTTGCCTTGGTTTTCTCATCTGTAAAATGATCTGGAGAAGGATATGACAAGCCCCTCTCCTATCTTTGCCAAGAAAATCCCAAAAAGGGTGTAGCAGCAAGCACCCCAATATCCCCTGGGTGACTGCCAACACAGGTTCTTAGATCTGATTTTCAAAAGGAAAGCAACTCAAAATGGGTTAACAAGCTTGCTTTAATCAAACAAACATATATTACCTAATTCGGGGAAAAAGGTCAGCACCCCAAACTTCACAATATATAGACAGATCAAATAGACAGGCTTCCAAACTGTCCAACCATTATATCAATACCAAATTGCAGTTACCAGAGAGGGAAGCATCAACATCTGGGTTTTCAAAGCCCAGAGTCTCATCTGGTCAAATCACACAACACTTCTCAAAGTGAGCCCCAAAGCAAAGCCCCTCATCAGGGCCTATATAGCCTTCTACTGGCTCAGAGAATGTAACAAACTTCTTGACCCACAGCCCAATCACAAAGTATCAAGGTGTGGGCTTTCCTGAAAAACAAGCCTCCCACCACAAGCTCCAGGTGCACTTAAGCTAGGGGTAGGGAAGATCTTTAAATTTGCATTTCCATTGCAAAGGGTCACAAAGAATCATACATGACTGAAATAAAAGAATAACAATCAGTTTCAGTTTACAGTATGTTTTCATATGACTAAAGATAGGTTTAATTGTTTTATCTGAAAATTGCCTGGTTATATCCTTTGACAATTTATCAATTTGGGAGTGACATATTCTAATAAATTTGACTTATCTATCTATATATTTGAAAAAATAAAGCCTCTATCAGAGAAACTTGCTATAAATTTTTTCTACTATTATGATTAACAAATTGCATGTTTCTCCGTCCTATTCTCTCTCTCTCTCTCTCTCTCTCTCTCTCTCTCTCTCTCTCCCTCCCTCCCTCCTTCTTTCTCTGTCTCTTCACTCTGTCCCTCTTCAAAATTGTTTTGCTTCTGACTACTACTTTCACAAATGTTTCTTCCATCTTCTTACCCCCCCCCTTCTTTTATCCCTTTCCTTTCCTATTTCCTGCTAGGATAAGATAGATTTATTTCTATACCCAACTGAGGGTGTATGTTATTCCCAATTAGAGTCAAGTGCAATAAGAAAACATTTCAAGTGTTGTCTTTCCCCCACCCACACTCCCATCATCCTTTGCACTGTAAGAATTCTTCAGTGAGCTTTTTATTTCCTTTTCCATTTGATTAAATCTACTTTTAAAGAAATTCTTCTCTTTAGAGGATTCTTTAGCCTCTTTTTATCATTTGGCCTATTTTGTTGTTTTTACATTTTACTTTTTTTCAGTATTATTTGTGTCTCCTTTATCAAGATATTGATACTTTTATTTCCATTATTTTCTTACATCATTCTCTTTTCTTTGTCCATTTTTTCTTCTACCTCTTTTATTTAATATTCAAAATCCTTTTTGAGCTCTTATTATAATTTTTTTGGGACCTAAGATCAATTACCATTTTCCTTTGAGGACTTGGAAGCAGCAGTTTTGATTTTGTTGTCTTCTTCTGAATTTGTGTTTTGGTCTTCCCTGTTACCATAGTAACTTATTGTTGCTCTTGTTGTTGTTTGCTTGTTTTTCTAGTCTATTTCTTGACTTCTGACTTTATGACAAAGTTGGCCTATGATCCCAAGGTTGAGGGAACATTATCACAAGTTTCAAATTTTTAATTATGCTGTTTTCAGAGATAATTCTGGGTCTCTGTAAATTTTCAGTTCTTCCAACTTGGTATGATCTAAGGAGAGTTATGGTTACTGCTCTCCTAGCCTATGCTCAATTCTCTGAGTAACCCAAGCATTCTTCTCTACCATAGAACTATTACCAGGATCCCCTCTCCCCTAGCACCATAAAAATTTGTGTGCTAGTACTCCTAGCAGCAGAGATATGCACCTAATGCCAGCAAGGAATCTCCTATAATCTCTTTCCTACCAGTTGCCCAAAATCCTTACTGTCTATGGACTAAGAGTTCTGGAACCAACTCTGCTGGTTTAGTCACTGTCAAGGCTTATTACTTGTTTACTGGGGCCAGCTTGCTCTGAACTTCACTCCACTCTCACCCCAGTGTGACAGACATCTATTGCAAGTGCCTGTAGCAGCAAGCAACCCAGCATCCCCAGGGTGGCTGCCAACATAGGTTCTTAGAGCTGCTTTTCTAAAGGAAAGCAACTCAAAATGGGTTAACAATCTTGCTTTAATCAATCAAACATATTATTTATCTAGTTCTGGGGGAAAAGTGAGTACCCCAAACTTCAGAGTATGCAGACAGAGGTTACAAGAAGACAGAGAAACATTTCAAGCAGACAGGCCTCCAACTGTCTGACCTTTACATCCATACCTAGTCATAGTTACTAGAGAAGGAAGCATCAACATCTGTGTTTTCAAAGCTGGGGGCTCTCAATGGCTGCCCAGAGTCTCATCTGGTCAAATCACATGACACTTCTCAAAGTGAGCCCCCAAACTAAGCCTTACATGAGGGTTTATATAGCCTTCACCTGGCTCAGAGAATGTAGCAACCCTCTTGACCCACTGCCCAATCATAAAGTATATCTTGAAAAACAAGCCTCCTACCTCAGGCTCCAGGTGCATTTAAGCCTATCAAAGGGCCTAGGGGCAGGGAAGATCTTAAATTTGCATTTCCATTACAGTGTACTTAGTTATCTTGAGCTAAAAATTCATTTCACTTCATCCTTTTGTTGGTTGTCCTTTTCCAGAATTCCTTTTAAGGTGTTATTTTAAAGTTGTTTGTAGGGAAATTTGATAGAACTCAGATGGGTCCCTGTCTTTTCTCTAACACCTTGGCTCTGCCTCCCCATATGATGTTTACTAATTTACAATTCTTATTTTGAGGACTGTTTGTATCTTTTGAATACTTATCAATTGAGGAATAGTACTTGGTGTTATATATTTGTTTTAATCCCTTGTGCCATATCTGATGTAAAGACTGTTTTTCAGCTATTGATCATTTTACTTCTTATCCCAGCTGCATTTTTTGCTTATTCAAAAATATTTTAGTTTCATAAAAAACTCTTTTTTCTCCTCTTATCTATGTTTGTTTAAGGATTTCTCCTACATGTCATTGGGATATGTACCTGAACTTTTATTATTCTACTTAAAAAATAGTATTTCTGTATGGTTCAATTATTTTTGTCATGTGCTATTTTCATAATCCCTTTGTTTTTGTTGTTATTTGGGGAGGAGATTTTTTTTTTTGTCTTTTAGGAATTTTTTTTTTTTTTTGGCAAAGTTACTGGACTGGTTTGCCATTACCTTCTCTAGTTCAGTTTACTTGTGAGGATCTGAGGCAAACAGGATTAAGTGGCTTCTCCATGGTCACCCAGCTAGTAAGCATCTGAGGTTGGATTTGAAATCTGGAAGATGAGTCTTCCATGACTTCAGCCCCAACAATCTATCCGTTTAGCTGCACTATCCATCTATGCAATCTATCATGCCATTTAGCTGTACTCTCCACTCCCTTTTTTTGAATAGTATAGATTTTTTTATTCAGGTTATAATCATTTTGATTTGACTGTGGTATGTAGTGTAATTTGTTGGCCTTACCCCATTTTCTTTCAAATCAGTTGCCAGTTTTAGTATCATTTCTATATTACATTAAGGGTTCTTTTTTATTTTTTATACTATCATTCCTTTTGAAGTCTACTCATATGACTAGGCAATGAGAAACCTTACTATCCTGGATGAACACCTCTCAAATATTTTCTAGGTTATTAATGTACTCAATAAAATGCAGCACACAGAACTCTGGAAAAAAATCCAGATACAATCATACAGAGATAAGGAAAAAGGCAGTTTTCAACTCTCTTACAGTCTAAGTGGAATATATGTGTGTGTATAAATATAAGTATATATATATATATATATACATGTATATGTGTGTGTGTGTGTGTGTGTGTGTGTGTGTATCATTAAATTTTTGTTTCATTGGTTATTTTGCTTCCATATCCTGCTGCTGACTCATACTGACTTTGAAGTACATTAAAATCCTAATATCTTTTCCCCTCACAGGAATTATCTATCTTACTGCCCCTATTTTTTTTTTTACTTTCAATGTTAATTTATTTTTTTACAAGTGCAGGAATTTCATTCATCTTTATTACATGTCAATTCATCAGTTTGGGCACAACATTTTATTTCCTTTTTTTTTTTTATTTTTAACAAATGCTTTATTAACTTCTGGTTTACATCATTCATTTCTGCCAGATTTTGAGTTACAATTTCCCCCTATTTTTCCCCTACCCACCACCTCAGAATAGCAGTCCCACAGGATATCCCCTCATCCAATCTGCTCTCTCCCATATCTTCTTCCATACCCCCTTTGACTTTACCATTAGGGCAAGGTAAATACCTGTGTCCCAATGCCTGCACATCTTATCTCCCAATTACATGCAAAATAGTATTAATAATAGTATTTATAAATATTTGAAACATTTAATTTTAAAACTTCAAATTTCAGATCCATTCCCTTCCTCCCTTGTCACCCACTCCCTCTGGGAAGATAAGCAATTCAGTATGTGCTGTACATGTATAGCTATGCAAAACATTGCCATAGTAGATATATTGTAAAAGACTGCTTATATTTCCCTCCCACCCATCTCACCTCCCACCTGGTCCATTCCCTACTTTGATCCTGTCCCTCTTTGATAGTGGGTACTTCCAAGCTCCTCTCCCCCCAGAATGCCCTCCCCTCCATCATGCCCCCTCTCATCCCCTTCCCCCTACTCTCCTGCAGGGTGAGATACCCCATTTAGTATGTATGCCATTCTCTCCCTGAGCCAAATTCAATGAGAATACGGTTTGGGCACAAAATTTTAACTAAAAAAAACAAATTTTTACATTCTATCTCTTTTATCTAATATATTATCTATCATTTACATTCTATGCCTCTTATAAGTTTGATAAGTAAGCCATTTATTCCATTATCTAAATATGTGATGCAAGAGGCACTTCCTTAGAGACCTCACAACATATTTATAGAATATTCTATGAAGTAATAATCTTTTCAACCAGTTCTTAATTCACATAATGGAATGCTACTATAAATATAGTTTATATGTTTTTTAACTTCTTCACAAGGATAGCAGGCTATTTTGCCCAATACTTTGCTGAAATTAAGGTCAATTATCTGCATAACTTTTCCATTCTCTATCAATTGAGATATCCTTTCAAAAATGGAAATGGGGTTAATCTCATTGACTAAGTCATGCTAGCTGTTTGTAACTCTTGTTTCTATTTCTAAATATTCACAAATCAGTCCTTTTTTAAAGTATTCCATAATTTTGTCAAGTAATAAAACCAATCTTACTGGCCAATGGTATCCAAGCTATATTCCATATGTTTTTGAAAATGCAGAGAATATAATTTTGATTATAATCTTATAAAACTTTTGTCCTCCAAAATCTTTCAAAGGTAACCAAAAGTGGCTCACTGATTACATTTACAGTTTCCTTTAATACCAAGAAATTTAGTTGCTCTTAGCCTAAATACTTGAACTCATTGAGAGCTAGTACATGTTTTCTTACAATATCAATTTTTTCCTTAGGTAATTGCTATTCATGATATTCATGAAATGTAATCTTAACTGTAAGTTCAGTAACCTATACTTGGAATAAAAGATCTACTATTATTAGAAAATATAAACTAAAGGGGATATATATGTATGTATGTGTGTAAATGTATATACATATACACACATACATAAACATATATATGTATAGAGAAATAGACATATTTAAATATATACATGCATATACAATACATGTACATTATGCATGTGTACATATGTATATATTTACATATGAATGAAAATATAAAATCCCTCTTCATTATATGTGTATTATACAAAATCTTCAACATATTATGAATGCAAATGTATATGTATTATATATTATACAAATACAAAAGCATTTATATTCTTATTGTATACAATAAGAATATAAATGTTTTTATTTAACTCATCTAATAATATAGGCTTTATTTTTCAAGAAAATTATGTTTAAAGAAACAGTAAAGGTAGAATCATTTAATGGCATTTTGAATTATCTTTCTCTTTTGTTTTTTCTTTTCTTTTTTTTTTTTTTTTTTGCTTTTTGGAGGGCAATTGGAGGGCGATTGCCCAAGGTCACATGGCTAGGTTTTTGTTTGTGTGTGTTAAGTGCATTAAGAAATTAAGAGAAAGGAACTTGGAAGTAGTAAAGAAGATGTCTTGTAAAAGAAGCCAAACTCAATATTGGTGAGATAATTGAAAGTAAATATAATATTAGAATCTATTAATAGAAATATTATATTCAAAACAAGGAAAATTACAATCTTTCTGTGTTATAGTCCTTGGCAGAGCATACCTGGAATACTATGTTTAGTTTTTATCTCATTTGAGGAAGGATGTTGGCAAATTGTGAAAATTGGAGTTCATGGCATTAAATAGGTAAAGAAGTGAGGATGTTAAACTAAGAGTAGTCAGAGTCTGGATCCGAATTCAGGTCCTTCTGACTCCAGGGTTGACGCTCTACTCACTGCGCCACCTAGCCACCCCTTGCTTTCTCTTTTGCAATAGATTTGACTAATGTACATATGTAGAACCAATTGCTTTGAAGCTAAAGTGCTCAGAAAAATGTCAAGAGATCAATTTGATGTAATCAGAACTCTGGACGTAAGCACTGTGTAATGATGAAAAGTAAATTATTGAAGTACCTCAATTTGAAGAGTCCATTAAATCGCATTTAATTAGATCTGTGCAAAACATAAAAAATGCAAATGCATCATCCAAAACATCTAAAATTAGAATGAGCAAAATGAGAACAACATTACTAAGCTCACAGAGATATACTTAGGACTTTAAACTGTGGAAATAAAAGTATATGCCACATCCTGATTATCAGAAGACAGGTTATCTTCATCATGGTATATCCATAGCAAATCTTACTCTCCAATTACTTAAAATAACACCCACTCCTAATCTTGATATTTCAAGGAAGAGTGGTTTACTGTTATTTGGCATAAATCAAATAGCCTAACAGAGAAGAACTTCAAAACTAGCAAACTTTGCTATCATTTCTTCTCTGGAAAAACATTAAAAAAAGGGCGGGGGGGGGTTTGGTATGTACTTTTGGTCATGCTGAAAACTGATGCTATTTATCAAAGTGAATAGGAAAAGAAATTAAGAGAAAGGAACTTGGAAGTAGTAAAGAAGATGTCTTCTAAAAGAAGCCAAACTCAATATTGGTGAGATAATTGAAAGTAAATATAATATTAGAATCTATTAATAGAAATAATATATCCAAAACAAGGAAAATTACAATCTTTCTGTGTTATAGTCCTTGGCAGAGCATACCCGGAATACTATGTTTAGTTCTTATCTCATTTGAGGAAGAATGTTGGCAAATTGTGAAAATTGGAGTTCATGCCATTAAATGGTTAAAGAAGTGAGGATATTAAACTGAGAGTAGAGAAAACCTAGGGAAGTAGAATGATAATAAGATTTTATTTATGTAGCATTTATATAATATTCTACGGTTAACAAAGTACATCAATAGTATATGATTTAATCATTACTCCAAATCAAATGTACTATCCTCTCCTCTAACTATGTGAGATTTGCTCTCTATGTCCCTAGTAGAGTAGAATTTGGAGCACTGGGGTAAAAGTGACAAGAGACAACTTTTAGGATAAAGAGGGGAGGGTAATAAACATTTATATGACACCTATAATTTATATGACAGCTATGTGGTAGGGATTTTTCTAAGTACTTAATCAATATTATTTCATTTGTTCCCCACAACAATCCTTTGAGGCAAGTGCTGTTATTATTCCAATGTTATGATTGAGGAAACTGAGGCAACCAGGGGTTAAAAAATGACTTGCCCAGAGTTATGCAGTTAGTGTATTTGAATTCATCTTCCTGATCCAGTGCCCATTGTTCTATACACTGCAAGGAAGAAATAAACTTCTAAATAACTAGAAATCTCCCAAAGATTAAAGAGTTGTATTCAAAGGTAATAAGATCCCTATCCTTTAAGGTCTTTGGGCAGAGAATAGATACCCACTTGAGGGAAATTCTGCAAGGAGATTTTTGTTCAGATCTGTGAGGAAGAGACACTTTCTGTTTGCACTTCCCACATTGAAAGAAGACGTAATAAGTCAAATTTTCCCAGTACCTATATTTTCCTTTATAAGCTGTATAAACTATTTCAGGACACTGTGCTTGTATTTTACTCATTTAATATACTGACAAGCACATTTGTAAACCTGAAAAGAAAGAGTGCAATCTTCGTAAGTGATTAACATCTACCTTGGAAATGCAACATTGTTATGGTAATGGGAATCTGAAGATCTTCCCTGCTCCTTTGCCCTTTGATAACCTTAAGTGACTCTGAGAACCTTCCTTGACTTGAAAATATACTCTGTCCCCTAATAAGCTTAATGTGGTCATATGGAGCCTGTGGGGGGAGGCTTGTTTTTCAGGACTGTCCACACCTTGTTATTTTGTGATTGGGCAGTGGGTCAAGAGGGTTGTGACATTTTCTGATGCAGGAGAAGGCTATATATACCCTGATGTGTGCTTTTGCTTTGGGGATCACTTTGGGAAGAATTGTGTGATTTAGCCAGATGAGACTCTGGGCAGCCTTGAGACCCTGGCTTTGAAAACCCGGATGTTGGTGCTGCCCTCTTTGGTATGGATGTAATGGTATGGATGTAATGGTCAGACAGCTGGAAGCCTTGTCTGCTGATCTGGATCTGTCTGTATATTTTTTTTTTGTGCTTGTAACTTCTGTTTGTGTTCTCTGAAGTTTGGGGAGCTGACCCCTGAGAAAAGGGAAATGATATATGTTTGATTGATTAAAGTAAGGTCATTAACCCATTTTGAGTTGCTTTCCTTTAGAAAAGCAGATCTAAGAACCTGTGCTAGCAGCCATCCTGGTTATGCTAGGGTGCTTGCTGCTATACACAAAATGAATTTAGTTGTGCACTATAGTTTTCAAAACATTGGTAGTACTGTCCAAATGGAAATTTCAGTGTGAGACAAGTACAATGACAAAAATGTGCTTTTGATGCTCTGAGTACTTCAAATATTCTCTAAAAATAATGTTATTTCTAAAAATGATATGTTCAAAATGTTTTGACTATTTGGTATTCGAATACATTTGTGGTATGTATGAAAGTATGGAGACTTAGAAAAAATATTTTTAAAATTCAGTTCAAAAGTCATCTAAGCACTATATAAACTGGAGATCTAGCTAAACATCAATCAGAAAATATATAGTCATGAGCAATAAAGACATAGTCTTAAATGAGCACATAGAAGATTAGAAGAAACCAAAAACATATTGCTGAGAAAATAGCTTTGTGCAGAAATTGCTAATCTTTCTAAAAAGAGTTTTTGTTGTTCAGTCATGTCTGCCCCTTTGTAAATTCTTTTGGAGTTTTTTTGGCAAGGATAATGGAGTGGTTTGTCATTCCTTCTGGAGTTCATTTTACAGATGAGGAAACTGAGGCAACCAAATTAACTGACTTGCCCAGGGTCAAACAGCTGGTGTCTCCAGCCAGATTTGAATTCAGGTCTTCCTGACTCCAGGCCCAGAACTCTGCCCATTGTGCTGCCTAGCAGCCCATTTTAGAAACCTAATCATGTTTATATTCAAATACCAACATTACCTTTTATAACCACAGCTAATACTTTCAATTTTCTAACTATAGTCCTCTTCATTCGGGGTTAATTTACATCAAAAAATGAAGAAAATGCTTCCTACTACCTACCCCATACCTTTCAACCAGTGATTACATTATCATTGAGATAAAGGGGCAAAATAATAGCTGATAGAAACATCAAGGCATAGCGGCTGGAGTGTTCTCATTTGGAGTCCTGCCTCTTTTATCCATTGTTTGTCCCTAACAAGTCACTTAATTTCTTAGGCAGTATTTATAGAAAGCCAGTAGGTACTGACCTGCATTAATAGACATTTCCACAATGAGAACTCCCCATACCAATGGAGAAGGTGTATGCAGAGTACAAGATAGCTTCCTACTCTTTTGTGATTCTGGGTCTAGTGATCTAATTTAATGGAAATTTTTTGACATTTTTTGAATGTAGTTCAAATATATAAGCTTAATTATAACACATGTATCTGCTAATTTGGAACAACTCTTAGAAAATGAAAGTGTATCAGTGAAACTGGGGATTTTTTTTGGAAGGTCAGGACAATTTATATAGAATATATTTTTTTTAAGTACAATAATATAGGTTGAAGAAAGTGGGTAATCATTCCTACATTATGTATGCAAATTGATGCAAAATAATTTTAATATAATGAGATCTCATGAATTCTCAGGGTTTTTTTTTTCAAAATTTTGCAGTTCATTTTTTATTAGTTCTGTTTTAGCTAGGTTGGATGTTTTCAACAACATTAAAACTAGAGCTTTCTCAGTGTTGACTAATCTATGCTAAAACTATTTCTATCATGAACTAAGAGATCTATAGGATCTAAAGTGTAAGTATTTAAAACAAATAAATAGGTATAAACTTCTCATCTCCATGTTTTGGGTACTTTTCAAGACTATGCCACCAAGGGACTAAGAAAGAAGGAAAACTTCTCCATTGATTTATTTTTAAGGTTATATTATTTCACTTAGGTTTTTGTACCATAGTGATTACATCAAGTAAATGATTCATTCAATAGGTTTTTATTATGAGGAACTGTGTTAAGCCATGATGAAACAAAACACAAGGTAAACAATTACTAGGTAACTTTTCATTGATTGATTTTTTTTTTTTTTTTGCTTTTTGGAGGGCAATTGGGGTTAAGTAACTTGTCCAAGGTCACTCACTAGGCTAGGTTTTTGTTTGTGTGTGCATTAAGTGTCTGCGGTTGGATCCGAACTCAGGTTCTTCTGACTCCAGGGCCGACGCTCTACTCACTGTGCCACCTAGCCGCACTTCATTCATTGATTTAAAGAAAGAAAAAGAGCCCCTACCCTCAAAAAGCTTGCACTTGAATGACAGAAATAAAACATAAATACCTGAGTTCATACAAGATGTATAGAAAGTAGAAAGAAGACAATTTAAGAGGGGGAGGCTCTAGGAGCTGGGGAGTGGGAAAGGTGTACTATTAAAAAGGTGCAATCTGAGTTGAGACTTTTTCAAAAAATTGTTAATTTTTAGATTTTGACACTCATTTCCACAGTATTTTGAGTTCCAAGTTTTCACCCCGTCTCTTCCTTCAACCTTACCCCAAGATGTCATGCAGTCTGATTACCCCTTCCCCCAGTCTACCCTCCCTTCCATTACATCCCTTCTCCCATCCCCACCCTCCTTAGTTTTTTGTAGGGCAAGATAGATTTCTAACCTCCATTGCCTGTATATCTTATTTCCCAGTTGCATGTAAAAACAATTTTTAACATTTGTTTTTAAAATTTTGAGTTCCAAATTCTCTCCCTTCTTCTGTCCCCACCCACCCTCATTGAGAATTACCAGCAATTCATTATAGGGATCCCCATCAATATAGGTTATACATGTGTAGTAATTTAAAACACTGCCATTATGGTCATATTGTGAAAGAATAACTATATTTCCCTCTATCCTATCCCACCCTCCACTTATTCTATTTTCTCCTTTAACCCTGTACCTTTTCAAAAGTGTTTGCTTCTGATGACCCCTCCCCCAATCTGCCCTCCCTTCTACCATCCCCCTCCCTCTTATCCCCTTCCTCCTTAGTTTCCTGTTGGGTAAGATACCCTATTGAGTATGTATGTTATTCCCTCCTTATGCAAAATCAAATGAGTGTAAGGTTCACTCATTCCTTCTGACCTCCTCTTTTCCTCTCCATTGTGAAACCTTTCTCTTGCCTTTTTACATGAAACAATTTACCCTATTGTATCTCTCCTTTCTCCTCCTCCCAATATATTCCTCTCTCTCCACTTAATTTTTTTAGATATCCTCCGTTCATTTTCAACTCACCCTGTGCCCTCTCTCTATCTACATGCATAAACATATATGCATATATGCACATGTATATACACATATACTTATATATACATATATATGTGTGTGTGCATATATCTAGATCTAGCTGGATATATCTAGATCTATAGATAGGTAAATACATACATACATACATACATATATACACATACACTCAAACATACATGTATATGTGTGAATATACATATGCATATCTCTCTCCCTCTATGTGTATCTATGCTTCTAGATATCTATCTATATCTATATCTATCTATCTATATAAACATATAGATAGATAGTTCCTCTAACTACCCTAAATATGAGAAAGGACTCATGAGTTACAAATATGATCTTTCCATGTAGGAATGTAAACAGTTCAGCTTTTATAAATCTTTTATGATTTCACTTTCCAGTTTACCATACATGTTTCTCTTGATTCCTGTATTTTGAAAGTAAAATTTTCTATTCAGCTCTGGTCTATTCATCAAATGCTTGAAAGTTCTCTGTCTCATTTAATGTCCATTTCCTCCTCTGAAGTACCACACTCACTTTTGCTGGGCAGATGATTCTTAGTTTTAATCTCAGCTCCTTTGACCTCCAGAATATCATATTCAAGACCCTTTGATCCCTTAATATAGAGGCTTCTAGGTCTTGGATTATCCTGATAGTATTTCCTCAATACTTGATTTTTTTTCTTTCAGGATGCTTGTAACATATTCTCCTTAACCTGGGAACTCTGGAATTTGGCTGCAATATTTCTAGGAGTTTTCCTTTGGGGAACTCTTTCACAAGGCAATCAGTACATTCTTTCAATTTTTGTTTTACGCTCTGATTCTAGAAAACCAAGGCAGTTTTCCTTGATAATTTCATGCAAAGTGATGTCTAGGTTCTTTTTCTTTGTTTGTTTGGATCATGGCTTTCAGGGAGGGCAATAATTTTAATTTTTCCTGGATCTATTTTTCAGGTAAATGGTTTTTCCAATGATATACTTCCTGTCTTCTATTTTTTTCATTCTTTTGGTTATGTTTTATAATTTCTTGATTTCTCATAAAGTCATTAGCTTCCACTTGCTCCATTATAATGTTGAAGGAATCATTTTCTTCAGTGAGCTTTTGGATCTCCTCTTCCATTTGCTTTTTAAGGTATTCTTTCATTGACTTTTTGGAATTCTTTTGCCATTTGGGTTAATCTATTTTTAAGGTGTTGTTTTCTTCAATATTTTGGGGGTCTCCTTTAGCAAACTGTTGACTTATTTTTCATTATTTTCTTGCATCTCTTTAATTTCTCATCCAAATCTTTCCTATACTTCTCTTGCTTGATTTTCAAAATCCTTTCTGAGCTCTTCCATGGCCTGAGATCTTCCTGGCTCCACTCTCCTGAGTTGAATCTTTAAGGAAATGAGGGAAACTAAGAGGGAAAGATAAGAAGGCAGAGAACTATAAGCATAATGGATATGCTGTACAAATGCATGTAGAAAGGGAATAAAATAGCATTTTAAAGGAATTACAAGTAGGCAAATGCTGCTGGATTGAAAAGTGTGAGTAAAAGAGTAGTGTATAAGAAATATATATATATGAATAACAGAATGGATGCTAAGAAAAAATGAAGAATTTTTTGTAGATTGGAGAGAAAAGCATACAGTTGTAATTGATAGAGTCTATCTCTTATATGCACACTTGATCTAATTTAGCTATCCCATCCCCATTCTCTTTAATATTATTTTTGACTTCCAAATATGCTAACCCAGTACTGTAATGGTTATCATATGTGGTGGCTCTTCTGTCCTTAATAGCAAAAAGCTATTTTAGAAAAATATTTGCAGATTTTCTAGTTTTCTTTCTGTTTGTTGTCATTCCATTTTTGTGTTTGTTTCTTAGTTTTCCCTGTGAGTACATTTTGGATATCTTGGCTTAGTAAAGTCTTCCACTAATTTTTTGTAAAGTGACTTTACTATGTAGTCTGCCTCTGATTTATAAGGCAATATTCCTCAGAATCTTCCATTATGCTTCTCAAATATTTCTAATTTTTAGGCTGTTTTGTCCTTCCTGCAATGACTATTCATTTAAACTAATCAGTAAACTTGAACATGAAATTATTATAATTAATGTTGATATCTTTTTGCTGCAAGTTCCCTCTTCTTCCTTTTCATCCTTCTCACAATTCCTATTTCCCATCTGTTACTATCTGTTATTGAGGTCATACTTGTCCTGGGTCAGTGAAAATCTCTACATGCATCTTTAATCTCCCTCACTCCCATCTTTTTATTCAGATTGTCCAAAAAGCATTCCTTATCTCTTGATCAATTTCAATATTTAACTTTCTCCTGCTAAAAATACTACCAAGGTTTCCTTATCTTAAAAACAAATAAACAAAAAACCTATCACCAGGCCCTCTCAAAGTAGGATGTTATATATTTCATTGATTTTTCCTTCCTTTCCCCATTCATCAGTGCTTTGAAGTCTAACTTTGGACATTATCAATCAGCTGCTGTCAGCAATATGCTCTTAATTGTCAAATCCAATGGTAATTTCACACTTCCCCTATCATTTATTTCTCTGCAGCATTTGATGCCATTCACTACCTTCCCTTCTGTGGTATTCTTTACTCTCTATGTTTTTAGGACATAACTCACTTTTTGTTCAACTTATTTGACTACTCTTCTGTTTCTGTTTCTACTCATTATAAAATCCATGAACCATTAAACCACAGGCATCTAGCCTGGGCCTTGTCTCTTTGGTCTCTCTACATTTTCTTTCTTGGAGATCTGAGGACACAAGAGTTAACTGTTATCCCCCTAAAGATAATCCTCACATTCAAAGATATAAATGTGAAGAAGGAGTATAGTCTATGGAGAGGGAAGAATCTGTGCAAAGGCAGGGGCATGGGGATGAATTGTCTTCCTATCTATATAGTATTTTAAATCTATCTATATAGTATTTTAAATTTATTTTCCAGAACAGTGGGTTTATTTTGCAACTCCACCAACACCATATTAATTTTCCTGCCTTCCCACAGCCTCTAAAACATTGATTGTTTCCAACATTTATCATCTTCCAATTTGACATTTATCATATATTTCAAATTATTTTCATTTCTCTTTTTACTTAGAATATAAGCTTCATGATGTCAGTAACTTTGAATTTGTCTTTGTATCCATAACACATTGCCCAGTATCTGATATATAGTAAGTACTAACTAAATACTTATTTATTAACTAATTTATTAATAAGCAGTGATTTTCTATCTATCTCTGTGTGTATATGTATATGTGTGTATACCTATCTATCTATCTATATATATATACATATATATGATTCTTCTGAAAAAATATTTAGTAATATTATGTCATGTTTTATCCTTGCTAGCATTTGTGCTTGGAACTAGAATTTCAATTTGAGTTCTGACCCTGCCCCTTACTAACTATATCACCTTAAGCAAGTCATCTAAATTCTTTATACCTCAATTTCTCAAATTATAACATTAAGATGGGGGGAGGAGTCAAGATGGCAGAGTAAAATCAGGGACTTGCTTGAGCCGTACCCCAAATCCTTCCATATACCTGTAAAAATTACTCTAAACAAATTCTAGAGCTACGGAACACATAAAATGATAAATTGAAGCAAATCTCCAGGCCAAGACAACCCAAAAGGATGACAGGAAGGGTCTGTCACACTGGTCTAGAAGTAGAGCACAGTCTGTCAAGGGTCACACTAGCACAGACAAGGCTGGACCAGGTCTCAGGGGTCTGAATCACTGGACATGTGGCAGTTTCCAAGTTTTTCAGTCCACAAATGAAAAGACAGCATAGAAGGCAAATGGGACAACTCTGTGGGACTTGGGAGAAAAAGAAGGGTGGTCTGTCGGGGGTTGGTCCCCAGCTCTGGGGTGGTGGAGTTGGCTAAAGTGATGGCAGCAGCAGAAGCAGCAGCAGGTACTGATTCAGGAGCTCTGGGCAGACAATGAGTGATTGAATATCTGATACAAAATACCTGAAGTCTGTGACAGTACAGCCACCCCACCTTCAACCTTACCTCTACTGGAAAGAGAGGCCTTCCCCAACAAAGAGCCGGAAAGACAAGTATTTGATTGGGAAGATGAGCAAACAGCATAAAAAAAACAACCTATAGAAACTGACTTTGGTGACAGAGATCAAAACATACACTCAGAAGAAAACAAAGTCAAAGCACCTGCATCAAAAGCCTCCAAGAAAAATAAAAATTAGTCACAGACCATGGAAGAGCTCAAAAGGATTTTGAAAATCAAGTAAGAGAAGTGTAGGAAAAATTGGGAAGAGAAATGAGAATGATACAAGAAAATCATGAAAAGCAAGTCTAAAGGAGACCTCAAAATTACTGAAGAAAATAACATATTAAAAAAATAGACTAACACAAATGGCAAAAAAATTCCAAAAAGACAATGAGAAGAGTGCCTTAAAAATCAGAATTAGTCAAATTCAAAAGAAGATGCAAAAGCTAAAGGAAGAAAATTCTTTCAAAATTAGAATTGAGCAAATGGAAGCTAATGACTATGAGAAATCAAGAAATTATAAAATGGAAACAAAAGAAGGGGAAAATATAAGACAGTGTGAAATATTTCATCTGAAAAACAACTGACCTGGAACATAGATCCGAGAGAGATCATTTAAAAATTATTGGACTACCTGAAAGCCATGATCACAAAAAGAACCTAGAAATCATCTTTTAAGAAATTCTCAAGTAAAATTGCAATAATATTCTAGAACCAGATGACAGAATAGACATTGAAAGAATTCACTTATCACCTCTTGAAAAAGATCCTAAAAAGAAAAATCAAAGGAATATTATAGCCAAACAGTTGCCAGGTTAAGGAGAAAATATTATAAGCAGTCAGAAAGAAACAATTTGAGTACTGTGGAAACACAATTAGGATAATACAAGATCTAGTAGCTTCTATATTAAGGGATAGAAGGGCTTGGAATATGATATTTAGGAGCTCAAAGGAAGTAGGATTAAAACCAAGAATCACCTATTCAGTTTTACTGAATAATACTTTAGTGAAAAATATGGAAATTCAATGAAATAATGGAGTTTCCAGCGTTCTAGATAAAAAAAAAGTAAAACAGAGCTGAAGAGAAATTTTGATTTTCAAATAAAAGAAGCAAGAGAAGCATGAGAAGGTAAACAGGAAAGAGAAATCATAAGGAACTTATTAAAGTTGTACTATTTATATTCCTACATGGAAAAATGATTATTGTAACACATGAGTCTTCTCTCAGTATGAGGATAGTTGAAGGGAATATATATGTATACATACATATATACATATATGTATATACATATATACATACATATATACATATATGTATTTTTTTTTTTTGTTGTGTATATATATATATATTGAGTTTATGTTTAATGTGTACATGCATACATAGACAGAGGGCACAGGTGAGTTGAGTATGAAGGGATCATGTCTAAAATAATAAATTTTTTTTTTTTGCTTTTTGGAGGGCAATTGGGATTAAGTAACTTGCCCAAGGTCACACAGCTATGTTTTTATTTGTGTGTGCATTAAGTGTCTGAGTCCGGATCCGAACTCAGGTCCTTCTGACTCCAGGGCCGACGCTCTACTCACTGCGCCACCTAGCCACCTAAAATAATAAAATTAAGGGGTAAGAGAAGACTATATTGGGAGAAGGAGAAACGAAGAGATAGAATAGGGTAAATTATCTCACATAAAAAAAGGCCAGATAAAATTGTTAAAATGGAGGGAAAGACGGGGGCGGTGAGAGGGAATGAGTGAACCTTACTCTCATCACATTTGACTTAAGGAAGGAATAACATAAACACTCAACAGGGTATCTTACCCTACAGAAAAGTAAGGGGAAGAGCGTAACCAGTAGGGGATGATAGAAATGAGAGCAAATTGGGAGAGGGATAGTCAGAAGAAACCCTTTTGAAAAAGTACAGGGTCAAAGGAGAAAATAGAATAAAGAAGGGGCAGGATAGGATGGAGGGAAATATAGTTAGTCTTTCACAACATGACTATAATGGAAGTGTTTTGCATAACTACACATGTATAACCTATATTGAATTGCTTGCCTTCTCAATGAGAGTGGTTGGGAAGGCAAGAAAGGAGAGAATTTAGAACTCAAAATTTTAAAAACAAATGTTAAAATTTGTTTTTACATGCAACTGGGAAATAAGTATACAGGCACTGGGGTATAGAAATCTATCTTGTTGTACAAGAAAATAAATTGGAAGTTGATAAAGGGGGGTGATAGAAGGGATGGCAGACTGGGGAAAGGAATAATCTGAATGCACTCCATCTTGGGATGTGGGGGAGGGGAGAGATGGGAAGAAAATTTGGAACTCAAAATCTTGGGGAAATTAATTTAGAAAACTAAAAATAATTAATTGATTAAAAATTGAGGTGATAATAAAGGTCTTGTCTCCATCATAATATTGCTGGGATATCAAATGGTATCATAATTTGGAAAGCATCTTATAAGTGATCAAGCTCTATAAATAAAAACTATTTATAAATATAAATTTTATTCAAATCTGTTTTATAAATTGGTGTAGTGAATTCTTAATGAAGACATTCTTTCCATTAATGAAGATTGGCAACAATTTAGAAATTTATAATAGCATAGAGTTGTTTGAAACCCTGAAAAATTAACTGACTTGTTTAGGGTCCCATAGCCAGTACATGTTAGAGGCCTAATTTGAAGCCAGCTTTTCGTGACTCTGAATCTAGCTCTCTGGTATTTATATCAGGCTGCCTCGTAAATGTAATATATTATTATTTGATAGAGCAAGTGATTTCACTGTATTTTACAGCAATAAAAGTTGATTTGAGTGATCAAAATCTTCTCTCATTCGGTTTATTTTGAAACAGAGACAAACCCACATAGAAATTAAACCTCTTGTTTTGGCTTTATTTGCCCTGTGCTCTCATCAGATGAACTGTGAATAAGTCCACATACATCAGTGAAAAATATGGAAATTCAATGAAATAGTGGATTTTCCAGCATTCTAGATGAAAAAAAAAATACAGAGCTGAAGAGAAAATTTGATTTTCAAATACAAGAAGCAAGAGAAGCATGAGAAGGTAAACAAGAAAGAGAAATCATAAGGAACTTATTAAAGTTAAAATATTTACATTCCTACATGGAAAAACAACAACTGTAACTCATGAAACTTTTCTCAGTATCAGGATAGTTGAAGGGAATATATATAACAATTATAGCCAGAAGAAATTTCTTTTTTCCTCTGCACCAGGAAAGCATATAAGTAATGTCTTCTTATCAAACCCTCTCCTTCATGCTAACAAAGAAGTAATGTATTTAATTTATAGCTATATAATCCCTATATAATAGAAAGGGTCAAACCGTATCTCTGCTGTATAGAAGAGCAAACAAGAAAAAGTGACATAATCAACGGTGAAGTCAGACCTAAAATTAGACCTTTCCCACTCCTAGACTGGAACTCTCCATGTTGCCTTAAGTAAATGGCTCTCCCCTGTTCTGTTTGAAAAACATAAGTATTTTTGTACATGATTTAAATAGCACCCATACATATATAGGTTCATGCTAAGATCTCTATTTCAGATGTAGAGATTTTTTTGTTTCTTATTCAAATGGACATTTCATCGTTGGAAGAACAGAATATTCAAATTCCCTGGCTCTCCTTCCCTATGGATTATTTGTTAAGAATAAAAGATAGGTAAAAGACTTGTAAAAAAGACTTGTAAAAGACAGGTCCACAAATATTTAAATATTTCGGTAGGTCCGTCAATTCACTGTAAAGCCATACATAAGCAGCTTTCCACAGGATTGCTTCTGTGAACAGCTTTCAAGATTCTGATTACATGGTATAGCAAACTCTCTATTCAATAACAAATCACAGCAAAACATTCATAGAAAATCAAAACACAGCATTCACAATGTTACAACTTGTCACAGAAAACAAAAATTCAGCTTTCACCATGTCACAGCTAAACAACTTATCACTAAAACGGCCATATAGTTTTCACCAAAGTGGTCACATAGTTTTCAACAAAGTACATTCATTTAGTCAATCACAAAATCCTTAATTTGATCACAAAGTACAAAAGTCAAAGTTCTGCCCTGCCCCTAGTTCACAGTAAATCATCATCTTCTCAGTCAGTATACAGTATCCAAGTAAAGTCTTCTTTCAGCTTGAATCCAGGGTTCCTCTTCCATGGTCACAGCTCCAAATGTCACCTGGCTTCAAAGGCAAGCAGCTCCCAGTTCTTTGTCCAGCTCTTCATCAAGTTCTTCATCCAGTTCCCTTTCCATATTGAAGTTCAGAGTGTCCAGTCCACCTCAAGTCCTTCACAGTTCCCATCTCTGGGAAGACAAAACTTGACAAATCCACAATAATATTGATAGACATTGCCAGCATCATCATCAATTCACTATCTGCCTGTGAAATCAACTCAGATCCACCAACAAGGTCTGAGAACTCAATACAAATCATCAACACAGAAATCAACATAGACCCAAAACAAGGTTCAAGAGGTCAACACAAATCATCAGTAAAGTCCCAGGACCTCCAAAACCCTCCTTCAGGACTTCTATAAACATACAACCAGAAAATCCTCTTTCAGGGCTTCCAGTAAGGTCCCAGGCCTTCTATACAAAGTATCACAAATAAACATCAACACAGAGAGAGCAGACAAACAGATTGCCAGGATACCATACGTTTTTGTTTCCTTCTTGACTCTGCCATCACAAGAGTCTTCTTCTCAGTTCTGCTGTCTCTAGCCTGGAAATTCTCCTTATATGTGGTCATTATCTCCTTCCCTTCCTGTTGCAGGAGTGTAATGGAAATGCATATTTGAAGATCTTCCCTGCCCCTAGGCCCTTTGATTGGCTTAAGTGACTATGAGAACCTTCTTTAATTTGAAAATATACTCTGCCCCCTAATAGGCTGAATGTGGTCACATGGATCCTGTGGTAGGAGGCTAGGTTTTCAGGAATGACCACACCTTGATACTTTGTGATTGGGCAGAGGGTCAAGAAGGTTGTTATATTCTCTGATCCAGGAGAAGGCTATATAAACCTTTTGGGAGGCTTTGCTTTGGGGCTCAACTTTTGAGAAGTGTTGTGTGACTTGACCAGATGAGACTCTGGGCAGCCGTTGAGAGCCCCCCGGCTTTGAAAACCCAGATATTGATGCTTCCCTCTCTGGTAACTGTGATTTTGGTAGTAATAATTGTTGGACAGTTTGGAAGCCTGTCTGTTTGATCTGTCTGTATACCCTGAAGTTCAGGGTGCTGACCTTTGTCCCCTGAACTAACTGATATATGTTTGTTTGATTAAAGTAAGCTTGTTAACCGATTTTGAGTTGCTTTCCTTTTGAAAAACAGATCTAAGAACCTGTGTTGGCAGACACTCTGGGGATGCTGCTACAAGGAGTTCATGAGTTCTAGGGTTCACAAGTTGTGGGGTTCACCTGTTCTGTTTCTTAGACTTCATACAAGGCTCAAAAGAAACTTGAACTGAAACAAGGTGTTAATTCAATAGCTGAAAGAAGGTGTGAAATACTTCTGTACTTGCCATTACATTCCACCCCCTCCAGGATCCTTAGCCTTACTATCCCAATCTAAATGGTCATGCATGCTAGAACAAATAGAGGCACTATACTTTGTAATCCTGCCTACTATGCCATATTGTAAAGCCACACACGAGCAGCTTTCCAGAGGACTGCTGCTGTGAACAGCTTTCAAAGTTCTGTTTATATAGTAAAAGAGAAAAAAAAAACATTCACAGAAAATCAAGGTACAGCATTCACGATAATATAATAACTCAACAACTTATCACTAAAATAGCCACACAGTTTTCATCAAATTGGTCACATAGTTTCAAAGTACAATCATTTAGTCAATCGATCACTTAGTAACTCAGTCATTCAATCATAAAGTAGAAAAGGTCAAAATCTTCCACCAATGGGGCACACTAAGTTACAAATCAGTCAGTATTCAGTCATCATTCATTATTCAATCATCAGTTGCTACTCAGTCATCAGTCACTACTCAGTACTCTCTTAAGGGGTAGTGGAAAATACACAGACCATCCACCCCTAGGTCACAAGTAAATCACAATTTCATCACTACTCAGCACCCATGGAAAGGTCTTTTCATCTTGACTCGAGTCACATGGTCCCAGCTCCTACCCAAATCTAACCAACTTCCACATTAGTTCAAAGGCAGAGAGCTCCCAGTTCCTTGTTAAGCTCTCTATGAAGTTCCTGCTCCATATTGAAGCTCATAGTGTCAAGTCCATTCCAAAGCTCCCACAGTCTCTGTTTCTGGCAAGACAAGGCTCAACAAAGCTACAAGAACATTCACACTCATTAACAAAGCCGCAACAACATTTGGACAAAATACTGGCACCACAGTCATGCTTCCTCAGTCTTCTGCAGCTCTACCTGGCCCTCAGAAATCCTCAGTATCTCCAGCTGGCCCTCAGAAGTTTTCAGCAGCTCCATTCTCAAAATCAAAATCACCTTCTCCACAAAAGTTCCAGTCCAACAGCAGCAACCCACCCTTCAGGTGCTCATCCCAGGAAGTTCTGACTGTCCACAGATTGTGATCTTCCTTAAATATGGTACAGCTCCTCCCTGTGCAGCCTCTTCCCATTATATCAGCAACAGGGGTTCATACCTACTGTTTCTTTAACAGAGGCTAAATTTGAAACTAGGTGCTAAGTACCTGTTAGCTTTCCAATACAGAAGGATGCTCAAATTTCATTACCATTACATTCCACCTTACCCCCTATTTTTTGGGGGGGTTTGGAGGGCAATTGGGGTTAAGTGACCTGCCCATGGTTACATGGCTAGTCTTTTTTAAGAAGTGTCTGAGGCCAGATTTGAACTCAGGTCCTCCTGACTCCAGGGCCGGTGCTCTATTCACTGAGCCACCTACTCTGTCCCCTTTCCCCCCCTAAATTAAAAAAAAAAAGAAAAATAAGAAATTCCCCTTACATATTCTAACAAATGTTTTTTGTAGTAGGCTTAATTTTTCCATATTTAATATCAAAATAATCAATCTAAACAGAATTGTCCAGGGACTCAAAAACCATTTCACATTCTAAAGAAGCATATATTATCAAGAATAACCAACATATTTAGAACTAAATATTGGAAAATATTATCTCTCCATGAACCAGACCAAGGTAATATATGTATCAGTTTTCTACTATGTGTTCTAACACAAAGCTTGTGAAATCATTATTGTGACTGCACAACATTTTTATTGTTTCTTTCTGGCTGATGTAATATTTTCTCCATTACCTGAGAGCCATTTGGCTATAAAAGTTCTGGAAGTTTTCATTTTGGGGACTCTGTCAGGTTGTAATCTCTTCTTTTTTTTTTACTTTTTTTCCCTTTTTGTGGTAATCTCTTCTGTTTTACCCTTTGGATTTAAGATATAGGTTAAGTTTTCCTTTACAATTTATTGGAATATAATGTCTAGGGGTACCTAGGTTACACAATGAATAGAGTACCAGCCCTGGAGTCAGGAGAACTTGAGTTCAAATGCAGCCTCAGATATTTAACAAAAAACAAACAAACAAACAAAAACTAGCTGTGTGACCTTGGGCAAGTCATTTAACCCTAATTGCCCTCCAAAAGAAAAAAAAAAGTAATATAATGTCTAGGTTCTTTTTCCCCTTTGATCATGGCTTTTACATAGTCCAATAATTCTTAAATTATCTCTCAATCTATTTCCAGGTTAGTTGTTTTTCAAATGATATATTTCACCTTTTTTATATTTTATTCATACTTTTAAATTTGATTGTTTCTTGATGTTTCACAAATAATTCATTTCTCTTTGCTCAAATCTAATTTTCAAGTGATTATTTTCTTCAGTGAACTTTTGTGCCTCCTTTCCATTTGGCCTATTCTGCTTTTTAATCATTTCTCTTCTTCAGTGAAATTTTGTACCTCTTTTACCATTACACCTATTTTTTCCTAAGGAATTTCCTTAAGTCTTTTTGTAACTCTTTTTACATAAATTATTAATTATATTTTTATAATTTTACTCCATCATTTTCTTTTCCAAATTTTTCTTCTGCCACTCTCCCAGAAATTCTTGTTACACTTGAGTCAATTAGCTATTTTCTTTGAAGATTTGCTTGTAATTTTTTCAAATCAGTTTTTGCTTTTTGCTGTTGTCTTCTTCTGAATTTATATCTTTGTGCTCTTTGCCACTATAGTAGATTTTTATGGTTTATGGTTTTATGGTTTTTTAGTTGTTTCATCAATTTTCTGGCCTATTTCTTAACTTTGAACTTTATGTTAAAGTTGAGCTCTGCTCACCTGGAGGTGGTTGGGCACTTTCTCAGGGATAAGGCTTTTTCACTTGTCTGTTTTCAGAAATAGTTTTGAGGGTCCACAAGTTTTCAGTGCTTCCTAGATATCAAGGTATGGTCATATCTCTCCTGATCTGTGCTCTGGTCTTTATTGACAAATAGGAATTTTTCTCCAACAGGCAAAAAATACTTTTCTTTTGACCCTACAACTGTGACAAGATTCCTTGTTCTTAGGTAGACACAAGTGCTAACTCTCATCTAAATCTTGGGACTGTGATGTGGGTCCTTGTTCCCATGTGACCAAACACAAGGGTTCCTCTCCAACCCAAAAATGTGACACAAAACTGCTCATGAGCGATAGAATTGCCAATCATTGACCCCTGTACCTACTACCATCAAAGGGTCTCTTGTCATTTTTTTTTTTCTGACCAGTTGTCAGATCCCCTTTTCTGTCTCTGGATTAAGAGCTCCCAAAACTGCTTCTGCTACTTCCACTGTCACAACAACCACTAATGTCCACAGTTGATGCTGCTCCTACAATGTAGGCCAGCTTCCATATTGGTGTCATTGATCTTTCCTACTAGTCTCCTAAGTTGTCTTTGGCTGAAAAATGTCTCACTCTCACCTTTTGTTGGCTATGCTACTAAAAAGGAAAAGTAATTCAAGAAGTTTTTTTTTTTTTTTTTTGCCTTTTTGGAGGGCGGAGGGCAATTGGGTTTAAGTAACTTGCCTAAGGTCACATGGCTAGGTTTTTGTTTGTGTGTGCGTTAAGTGTCTGAGGCCGGATCCGAACTCAGGTCCTTCTGACTCCAGGGCCAATGCTCTACTCACTGCACCACCTAGCCGCCCCAAGAAGTTATTTTAAAGTTGTCTGGAGAATAATGTGGGGAGAGTTCAGCTAGGTTGCTTCTTGTACTTCCTGCACTCCATCATCTTGGCCATGATTCTTAAATTATTATTTCTCAGCCAGCTTCTGTTCTGTGTTGGATTTTGGGATCTTTTCCTGGTACACAAATTTTTCCAGCATTAAAATACTCTGTAGGGTCAGGTCTTCAGAGTCTCTATTTCCCTGTTCCAACCTGGGCTGAAAAAAAATAACTTGTAATTTTCTTGGACTCATTCTGGTATATTTCTTTATTTTTCCTTTTTAAAATTTTTCACTTATTTTTAGTTTTTAACATTCATTTCCTCAAGATTTTGAGTTACAAATTTTCTCCCCATCTGAATGCCCCTTCCCACAATCTATTCTCTATTATAACCTCCCTTATCCCCTCCTTAACTTTCTAGTAGGACAAGATGGATTTCTATAAATCACTGCTTGTATATCTTATTTCTCAGTTGCATGTAAAAAATATTTTTTTAACATTTGTTTTTAAAACTTTGAGTTCCAGATTCTTTCCTTTATTCCCTCCTCACCTGCCCACACTGGAAAGACAAGCAATTTATTAGAGATTGTTTGTGTGTAGTTACACAATACATTTCCATAGTAGTTACATTGTAAAAGACTAAATATATTTCCCTCCATCCTATCCCATCACCCACTTATCCTATTTTCTCCTTTGACCTTGTACCCTTTTAAAAGTGTTTGCTTCTAATTACCCTCTGCCCCAATCTGCCCTACCTTCTATCATCCCCCCATCCCCTTCACCCTTACTTTAATGTAGGGTAAGATACCCAAATAAGTGTGTATGTTATTCCCTCCTTAAGCCAAATCTGATGAGAGTAAAGTTCATTCATTCCCTTTCACCTCCCTGCTTTTCCCCTCCATTGTAACAGTTTCCTCTTGCCTTTTTTATGTGAGGTAATTTATCCTATTCTATCTCTTCCTTCTCCTAATATATTCCTCTCTCACCCCTTAATAATATTTTTTAGACATCATCCCTTCATATTCAACTCATACTGTGCCCTCTATGTATGCATGTACACACATATATACACACATATATATTTATACACACATACACCCACCTATACATACATGTGTATGTGTGTGTGTACATATATATTCCCTTCAGCTATCCTCATGCTTAGAAAAGTCTGATGAGTTACAATTATAATTTTTTGATTTAGGAATGTAAATAGTTCACCTTTATCAATTTCCTTATGATTTCTTTTTCCTGTTTACTTTCTCATGCTTCTCTTGCTTCTTGTATTTGAAAATCAAATTGTCTCTTCAGCTCTATTTTGTTTTCCTTCTAGAATGCTGAAATGTCTTCTATTTCATTGAATGTCTATATTTTTACCTGAAGTATTACTCAACAAAACTGAATACGTGATTCTTGATTTTAATACTAGCTCCTTTGACCTCCTGAATATCATATTCCAAGCACTCTTATCTCTTAATGCAGAATCTTCTAGATCTTGTGTTATCCTAATAGTTTTCCACAATACTCACATTGTTTCTTCCTGGCTGCTTGTAACATTTTCTCCTTGACCTGGAAGCTATTTGGCTATAATATTCTTTGGAGTTCTCTTTTTGGGATCTTTTTCAAGAGGATATCGGTGGATTCTTTCGATTTCTATTTTGCCCTATGATTCTAGAATATCATGGCAATTTTCCTTGAGAATTTCTTTTTTGCTTTTTATTTGGAGGGCAATTGGGGTTAAGTAACTTGCCCAAGGTCACAAGGCTAGTTGGTTTTTTGTTGTTGTTGTTGTTTTTGTTTTTTGTTTTATTTCTGTTAAGTGTCTGAGGCTGGATCTGAACTCATGTCCTCCTGACTCCAGAGCCAGTGTTCTACTCACTGTGCCACCTAGCCACCCCAAGAATTACTTGAAAGGTGATTTCTAAGTTCTTTTTTTCATCATGACTTTCAGGTAGTCCAATAACTTTTACATGATCCCCCCTGGATCTATTTTCCAGGTCAGTGATTTTTCCAGTGAGAGCACATTGCCTTGTATTTTTTTTTTTCATTTGTTTGCATCTGTTTTATAGTATATTGATTTCTCATGGAATGACTAGCTTCCATTTACTCCAATCTATATTCTCTTCTGTGAGTTTTTGAAATTCCTTTTGCATCTGGGCAATTCAGCTTTTTAAAGCATTCTTCTCCTCATTGGCTTATTGGGCTAATTTTACAATTTGAGGTAGTCTTTTTTTAAAGGTGTTATTTTCTTCAGTATTTTTTTGTGTCTCCTTTAGCAGGATGTTGACTTGCTTTTCATGATTTTCTTGCATCAATTTCATTTCTCTTCCTATATTTTCCTCCACTTCTGTTACCTGATTTTCAAAATCCTTCTTGAGCTCCTTCATGACCTGCAACCAATTCATATTTTTCTCAGAGACTTTCAATGCGGGAGTTTTGACTTTGTTGTCTTCTTCTGGCTCCATGTTTTCATTCTCTTTGTCCACCAAAAAAAGATTCTATGGTCTCATTATACTTCCTCTGTTTGCTTCCATTGCCAGCTAATTAATTGACTTTTGAGCTCTTTGCCATGGGAGAAGTCTGCTTCCAGAGTGGTGAGAGCTGTGTCCCAAATTCTGTGGTTTTGCAGGTGATGTCAGAGCTGTTGTCAGATTTTTTAGGAGAGCACCCTCTTTACAGCCACCCAAGTTCTGGAAAGCTAGCATTCCTCAGCATAGGACAGCCATCCAAGACTGTGTCCCAGATCAAAGTAGGTCAAAGCAAGAGATATTAACCTTTGAATTGTCAAATGGTCCCCCCATGATCTGCAGGCTAGGAGCTCCAGAGGCAGCCATGTGGCAGCAGCTGCAGCTGCCTTCCCACTGACAACTCTATTGCCCCAGGGGCAGGGGCCAGACCATGCTCTTCTCTCACTCAGTTCCAACAAAGTTCCATACCTTTTACTTTCTCTTTGGTTTTTATGAGTTGAGAAGTCTGGAAACTGTCACGGCTGCCTGTGATTGACTCTCCTGAAGTCTGCTCTGGCCAGTCTGGGCCTTGAGTCTGGGCTGGTACAGCTAATGTGGGACTATCCATGGCTCCCTGCCCAGTGTAATAGACCCTTCCTGTCGACCTGCGAGGATGCCTTCAGTGGGAGATATGTTTCTCTTTGTCTCTTTGTGGCTTCTGTAGCTCTAAAATTTGTTTACTGTCACTTTTTTACAAGTAGAGGTGGATGGAGTGAGAGCTCAAGCAAGTTCCTGCTTCTACTCCACCATCTTGCTCCACCTCTGGTGTATTTCTTAAATCTGTTTTTAGGAGCTAGCATTAGGGGAAAGAGAGTTCAACTATATTTCTTCGTGTTACTCTTGTTATCTTGGCCCTGTCCCTCTATATTCCAATATCAAAGGACATCTTTCTTTTATCAGTATTTTTATTATAAATTATTAGATTAAGTTCACATTATTCACGTTATTTTCCCCCCGAAAAAGCTTTGGACAATAGAGTTTTTCCATTATTTTCCTCTGTTTTTTATAAGCTACTTTCCCCTGATTATCTAAATACTTTTGATCTTTCAAAGCTGAATTAAATCCTTCTTTTACCAAGAGGTCTTTCCTAATCATCCCTGATGAAAAATATCTCTTCCTCTTTTGAACTTTTGCAGATTTTATTGTCTACCAATAGGCCTCACAGTCCATATATTATTTTATTTCTTGCATCAGATTTATCGGTGTATTGCTACCCACTTAAGTAGATTGTAATTCTGGTGCAGAGGGAGGGGAAAGGGAGTTGAAATAATGCCATATACTCCTGTGTTACTTCTATATCATACACCATTTTGCCTTGCATATAGATGATCAGTAATATTTGATAAATTGGGGCGGCTAGGTGGCGCAGTGAATAGAGCGCTGGCCCTGGAGTCAGAAGGACCCTAGTTCGGAGCCAGCCTCAGACACTTAATCCACACAAACAGAAACCTAGCCGTGTAACCTTGGGCAAGTTACTTAACCCCAGTTGCCCTAAAGGGGCGGCTAGGTGGCGCAGTGAGTAAGAACGCCGGCTTCAGAGTTGGGATGACCCGAGATCAAATCCAGCCTCAGAAAATGAGCACCCACACATAAATAATGACTAGCCATGTAACCTTGAGCAAGTTACTTAACCCCAATTGCTTTAAAAAAACATACATTTGATAAATTAATCTTTCAATTTTAAGATATTAAGATACTTGAAATATAAATATAGATATCAAGGAACTTCATAATAGAATGAGGTGGACTGTTCATGTGACAAGAAAAGGGCATGACAGACAGCCTGAGTGATCCTTTGGTAAACTCACAGTGTCAGGAAAGAGTGAGGAAGCCTCTATAAAGTTGGATGAACTCCCAGAAACAACATAGGAGAGGATATGGACAAGAAGGATAAGCAGGCACAGATGAGATTTGATATATATCATTAGATGGAACTCAAATCTGAGAGTAACTTATATTCAAATCTTTTTTTTTCTGGATATTTGAGATTATTTCATGCATACTTCATGGATATTTCATGCATTAGATATTTTAATATCTCCTTCCCTCATTTGAACCTTTTATAAAATGTTTAAAAAGAAAATAAAATAATATTCAAATTGATCTATAAATATATAAATAAACTCATTTAGGGTTTTATTTTTATTTTATTTTGGTTTTATTCTATCATACAAGTCTGAGGTATATGCTAACTTGTGGAATCTCTGAGTTTAGAGGAATGAATAGTTATGGTGATTTCCCATTTATTTCCAAATAGTTTTTCCATGTGTTTAGACTAATTAATAGCTGCATTAAAATTGTATTAGCAGGCTAAATGAAGTGTTTGCTGGCTAAGGTTGTTTCATTGACTTTTTTGTAGCAACTGCTTTAACTTAGTTAAATGTTTGTAAGGAATAGGGACAATCAAGATGAACGGTTATGATCGTGGTTATGATTGACATCTTTTTTTCACCCCTGATCTTATTGGGAAGCCTTCAAGTTTATCTCCATTATGTATAATGCTCTCTCTTGATTTCAGAAAGATGGTACTTATAACTTTTAAAAAAGATTCTATGGATTACTATGCTTTCTAGTGTTGTTTTTTTTCATGAGTGTTATATATTGTCAAAAGGGTTTTTTTGGTAATTATTTTAAAAATCATATGACTTTTGTCCTAATACTGAACCAGTCCTGCATTCCTGGTATAAATATAATGTATGATCTTTTACTATGTTGCTATCATCCCCTTCCTGGTATTTTATTTGAAAAAACAATGTACTAATCTTTATTGAGTAAATTTTTCTATATTTTTCTTTCTCTGTTCTTGTTCTCTCTGCTTTAGGTGTCACAATCATATTTGTGTCATTAAAATAAATTTGATAGGACACTTCGCTAGTAAATACATCTGATCCCAGGGATTTTTTCTTAGATAATTCATTGGTGACTGGTTTTAATACTTTTTCTAAGAGAGGGCTATTTTGGCATTCTGTTTCCTCTTTTCTTAAACTGGACAGTTTATATATTTTGTAACATTCATCCACTTCACTTTGATTGTCAGTTTTACTAGAATATAATTTGGCCAAATAACTCCTAATATATGCTTAAACTGAATCTTCATTTGGGGGGGCATTCACCTTTTCATTTTTCTTACTGGTATTTTGATTTTTTCTTTCTTTTTTTAAAAAAATCAGATTAACCAAAGCTTTATTTATATTGCTGTTTCATACATAAATCTACCTCCCCTCATTTATAAGTTCAATGTTTTGGTTGTTTTTTTTTTGTTTTTGTTTTAATTCTTATTTCATTAATCTCTCTTCTGATTTCCAGGATTACCATTTGATGTTTATTGGAGATTTTAACTTTGTTTGGAAATTTTTTGTCCTTCACATTGTAGTTTTCTAGTTCAATGGCAACTACATTGATCTGCTTTTATATATATATATATATATATATATATATATATATATATATATATATATATATATATATATATATATATATTCCCTAAGTATTGGCTGGCTCCAGAAAATTTTGGAATGTTGTCATCCTCTGTAATGAATTTATTGACTTTATATGAGTTGTTCTTCAACACATTCATTCCTTAGGATTATATCATATAGTGTCTAATTAAGGTTTAATATATGCTTCCATATCCCTTGATATGGAATATCCTTCTCTCTTTCTTTTTATCCTATACCTTCTCTCCAGACTGCTTTGTTTCTGGCCACTGACTTTTCTTCTTCTTTTATCTGTTCTCCCTTTTATTACCCCAGCCTGGCCCCTTTTTATTATCTCCTTCTACTCCTGCTTACTTGTTGGGTTAGATAGTTTTCTATTAACAATTGAGTGATCTCTATATTATAATATTACATATAATATTGTGTTTATAAATATTATATATGCTATATATAGCTTTTTTCTTAGAACCAATTTAGATATGAGTGAAGGACATGCATTGCCCATCATATCCCTCACCATTTTCTTCTTCACTCTAAAAGCTTTTCCTTGCATGCCTATTTTATGTGAGATAATTCCCCCATTCTTCTTCTTCCTTACCCCTTCTCCCATAGCATCCTTCTTTCTCACCTATTTTTTCACACCATCAAAATATAATTGACTCAATTTCATACCCTCTTTCTGTGTAGATACCTTCTTACTCCCCTATTAATTGCAAAGTTCCAAGAATCCATATGTCTCATCTTCCCATGGAGAAACGTTTTTGAGTTACTTATGATTTCTCTTTCATGTTTTTATGATTTTGGGGGTTTTATATTGGAAAGTTAAATTTTCTATTCAGTTCTGATCTTTTTATCAGGATGCTTGAAAATCTTCTCTTTCATTAAATATCCATTTTCACTTGAAAGACTATACTGTTTTTCCAAGTGGTTTGTTATTAGTTGTAATCTCAGTTCTTTTGCCTTCTGAAATATTAAATTATGAATCTACTATCCCTTTATTGTGTTAGTTGCTAAATCTTGAGTGATCTTGACTGTGGCTTCATGAAATTTGAATGTGTTCTCTCTATCATAGATAGAGACAGTAAAGTAACTCTGATTCTTTTCTCACATGAGCCAGTCTTAACAAACACCTGCCAGTTTATTCTTTTAAATCATGGAATGCACACACAGGTAAAATGATGTACTTAATGTTATAAAAATCTGGACTTGAGCTCCTGAGTTGCCATTTATTTAGTTTTTCACTTTTATTCTCACTTTGTTTTGGGGAGCCTTATTTCCTTAATCTATAAACTTGGGATAACAGTATACTGGTTTCCCTACCTGACCAGGAAGTTGTATCAAGCGTGATAGACATAGCAGAGGTCCTCTGAATTTCCTGAAGTATTCAGCAAACACAAGCAATAAAATGACTTTAACTCTCACCTTTACTTTGATCTCAAGGATCTTTGAATTGACACCATAGAAGGCCTGAGATGTTTACATAACAATATGCATCTAAGCTGGAAGGGAATATAATGCAAAAATTCACAGTAGGTTGGTTTTAACTTTTCAACCAATCAGATAACTTCATTTCATTTACTCCCCACCCCCCTCACATTCCTTAATAATTTCGGTCCCTCCCCATACCTCCTTTAATCAAAATGCAAAGCACAAGATTATGTTGAGTAAATAATCTCCCTTTGCTTCATTTTGCATAGCAAATCATGCAATGATCATGACACAAATGTTTTTTATCACATAGCAACAAAAGATCGATTGTAAAATACAAACTCAGGCAAACTTTTATTATTTCTTCTTAATAATCCCCAAATTTAGGCCATGATAGTTAAGGGTTTATTGTTTGTTTGTTTTTGTTTTTGACTATGTAAAACTAAATCCAAATTTTATAATATGCTTCTATGTTAATTAAACTTTTAAAATGATGTTAAATATAACATGACAAAAGGAAATATGTGTGCCTATATATGTATATGTATATGTATACATATATATATGTATATATATATATATACATATGACTCTTTGAATACTTTAATAGATATAAACTTATACTTATTCATCAGGCTGCCATAGAAAATAAAGTACTGAAATGTACTACTTACTTCCATGGTTCTCTGTCCTATTTTTTTTTTCTAAATTGCTTTTCATTTCCTGAGTTATTTCTTGACCCTTATTTGAATGAATGAAAAAAATGTATTAAATAGTTGCTATATTCTAAATACCATGCTAAGAGCTAGAGATATAAAAGAGAACAATAATATAATTTTACCTCCCAAGAATCTCATACTTTAGTTGATGGAACCAATATATAAATGAAATTTCAGCTGCAAGGCTGGTAGAAAGGCCCAGAATATCAGGGATTCAGCAGAGGGTCAGACAACAGGATTGTTAGGTTATGGTCACAGTAGGTTGGATGAAAGTATTCACATTCTTCAGAGCTGTAAAGGGTAATAGCAAGACATATGATAAGTCCTAATGACCCTATATTTTATGGGAAGAAATAAGATTTGGCAACTCTAGCCAAGTCCCTGTCACATAGGAGATATTCAATAAATGTCTATTGATTGATGAATTGATTAACATCTATCTCAACATACCATTTGAGTAAGCAATAAGTCTAGAATCTAGTGGGGTAGTTGGCTAAGGATGTAAGTAAGAAGTGTGCCGCCAATGTGATGTCTTCCTGCTGACTACCCATAATGAATGTAATGAACTATGGAACTTAGAGTATATTTGACAATGTCAGTTCCAAATGTCCAGTTGGTATTATAAAGATTAAAACTAGCCATGTGAAGTTGGAAAGGGATTCTGTGACACTGATTAATCATTGGAGAAGAGGGGAGGAGATTTCTAAAGAAATCAAGTGTGAAACACAATTGAGATTACTTCACGGGTTTTTTTTTTTTTTAGATATAGGTAGAAATATATTTAAAAATATGGGTCAGGAATAAAAAGTCAAATTTCTATTTGAGACTACATAGAAAGAAGCCTCATCTCTATACATTAGGAGTCCTTAATCATATATATATATCTTTCAAACATTTAATGTTAAGACCTCGAATTTCAGAATTTCAGATCCATTTCCTTCCTCCCTTGTCACCCATTCCCTCTGGGAAGATAAGTAATTCAGTATTTGTTGTACATGTCTAGCTATGCAAAACATTATCATAGTAGATATATTGTACAAGGCAGCTTATAATTCTCTCCCACTCATACCACCCACCACCTGGTCCATTCCCTACATGATCCTGTCCCTCTTCTATAGTGGGTACTTCCAACCTCCCCTCCCATCAAGGATGCCCTCCCATCCATCATCCCACCTCTCATCCCCCTTCCCCCTATTCTGCTGTAGGTTGAGATATCCCATTTAGTATGTATGTCATTCTCTCCCTGAACAAAATTCAATGAGAATGTAGTTTTGCCTTTTTGCCTTCCTATTCTCCCCCTCCCTTGCAACCACTTCCCCTTGCTTCTTCTACATGAGATAGTTTACCCTATCCTGTCTCTCCCCATCTCCTCTTGCCACTTTCCTCTCTCACCTCATAATTTCATCCCTTGAGTATTCTCCCTTCCCAACAAATTCAACCTATGCCCTCTACCCATATATAACTGTACCCATATACACACACATTCACATATGTATTCATATGACCACACACCCTTCTTCCATTATTTTCATAGTGAGAATGATATCATCAATCACAATTATTGTTTTTCCATATAGGAATGTAAATAGTTCAACTTTGGTTGAACTATTCTGGTTTTTTCCTCAAGAATGCTTGAAAGTCTTCCTTGAGAATTTCTTGAAGGGTGATTTCTAGGTTCTTTCCTTGATCATGGCTTTCAGGTAGTCCAATAATTTTTAAATTGTCTCTCCTGGATCTATTCTCCAGGTCAGTGGTTTTTCCCATGAGATATTTCACATTGCCTTCTAATCTTTCGTTTGTTTGGATCTGCTTAAGAGAATCTTGATTTCTCATAAAGTCACTAGCTTCCATTTGCTCCAGTCTAACTCTGAAGGAATGAATCTCCTCAGTGAATAGAGGACTTTCAAGCATTCCTGAGGAAAAAACCAGAGTTGAATAGAAAATTTGACATCCAGACACAAGAAGGAAGAGATGCCTGACAAGGTAATCAGGGAAAAGAAATCAAAAGGAACTTATCAAAGTTGAACTATTTACATTCCTATATGGAAAAGCAATATCTGTGACTGATGATATTTTTCTCACTATGAAAATAATGGAAGAAGGGGGTGTGGTCATATGAATACATATGTGAATGTGTGTGTATATGGTTACAGTTATATATGGATAGAGGGCATAGGTTGAATTTGTTGGGAAGGAGAATACTCAAGGGATGAAATTATGAGGTGAGAGAGGAAAGTGGCAAGAGGAGATGGGGAAAGACAGGGTAGGGTAAACTATCTCTTGTAGAAGAAGCAAGGGGAAGTGGTTGCAAGGGAGGGGGAGAATAGGAAGGCAAAAAGGCAAAACCACATTCTCATTGAATTTGGTTCAGGGAGAGAATGATATACATACTAAATGGGATATCTCAACCTGCAGCAGAATAGGGGGAAGGGGGGATGAGAGGAGGGATGATGGATGCGGGGGGGGGGCATCCTTGGGGGGAGGGGAGGTTGGAAGTACCCACTATAGAAGAGGGACAAGATCAAGTAGGGAATGGACCAGGTGGGGGGTGGGATGAGTGGGAGGGAATTATAAGCAGCCTTGTACAATATATCTACTATGATAATGTTTTGCATAGCTAGACATGTACAACATATACTGAATTACTTATCTCCCAAGAAGGAATGGGTGACAAGGGAGGAAGGAAATGGATCTGAAATTTGAGGTCTTAACATTAAATGTTTCAAATATATATAAATATTATTATTAATACTCTTTCACTTGTAATAGGGAGATAAGATGTGCAGGCATTGGGACACAAAGATTCACCTTCCTCTAATGGAAAAGTCGATGGAGGTATGGGAGAAGGTATGGGAGAGAGCAGATTGGAGGAAGTGATATCTTGTGGGACTACTATTCTGGGAGGTTGGGTAGGGGAATAATGGGGGGAAAATGATTGTAACTCAAAATCTGGCGGAAATTAATGATGTAAAACAGAAGTTAATAAAGCATTTGTTTAAAAAAAAAAAAGAATGCTTGAAAGTCCTCTATTCCACTGAATGACCATATTTCCCCCTGAAACAAAATACTCAGTTTTGCTGGGTAGCTGACCCTTGGGTTCATTCCCAGCTCTTTTGCCCTCTGGAATATCGTATTACATGCCCTTCAATCCCTCAGTGTAGAAGCTGCCAGGTCCTGGGCTATTCTGATTGTGTTTCCACAATATTGAAATTGTATCTTCCTGGCTGCTTAGAGTATTTTCTCCCTGATCTGGGGATTCTGGAACCTGGCTATAATATTCCTGGGAGTTTTCTTTCTGGGATCTTTTCCAGGAGGTGATTCTTGGATTCTTTCAACCTCTATTTTGCCCTCTGGATCTAAAACATCAGGGCAGTTTTCCTTGAGAATTTCTTGAAGGGTGATTTCTAGGTTCTTTCTTTGATCATAGCTTTCGGGTAGTCCAATAATTTTTAAATTGTCTCTCCTGGATCTATTTTCCAGGTCAGTGGTTTTTCCCATGAGATATTTCACATTGCCTTCTAATCTTTCATTTGTTTGGATCTGCTTAACAGCATCTTGATTTCTCATAAAATCATTAGCTTCCATTTGCTCCAGTCTAACTCTGAAGGAATGAATCTCCTCAGTGAACTTTTTAGATTCTTTTTCCATCTGGCAAATTCGACTTTTTAAGGCATTCTTCTCCTCATTGCCCTTTTGGGCCTCCTTTGCCATTTGAGTTAGTCTATTTTTTAAGGTGTTGTTTTCCTCAGTCAGGCTGTTGACCCTCATTTCATACTTTTCCTGCATCCTTCTCATTTCTCTTTCCAATTTTTCCTCCACTTCTCTTATTTGATTTTTAAAGTCCTTCTTAAGGTCCTCTATGGCCTGCAACCTGCTCATGTTTTCCCCTGGGGCTTTTGGAGCAGGACTTCTGAACTCACAGTCCTTTTCCCGCTCTATGCCCCCAAAATAGGAGTCTAGGGTTGCATTTTTCTGTTTCCTTTGCCTTGGCATGTTGCCACTTAATTACTTGACTTTTGGGCTTGTTGCCACACTATGGCTTTAAGGCCAGATAGAGGAATTTTCGTCCCGAACGTGTGGGGGGCAACTTCCGTTTCTGGCAAGCTGTAAACCCACCCACGACTTCCACCCTAGATCACAATCCAGATCCAGGGAGGTTAAAGCAAGAGCAATTACCCCCCAAGACTGATCGCTGGATTTCCCTACAGTTCACAGGCCAGGAGCTGGAGCTGCCTCTGAAAACTACAAAATGGCGTGTGTCCTCAGTGGCTTCTAGCCCCCAGGGGAGGAAGCCGATGCATTCCCCAAATACTGGTCCCAAAATCCATAGGGCACTAACCTCTCACTTTGTCCTAGGCATGTCTATGTTGATAATTCTGGAGTAGCCACAGCTGCTGGTGTTCTGGGGTCTCTCCAGCCTGCTTCTGGCCCTGCTGCCCTGGGGCTAAAACCTCGGCTCATGCAGACCTGGGCTCTGCTTGGCTTGGCTTTGCTTGGCTCCCTGCTCCAGGTTTTTTTTTTTTGCTTCCAAATTTATATATTTTCAGGAGTAACTTTTTCCTGTTTATATAAATGCAATTCATAAGAAGATATAGTTTTGGCTTAATACCATATTGGAATAAGACTACACTGTAACATGGTGTTGTTGATTCATAGCAACAATATTTAGAAAACAAACAAACAAGCAAACAAACAAAAAACAAACAGTTTCTAGAAACCTAAGTGCAACTGCCAATGTGAAAGGTTTCAGGTTCTTTTCCCTATGTATTTGTGTCAGCCCACACAATGCAAATATTCATATAATTATTTAATATGTTTTTCTACCATATGTAGCCAAGGGAGAAATAATATTCTTTATGTCTTTGAAAACTTCACTGCTACTGAATACTTGGGCTCAACAGTTGAATAACATCATTCATTTCCTTGGGGTAAAGTAAAGAAAATCGTAAGGGATGACATGCTTTTACTTACAGAGTGTAACTTTATTTGTTGCCCAGTCCTTCTGCTTGTTTTCAGTTTGACAGGCTTTTAATAGAAAAAAGAAAGAAATACTATTATTTGGACCTCAGATTATACTTGTAAGCTGCCTCCTCAGACCATCCTTAAAAATAATATTACAGAAAGAAAGATGGATTTCAAAGAGTAATACTGGTGGTCCAGATTTATATGTGTATATATAAGCTTATAGTCACTGTAATGTAGTTTAGTTAAAGAAGAGTCAAGAACCTCTCAAGTTTGCCCAGACACTTATTTTCCCTCACAACAAAGAACTTCATCTCATATTTCCATGGTGGGGGGGGGGGAAATTAGACAACTTTTGAGGGGCTTCCTTTCCTCAGTTCAACAATTCAAAACTCCTCAGCATCATTCCTTCTCCTCTCCTCTTTTTCTTCCAGACTTAGAAGACAAGGTACCCTTCTCCTTGCCAATTCCAACCCCTCTGTTTGTGCATTTCATGCCTTCCTTTTTTCGCCTCTTTAAGCTGATCTTTCAAGCATTCTTTCCTTCTTCCAAATTTTCAACTATTATTTTTCTGTAACCTCCTTCCCTGATGCCTTCAAACATACTAAAATATCTCCTATTCTTATAATCAAAGCAAAACAAACACTTCCATTTGACCCTTATCTTTGGGGTCTCTACATTTTATTCTCTTTCCTTTAATTAGCTGTGCCGTATCTGTTCTTTCATCTGCAGCTAAATTACTAAAAATGTACATATATATTTTTTAAATACCTGGGCCACTGGATATAAGTCAGGAAGACTAAGTTAAAATTCTGCCTCAGATACTTAGTAGCTGTGTGTGTAGCTGAGTAAGTCACTTGATCTCAACAGATGTTTTTGTCATTGTTGTTCAGTCATTTTTACTAATGTCTGACCCTTTGTGACACCATTTGTTTTTGTTTGTTTGTTTGTTTGTTTTGCAAAACTACTGGAGTGGTTTGCCATTTCCTTCCCCAGCTTATTTTTACTGATGAGGAAATTGAGGTAAACAGAGTTAAGTGACTTGCCCAGGGATACACAACTACTAAGTGCATGAGGCCAAATTAGAACTTATAAAGTTGAATCTTCCTGATTCCAGGTTGGGTTCTCTATCTACTTCACTGCCTAGGTACCCTTCCTCATATCTAAAATGCAAATAATTATAGCACTTACATCAAGGTTGTTGTAAGGAGGAAAAGAGTTAACATATGCAAAGTGTTTTTGCAAGCTTTAAATAGCTGTATAAATGCTACCTGTTTTGTTTTTGTCACCACTTTCCCGTTTCACACTATTAAGAAAAAATGTTAATACTACTACTGTACTTTGCCAGTTGGACTCATTGGCCTTAAACTATCTTATTTCATTTTAACATTATTCTTTATTCAAACCTAAAGACAGAGAGAGAGAGAGAGAGAGAGAGAGAGAGAGAGAGAGAGAGAAATGTCCAAATTGGCATAGTTTTTTCCTGCCATGCAATATAACTCTAAGCCCCAGACAACGTTAGGTAACATTCATGGAATATATTTAACAAGGAAAACAAAACAAAATCACTTTCAAGTATAGATGGGGTTAACTTTCCAAAAGTTAACAATCAAGTCACTATCACATTTCTCCATGATTACTCCCACTGTGGACTCCATAGGATCCCTCCTGAGATTTATATTAAGACTCTAAGTTATAGTGAAAGTGTCTCTGTGGAATGAAAGGGGGAAGGAAGGGTGATGGGGAAACCCTTTTCTAATCCATTCAGAGGAAGAGAAAATGAGATTGCCTTTAAATACAGTCACCTAATTAAAGTGTGTGTGTGTGTGTGTGTGTGTGTGTGTGTGTGTGTGTGAGAGAGAGAGAGAGAGAGAGAGAGACAGAGAGAGACAGAGAGAGAGAGACAGAGAGAGAGAGACAGAGACAGAGACACAAGTTGGACAAAGCAAGAAATATCTCCATGGACTAGGTGATCATAAGATTGACACCTGCCCATGTTGGACAAGAGGGAATGGTCTTGAGGTATAAAAAATATTTTGGAGGTCTTTCCATGTAGTTGAATCACCTCTGCCACACTGGGCTTGGTTACTACCACAAGGGAAGACAATGATGGAGGGTCTCCAGCCACCTGCCCATGATTATGTAAGTGATCTTACAATATGCAACTCACAGCCCTGGGGCCAAATATACAGAATTTATAATCATATCAAATTGATTGATACTGATTGGAATACAGTAGGAGGACTTCAATGCATCAACTCCCTCAGAGGTCAATGTTACTGAGTATGTAGAGAGAAGTAAAGTGTAAAAAGGCTGGAAAGGTAAAAAGAGATATGATTGTGAAGGACTTTAAAAGTTACACAGAAGATTTTATAGTTGGTCCTGGAAGTAATAGGGAGCTACTATAGTTTGAATCTTGCTATAGTAGACCTACACCAGGGGTAGGGAAACTGGGCAAATAGTTCTGTGAAGTTTGGATTGAATCAAAGGGCCTCATTTGAGGACCTGGAGGGCCACATGTGACCTTGAGACCACAGGTTCCCCATCCCAGACCTACACTGTGGAAAATTACTTTGGAAGCTGAGTGAAGGATGAATTGGAATTGTAGTGGATTGCAAAGGGGGGACCAATTAAAAGTCTGATGCAATAATACAAGCCTGAAATGATAAGGGCCTACAGTAGGGGATGAGAGAGGCTATATGATGGATAGAATATATACCTTGAAGAGATATTGTGAAGTCAAAAAATCACAATACTTAACAACAAACAATATGTAAGAATGAAAGCTAAGTAATTTCCCCACCTAGAGATGGCTAAAGACAAAATCAGACAAGTAAGTTGACCCCTATAGGTGGGGGCAAAGAGGTAGGAATCCAGAAAGTATAGATCTCCAATTCCTGAGACTTGGCAGGCAGAATTCAGTATTTCACTAGATGTTGTATCTAGTGCCACCTAGAAAGAATGTTGGTGTTGGAGGGCCTGAGAAATTCATTGACTAATCTATGCATGAAATAAGTCATAACCAGATGTAAGGTAGCCAAGCTTATCCACTAACACTAAAAAAGTTTATTCTGATCTTGCAACAATATATTCCTTACTATAACGTGCTAGCATGCCTCCACTCCAAATTCTTCACAGCAGTTCTCCCTATAAATTAAAATGCAGTGATTTTTATTGGTATAATTAAACATTAAAATGAAGCACAGATAGAGTTCTGAGGCTGAAATCCAAAGAGGAGAATTCTCTCTTTTCATGTGGAATAATGGCAACAGGTGTGATCAGTGGAACATATAGGAACTGTCTTTTTAAGGGTATTTCCTATTGTGTTATCACTAAGACTGTGGAGATAGACAATAGGAAGCATCAAAATTAAACCAAATGTTGTAAGATAGAGGCATAAAAGAAACAATGAGAGATATCAGAAAGTTGAAAGAAAAAAGGATCCAGAAAGAGGCATGGCCACTAAGGTCAAATGTCCTATATATGGAGATAATCCATGGACTTTGATAGCCTCTCTTCCCTCTTCCTCTCTAAATTTCACCATGATTATAAATAATGAAATGGAGTTTAAGGTTTGTAAAATACTTATCCTACTTAGTATTTACTCACATAGTACTTTAAATTTGGCATAATCCTTTACACATATTTGTTGTTCAATTATTTTCAGTCATGTCTGACTCTCTGTGACCTTTTTTATTTTTTATTTTTGGCAGAGATACTGGAGTGGTTTATGATTTGCTTTTCCAGGTCTTTTTACATATGAGAAAACCTAGGGAAACAGAGTTAAGCAACTTGCCCAGGGTCATGTGGTTACTAATTCTCTGAGACCAGATTTGAGCTCTGGAAGATGAGTCTTTCGGCTAGCCCCTTCACTCTATCCATTTTTCCATCTAGCTGTCTGTGAACTTCAGTGACATTAAGTAAGGTTTGAAAAACTCGTATTCTATTTAGCATGTTTTCATACAGAAATTTAGTTTGTCATAGTCCTTTACACATATGTAATGCCAATCATGAGCAGCTCTCCTGAGAACTGCTGCTGTGAATAACTTTAAGGATCTAATTGCATAGTATAGTGATTTAATCAACAATAAGCTAAAGCAAAACATTCAAGAAACTAAAGCACAACATTCACACAAACAAAATGTAATAACTTATTACTAAGATGGCTACATAGTTTTAAACAAAACATATCATTCAGTAAGTCACAATCTCCTCAATCAATATAAAGTACCCATCTAAAGTCTTCTTTCATCTTGATTGGAGGCTGGCTCCCAATCATCCTTAAACAAATAATCCTTAAGGAGTAGTGGAAAGTACAAAGGTCATCCACCCCTAAGTCACAGTAAGTTACAATATCATCAGTCACTACTGAGTACCCAAGTATAGTCCCCTTTCATCTTAACTGGATTCTGACTTCCAAACCCTATGGCTTCCCTTCTACACTCCCAACACTTGCCTGAATTCACTCAACTGTTGCATGTATTCACAAGGAGGCAACTCTCCAGTCTCTTGCTTGGATTCCCCCAACTCTTGCTGGGATTCACAGGTAGGCAGCTCTCTGCTTCTATTCCATATTACAGCTCACAGGAACTGCTCCAACCCAAGCTCTTCACAGTGTCTATTTCTAGGAAAACAAAACTCAAAAGGGCTGCAACAATATTTACACACATTGCCAGTACTATCATTTCAATTCACTTTCTGTCTGAGAAATCAACACAAGTCAACAGACAGAGTGTTTCTGCCTGACAAAGTAACACAATTCAACAGAGTGCTTCTTTCTGACAAAGTGACACCAACACAGAATAATAGACAGGACAACAGACAGAGTGCTGACATCACAAACATTCTCTCTCAACTCTGCTTGGTCCCAGCTCATGCTTGAACTTTTATATGCTCTGTTCCTTCTTGTTCTGCCCTTCCAGTTCCACTCTTTGGCAAGCTCCTCCTAATTTGGGCTCTATGTAAGGAGGTTAGGCCTATTAAAGCCAGGGAAGGTCTCTAATAAATTCACTTAGACCTATGAAGGGCAACACAATGTATACTGTTTTCTACAAAGACTTGACACAATCAAAGGTGAAACTTAAAGGCACTTGAATAGCTAAAACAAGGAGCAAAGGTACATGTTACAATAATACTTTGCATTAAAGGCCATTATGATCTTCATTTTATTTTATTCTATTTTATAATTTTATTTTATTTTTAGTTTACAACATTCATTTCTACAAGATTTTGAGTTACAAATTTTCTCCCCATCTTTCCCCGACCCACCACCCTAGAATGGCAATCCCACTGAATACCCCCTCCCCCAATCTACTCTCTCCAAATCCTCCCCAATTTCCCCTCTAAGATTCCAATATGGCAAGATGGATCTCCAGACCCCAGTGCCTGTATATCTTATATCCTAGTGCATGTAAAAAAATGTAATAATATATTTTTTAAAGTTTTGATTTTAAAACTTTGAATTCCAGATTCTTTTCCATCTTCCCTCATCACCAACACTTACTGGGAAGATAAGCTATTCAATATAGGTAGTGTATGTGTAGTTATCAAAACATTTTTATAGTGGATATATTGTAAAAGACTGACTATATTTCCCTCCATCCTATCCTGACCCCCCATTTGTTCTATTTTCTTCTTTGATGCTGCTGCATTTCAACTGCCCTTCACACCCCACAATCTACCTCCCTTCTCTTATCTCCTCTTCTATCCCCTTCCCCACTACTTTCCTGTAGGGTAAGATACCCTATTTAGTGTGTATGTTTTTACCTCTTTAATCCAAATTCAATGAGAGTAAGGTTGACCCATTTCCTTCACCTTCCTGTTCTTCCCCACCATTGGAACATTTTTCCCTAGCCTTTTTTATATGAGATAATTTACCCTATTCTGTTCCTCCCTATATCTCCTCATTATATTCCTCTCTCACTTCTTACTTTTATTTTTTAAATATGATCCATTCCTATGTAATTTATCCTTTGCCATCTGTCTATGTATACCTGTACATATACACACACATATGTATTCATATGCATATATACCTTCCTATATAGACATATATATGTATATATATATATATGTGTGTGTGTGTATATATATATATATATATATATGTATATGTATACTACACACACACACACACACACACACACACACACATTTATATTCCCTTCAACTATCCTCATACTGAGAAAAGTTTCATAAGTTACAATTATAATTTTTCCACATAGGAATGTAAATAGTTCAACTTTGATAAGTTCCTTATGATTTCTTTTCCCTTTTGGCCTTTTCATGCTTCTCTTGCTTCTTATATTTGATTGTCAAATTTTCTATTCAACTCTGATTTTTTCATGAAGAATGCTTGAAAGTCTTCTATTTCATTGAATGACCATATTTTAACCTGAAACATGATACTCAGTTTTGCTGGGTAGGTGCTTCTTGGTTTTAATCCTAACTCCTTTGACATCCAGAATATCATATTTCCAAGCACTTTGATCCCTTAACATAGAAGCTGCTTGATCTTGTATTATTCTGATTGTGTTTCCACAATATTCAAATCATTTCTTCTTGCATGCTTGTAATATTTTCTCCTTGATCTGAGAACTCTGGAACCTGGTTATAATATTCCTAGGAATTTTCTTTTTGAGATCTTTTTAAAGATGCAATAGGTGATTTTTTTCAATTTATATTTTGTTCTAAAATATTAGGGCAATTTTCCTTGAGAATTTATTGAAGCATGATTTCTAGGTTCTTTTTTTTTGATCATGGCTTTCATGTAGTCCAATAATTTTTAAATTTTCTCTCCTAGATCTATTTTCCAGGTCAGTGGTTTTTCCAATGAGTTATTTCACATTGCCTTCTATTTTTATATTTGTTTGTATCTGTATTATATTATTTTGATTTCTCATGAAGTCATTAGCTTCCATTTGCTCCAGTCTAATCCTGAAGGAATTATTCTTTTTAGTGAGCTTTTGAAATTCTTTTTCCATCTGGCAAATTCGGCTTTTTAAGGTATTCTTCTCCTCATTGGCTTTTTGGGCCTCTTTTGGTATTTGAGTTAGTCTACTTTTTAAGGTGTTATCTTCTTCAGTTAAATTGTTGACTTGCTTTTCATGATTTTCTTGCATCATTCTCATTTCTCTTCCCAATTTTTCCTCTACTTCTCTTACTTGGTTTTAAAAATCCTTCTTGAGTTCCTCTATGGCCTGTAACTGATTCACATTTTTCTTGGAAGCTTTTGGGGTGGGAGTTCTGACTTAGCTGTCTTTCTCCCATTCCATGCTTTGCTCCTTTTTGTCCCCAAATAAGGAATCTAAGGTTTGACTCCTGTTCTTGCTTTGCTTACATTGCTCGCTCATTTTGCCACTTACTTGACTTTTGAGCTTTTTGCCACAGTAAAACTGCTTCTGGAGAGGTGAGTTTTGTCCCAAATTGCTGGGGTTTTCACAGCTGCCAGAGCTATTAATTGGCTACCCTCTCCAAAGCCTGCACAAGCTCTAGCACCTGTTCACACACCCCAGGACCTCCATCCATGACAGTGATCCAGATCCTAGCATGTTAAAGCTAGAGCAATTGCCCTGCTGAATGGTCACTTTTTCCCCCTACTATATGCAGGCCAGGAGCTCTGAAGCAGCCACTCAGTGGAGGCTGCAGTGCTGAAGCACTTCTCCTCCTTCTTGTCTTCTAGCTCCGGGGGCAGAGGGCAGACCACACTTGCAGTCCCCCTGTTCCTACAAACTTCACACTGACCTTTTACTTTGCCTTTGGCATTTATGGATTGATAATTCTGGCAACTGCCACAGGTGCTGGTGAACCACTCTCCTGAAGTCTCTACAGCTGCTGCTGGCCAGGGCCGCTCTGGCTCTAAAACCATGCATGGGCTCATGCAGGGCTGTGCTCAGTTCCCAGCATATTGTGATGGACCCTTGCTGCTGGCTTTCCAAGCTGCCTTCAGTGGGAGATTTGTTTCTCTCTGTCACTTTGTGAGTTCTGTAACTCTAAAGTTTGTTTAGAATTATATTTATAGGTATTTGAGGTAGTTATGAGGGGAGCTCATGGAGTTTTCCTACTTCTATGCCTCTATCTTGGCTTTACTCCCCCGCCATGATATTCATTTTATAGATGAATGAATTAAAATTGAGAGCAGTTAGATTAAATATAACTACTTATTTCCAAAATCATACAGTCATAAGTATCTGAGATAGTACTTGAACTTGTCTTCTTGACTCCACATGAAACACTAACCACTGTACCACCTAGCTGACTTTTGTTTTCATCGTTTCATTAGATCTTTATAGCAAACTATATTTGATAGTTCAAGGTAATCCTTGACTCTTCTTCCTGGCATCATTAACTTCATTGTAGAGATATGGGAATTGAGGCCCAGAGAAGTATCTTGACCACATAGAAACACACATGATCGAGTGTGCACACACACACACACACTCACACACCCCTAGAAAAAGGGCTAATGGCAGAATCCTGAAGCAGGTCTTCCTCCCTCCAAGCTTGAGTAGTTTTCCCACAACACAACAGTGTCTTCATACCACAAAACTCATGCAGTGCATTCACTCTGAAAATGGTGGTTGCAGATGAATGTGTTTGCTAAGAACAAAACATTTCTCTAAGAAGTCCTTTTCTATTTCTGTTCATTTACTTGGTAATGATTTCTAAGGAATGGAAAGACAAGAGATTTATGCATTTGAGCTCAATTCTCCCATATCCCAGGAAATTTCTGTTCTCTAGGATTTTATGATTAATATTAGTATCCACTGTTTCACAGTGATTTGTATTTTGTATATTTTGTATACATTTTGTATACATTTTGTATTTGTATATTTTTATATGCCATCCCATAGAGTAGAATTTGCAACTAACAAAATGTGTGAAAAAAGGGACTCTGTATTCATAAACAAATATATGTAGAGAAGAATGACTTTATTGGGTCCTAGGAGACCACTTAGGGACATAATTATGGAAGAAAATATACTTGCTACTCTTCTTTACTGTAGTCAAGATGTCATTTTCTTCACTTCCTCCTTATAAATTATTCTCCGTTAAACATCTTAATCTAAAGGGCAAGGATGTTAAATTTATTTAAAAATCACGCCCAAGTGGGTGAAAGTCTTAGGATAACAACACCTTTTATATATTAGGTGACACCATTTATATAAAACAAGACAAATAAGGAAAGCCTTTGTAATCAGCATATTAATATACTGTTAAATATCATATATAACATCTAGAGTTGCATGCTTTTAAAAATACCTGCTATTTATTAAAATTATTAAGATGAGTACAGTACTTCATAGACTAAGCTGAAAATAACTTTTAAAATAATCTAGTCTAACCCTTCTTATGGTATAAATGATGAAAGGAAGGCACAGAGAGCTTTCTCTTAAAGTCACAGAGTTAATGGTAAGACTGGAATAAGAGTTTATTTCCCTTGACTCTCAACCCAATAATTTTTCCATTATAACATAAAGATGTGGCTCGTCTTTAAGAAAAGAGATATAAATCAAAAAATGTCTTTGCCTTAGGAAGAAAATGTGTCTATTTACATTTACTTTTTTCTCTGCCTCTTCCTCAGAACAACTGACTATGAGTTCAATAAAGTTGTTATCTACTAATAATTCTGCTACTACTAAAAATAATTGTTAATAAATTCTTTTTTTAATTTTTTTTTAAAGCAATTGGGGTTAAGTAACTTGCTCAAGGTTACACGGCTAGTCATTATTTATGCGTGGGTGCTCATTTTCTGAGGCCGGATCTGATCTCATCCCAACTCCGAGGCCGACGCTCTTACTCACTGCGCCACCTAGCCGCCCCTTTAGGGCAATTGGGGTTAAGTAACTTGCCCAAGGTCACACGGCTAGGTTTTTGTTTGTATGGATTAAGTGTCGGAGGCCGGCTCTGAACTCAGGTCCTTCTGATTCCAGGGCCGGCGCGCTATTCACTGCGCCACCTAGCCGCCCCAATTGTTAATAAATTCTGATGGTGGCCGGCTAGGTGATGCAGTGAGTAAGAGTACTGGCCCTGGAGTCAGGAAGACCCAGAATTGGTTCTGGCCTCAGAATATTAGTGCCCACACATAAAAATAACTAGCTGTGTAACCTTGAGCAAGTTACTTAACCCCAATTGCTTAAAAAAATAATAATAATAAATACTGACTGATCATGAACATTGAGAAATTTTTCATTGTTGATTTATTTTCATATGTGAGAAATGATCAAACTATTTTCTCATCATCATTTCAACGTTGGCATTAACAACTGTGTGGAGGGTGACGCAGGGAGAAAAACCTTCTTTTCCTGAATTATTTGCTTTCTTACTATTCCCAATCTAGGGATCAGGGCATGAGCAGGGCAGAAAATCTTGGGATAAATACAGCATAAAAATGTGTTCATAGTGCTCAAAAACAGCCAATGGGTCTATTTTATCTAAGATGTGCTAATGTAGACTTTTTTCATTTTGGCATATTTCGGCATATAAATAGATAATAAATATTATATAGATAATAAATGGAAAACTAAATGTTTGCTGTATAGTAGAATCATATAAGTCTAGATATAGAATAGGGATAGCTCTTAACATCTTCAGATCTGTTGTTGATATGCCTGCTTTGGCTGAAACACCTGGAAATGAATCAACTTTTGTAGTTGGATAGGGTGGCAACACATGGCATGTCATACAATACACATATGCACATCTAGGAATGAATTTCTATTTGCTTGCCAGGTGTCTTCACCTGAATATCTCAGTGGGATGACAATTTCAACATTTCTAAAACATGATTCACCATCACCTTTCCCCACTAAAATTCTCCTTTATCTGAATTTCCCTATTTCATTTGTTTTCACAGTCAACCAAATTCCTAAATTCAGAGTAATCCTTGATTCTATGTTCTACCTACCTCCTTTCCTAGCTTCCATGTCCAATTAGTTAAGTCCCATTGAATTTGCCTCCACAAAATCTCTCATATTTCCGTCTTCTCTTTAACTTCAATTAGCTGCAGTATACTTTTAAAAAGTTCAGGCCTTATCACCTCTCCTCTGGACCATTTTCTGCCCTGACACTGGTGCTCCACCCTCCAAGCAAGACCTCCAGAAACAGTGTCCAAGAAAAAAGACATTCAACTGTGTAAGACTGTGTAAGACTGCCACCCTCCTTCTTTTCTTCCTCTTCCTCATAGAAAAGTAACTTCCACAATTTTCCTCTGTAAAGGAAGCCTCAAAAGACTATCCAATTGTTTCATTCAGAACTGCTGAGACTACAGAAACAAAAGCACCCTTTCTTGACTGATACTCTATGATTTCCCCCCATTAGAATATAAGATGCCTGAGGACAACTATTGTTTTGCTGTTGTATTTTTATTTTTAAAAACTTAGAACTGGGGGCGGCTAGGTGGCACAGTGAGTAAGAGTGCCAGCCTCAGAGTTGGGATGACCCGGGATCGAAACCAGCCTCAGAAAATGAGCACCCACACACAAATAATGACTAGCCCTGTAACTTTGAGCAAGATACTTAACCCCAATTGCTTTAACAAATAATAATAATAAAAAAATTAAAAAAAAACTTAGAACTGGGTTTGACATGAAAGAAAAACTTAAGAAAGTTTTTTTCATTCACTCATGTTGTAATGACCTGTTAATTGATCTCCTACCTTCCAATCTTCAACCAGCTTAATATAGCTTTTGCAGAGCTGCCAAAACAATATTCCTAAGTTACAAGTATGGCCATATCATTTCTCTACTAAAACCTTCAATGTCTCCCTATAGTTGTGATAAAAAAAAAACAACCACTAAACACTCCATCATTTTTGTTTTTCAGAATCCTTATCTCCTTTTAAGGCTCAGCTCATAAATCATACATTCAGTGAAACCTTTCTTTATGATCACATTTTTTATTGCTCTCTTCCTTCTCAAATTGTGTTAATCTGTAAGCACGCATACTGCCATTTTCCCATAGCAGAATGTAAGCTCGTAAGGGTTGGAACTGTCTTATTTTTGTCCTCATATCCACCCCAAATACCCCATGTACTTGCTTGAACATGAATATATATTTTAACTGATTTAATTTGTTCTTATATATTGAAAGAGTTTGCAAGGAAAATCAAGTCTAAATCTAATCATAAAGTACCTATTATGTGCCAGACAGTGTGCTAAGCACTGGAGATACAAAGAAAAGGGAAAAAAAAGAAAAGTCCCTGCTCTCAAGAGGCTCACTGTCTGATGAGGAGGGACAACATGAAAAGAAGGTTGTACAAACGATTCATAAAGAGATTCAAAATAGCAGCTCAGATTCATTTAACACTTTATAATTAGCAAATACTTTCTTCTAACAAGCCTCTAAAGTAGGTAGGATATAAGTATTATTCACATTTTACCCCCATTAAAAAAAAAAAAAGGAAACTGAGGTTAATAGAGATTATTTGGTCAGTGACATAGCTCAGGTTCAAACTGGTTTGCTAATTTCAAGTTCGGTGATTTTTAAAAATTATACTAGATTCCCCTTTTTGCTTTTCTCCTGCCTTGCTTTGTTTTGTTTTTTGCTTTTTGAAGGGCAATTGGGGTTAAGTAACTTGCCCAAGGTCACAAGGCTAGGTTTTTGTTTGTGTGTGTTAAGTGTCTGAGGCCAGATCTGAACTCAGGTCCTTCTGACTCCAGAGCCAATGCTCTACTCACTGCGCCACCTAGCCGCCCCTCTCCTGCCTTCCTTTTAAAAAGTCAACACTTCACCCTCCTTCTAGCATCAAAATAATGATTCTCATTTTTATATACTTTGAGATTTATGAATTTTTTTTCTAAAATAGTTTTGTGAGGTAAGTAGTACAAATGTAATTTATCCTTATATTATCCCTATTTTGGAAATGAAAGAATTGAGGCTCAGATTGTCACATGCACATGGTCACAAATCTAGTTAATATTAGAGAAAACATTGGAACCCAGTTCTTTATATATCAAGGCCACATCTCTTTCCACTATAACATGCTACTATAACATATATGCCACTATAACATGCCAGATATATTTGGGAACTTGAAATATGGAAAACGTGAATAATTAATTTTAGGACCAAATATGTGATTTGAGAAGCAAACTTTCTTGTGGAACCATAGACAAGTTTTCTGACAATTTCATTTCACTTTCATTAGATTTATTTTGAAATTTTTGTGGAGTGACATGAGACATCCACTATTTCAATAATCACATTTCCTGAATCAGTCAAAATTCACAAATGCATACTTTTTACATATATGTCTAAAACACAATGTGCAAAGAATAATATAAATCATTATACATTTACATTCATTTACATATGATAAAATGATGATTTAGAACTAAAGTAAAAGAAAACAAACGGAAGGCTATTAATAAGGCTGTTTTTTGGTTTGTTTGTTTTTTTTTCCTTTTTGGAGGGGGGAAAGCAGGGCAATTGGAGTTAAGTGACTTGCCCAACATCACAGGCTGGTAAGTGATAAGTGTCTGAGGCAGGATTTGAACTCAGGTCCTCCTGACTCCAGGACTGGTGTTCTATTGACTGCACCACCTAGACATACCTAAGGGTATTAATAATTAAAAGCTCATATATAATTTTACTCCAAGTTAGAATTCTATAGAATAAGAACTTTTTATATGTCACTACAGTCAACATATATTTCTATGTCATTATTCAATTATAATACAGAGTAATCAAAGACATAGGACTTTTGAGATACCTTGTACAGTTACCCCTTCCACACCATGACTTTCCCTGTCTGAGTCTCCATATATTGTGAATTGGCATAAGAAATTAAATAGGAGTTTTGGGGAGTTTTCAGCAGCCACAGATAACATATACAGGTCAGTAGGTGAAGTGAAAAGTTTAGAAACTCAGAAATGCCTAAAATATATGAATAGTGTTAAATAATATCAACATATTTTATCTTTTTTTGTTGTCTTTTTGGAGGGCAATTGGGGTTAAGTAACTTGCCCAAGGTCACACAGCTAGGCTTTTGTTTGGGTGTGCGTTAAGTGTCTGAGGCCGGATCCGAACTCAGCGTCCTTCTGATTCCAGGGCCAGAGCTCTACTCACTGCGCCACCTAGCCACCCCGACATATTTTATCTTTTACCATAAAAATTCATATGTCTTCTGTGGTAAAATAAGGAAGGACAAAACATTTTATGTGGATTTTTCTACACCCCTAACTCCAGTGATGCCAAAAATACAATTGTATTTATTTTTGCTTCAACATATATGTGCATGCACGAATGTATTAGATCTGTATCTTAAGGTAAAAAGGCAAAACATATTCCTTGATATCAAGGAGTTCACAGTGAAGAGACAGCATGCAAAATAGTTATGTCCTAAGAAGATAAATATAGGATAGACTGGATAGGTAATAGAATTAAGAACAATTGGACAAAGTCTTCTTGTATAAGTTTAGATTTTAAGTCAGTCTTGAAGGGATTTAGGGAAGCCAGGAGGAGATGATGAGGAAGATAATTCCAGGCATGGAGGACAGACAGTGAAAATTCTCAGAGCCAAGAGATGGAATGTCTGGTCTAAGGAGCAGCAAGGAGATCCAACATCACCAGATCTATCATACTATAGGATGTGGTGGTGGTGGTAACAGGTTAGGGTATAAGAAGCATGGAAACACAGAAGGGAGGCAGGATATGAAGGACTTTGAATGCCAAAGTATTTTATTTTTGATTCTGATTTTATTTATATCTTAACAGATATAAGGAACAGAGCCTTAAGGTTTCTTTCCTTTAACAATTGTTTTATTTTATTTTATTATTTTTTGCTTTTTGGAGGGGGGAAGGTAGGGCAATTTGGGTTGTGACTTGCTCAAGGTCACACAGCTAGTTTTTGTGTTGAGTGTCTGAGGCCAGATTTGAACTTAGGTCCTCCTGACTCCAGAGCCAGTGCTCTATTTATTCACTGTGCCACCTAGCTTCCCCCTTTAATGATTATTTTATTCAGAGTAGAACTGGGAACCGTTTTTCCAGGTGCATTTGAACTTAGTAATTATCCATTCATTTCAGGTTTCTATGTCACATTAGTTTATTATTATTTAACCTATCTATAATTGAGGTATATAGTGCTCCTGGGTGCTGTAGTCTTAATCAGCTAAAGATCACTGGCCCAGGCACATAAGGATAGCCATTTTATTTTTGCTTCTCATGTTGTCCAGAAAAGGGCAATGTCCATGTTCTACTCAATGTCCATCACAGCTTTAAAGGGAAATTTTCACAATCTTCAGAGCCTACATTTTTTTTACCCATGAAGAAGATGGATATTCTCTAATTCCTTACAGCAGGAATCTAGTTCAGTGGCACCAATCTAAACTTCCAAGTGGAATTATCTAAAAAAAAAAAAAAATAAGTAGTGGTGTCTACATGAAAAACCTGAAGGGAACTTGAGAAAAGTTTCTGCTAGGAGCTCTTGATAGTGTTGCTATTAAAATCTACTTAAATTTGAGCTCAATTAGGAATAGTGGCCATCATGCAATATTAAAGTTTACTGTTGCCAGTGCCACACTTATAGCTAGAAACCTGATACACCTGGTACCTTTACAAAGCCATATCCAGGCAGGTTTGGGGAAGCCTCATCTTTTGGTGATGACAGAGCCTAGATCTATTCAGTAACTTTCCATGGAAGTCTATTATGTTAATCTCCCTGTGACCATTCTGTGTAACACAGACTCTCCACTTTGATATATGGCTGTTGCCATTCTATGTGACAATAAGAGTGCTCACTCAGTGAGTGTGACTTGATAGATGCCAACCCAAGAATTCTTGTTTGCAAGATGTCATTTCATTTGAGCATCCATGAGAGGTAATGCTTGATCTTTGTTTCTAGAAAAATGTGGAGGAAATTGAAATGGTGAAACAAATAGTCACCAAAATATCAATGTGGGGGGGGGAGAGGGGAATGGGGCCGAGTACATCTAGCCCCCATCTTGATTCCCTCGAGTGCATCTGAACATCCATCAGTCTATTGCGAAAGGCGGCAGCAGCAGGGACAGCTACCCCTTCCTCCAGGTCTCTCTCATGGGCGGTAGGAGGTGGTGGCTGAGGCTGCAGTGTCCATGATGGCCTTGCTCAGGTGGCTGAAGGGCTCCTCGGAGGCGGGGCGGGGGCTCAGGGTAGGGGTGGGGAGAAGCAGGCGTCTGTCTGCAGTGCTGACAGCCTAAGTGTGCAAGCTCAACCTGGCCTACCTGCTGTGCAGTGCCTTGGGATTCCCGGAGCAGCCGGACGAAGAAGGGAAATGCTCGGCCTCCATTTTCTCTCCTGTTCCTTTGCTTGGACATGCAATAACATTTGGAAAAAGGTCCTATTGAGTTTCTAGAAAATGAATATGAGAAGTATGGACTTGGCATTTAGTTTAACAATGGTGGGTAAGAAATTTACATACCTCCTTGGCAGTGAGGCTGCTGCCTGCTCTTCAATAGCAAGACTGAAGAGCTGAACACAGAACATGTTTACAATCATCTCACAACACCAGTCTTTGGAAAAGAAGTTGCTTATAATGTACCGAAACCAGTACTTTTGGAACAAAAGAAAATGTTAAAAACTTGCCTTAATATAGCCCATTTTAAACGACATGTTTTGATCACTGAAAAAAGAAACAAAGGAATGCTTTGAAAGCTGGGCAGAAAGTGGAGGGAAAAAAATTGTTTGAAGCCCTTTACGAGCTTATCATTCTCACAGATAGTAACTGTTTACATGGAAAAGACATCAGGAATCAACTGAACGAAAAAGTGACCTAACTCTAGGCAGGCCTGGATGGGGGCTTGGGCTATGCCGCCTGGCTCCTTTGCTCAATTTCAGGCACTGGAACCAAGCATATCGAGCGATCAAAAAATTTTCTATAAGGCATTCTAGAAATGTAGGAAGCCAGAAGAAAAAAAATGATGATATTCTTCAAACTTAACTAGAATCTACTTACAAGGATCGACAGCCTCTGATGAAAGGTGAGTTTGCACAGATGTTGATTGGACTTCTTTTGGCAGGGCCACACACATCGTCAACCACAAGTGCCTGAATGGACTTCTTTTTGGGCAGAGACAAAACATTCCAGGAAAAAAAAATGTTTCTTAAAATAGCAAAGTGTCTGTGGAGAAGAGTTGCCTCCTTTAAATTATGATCACCTCAAAGATCCACATGTCTTAGATCTCTGTTTGAAAGAAACAGTAAGACTTAGAACTCCTGTAATGACAATGAGATTGGACAGTCCCCCCCTCACCCCCAAACACATGCACCAGATTGTAACAAGCTATGCAATTCTGCCAGGTCATCAGGTGTGTGTCTCTCCTACTCTTAATGACAGATTTAAAGACTCTTGTATAGAATGCTTAGACTTTAATCCTGACCAATATTTACAGGATAATCCTGCATTAGGTGAGGTTTGCATATGTGCCTTTTGGAGTTGGTCAGCATGGTTGCATTGGTAAAACTTTGCATACATTCAAATTAAGACAATTTGGTCCACTCTGCTTCGTTTATATGAATTTAATTTTTTTATGGATATTTTCCTACAGTGAATTATACAACCATGATTCACACCCAAGGAAACACAATAATCAGGTACAAAGGAAGAACACCATGAAAAACAAAACATGCACACCATGCTTTTGTATATGTGAACTTTATAACATTTGCATCAAATGAAGTTTACAGAATAACTTTAAAGTATACTTGTTTTTTGTTTGTTTGTTTGGTTTTTTGGGGGGGTGTGAAATTAAAAAAACAACAACTAACTTATGAGTCCTTATGTAAAAATTGTATTTGTTTACATAATTACAATGCCATTCATCATGGTTTACTTAGTCAAATTCATTGAAACAATCTAAAATTAGGCTGAGAAGATCTATCCTGAACAGATTATTTTATTTTATTTTATTTTTTATATTTGAAACATTTAATGTTAAGACCTCGAATTTCAGATCCATTTTCTTCCTCCCTTGTCACCCATTCCCTCTGGGGAGATAAGTAATTCAGTATATGTTGTACATGTCTAGCTATGCAAAACATTATCATAGTAGGTATATTGTACAAGGCTGCTTATAATTCCCTCCCACTCATCCCACCCCCCACCTGGTCCATTCCCTACATGATCCTGTCCCTCTTCTATAGTGGGTACTTGCAACCTGCCCCCAAGGATGCCCTCCCATCCATCATCCCTCCTATCATCCACCTTCCCCCTATTCTGCTGCAGGTTGAGATATCCCATTTAGTATGTATGTCATTCTCTCCCTGAACTAAATTCAATGAGAATGTGGTTTTGCCTTTTTTTCCTTTCTATTCTCCCCCTCCCTTGCAACCACTTCCCCTTGCTTCTTCTACATGAGATAGTTTACCCTACCCTGTCTCTCCCCATCTCCTCTTGCCACTTTCCTCTCTCACCTCATAATTTCATCCCTTGAGTATTCTCCCTTCCCAACAAATTCAACCTATGCCCTCTATCCATATACACACACATTCACATATGTATTCATATGACCACACACCCTTCTTCCATTATTTTCATAGTGAGAAAGATATCATCAGACACAGTTATTGCTTTTCCATATAGGAATGTAAATAGTTCAACTTTGATAAGTTCCTTTTGATTTCTTTTCCCTGATTACCTTCTCAGGCATCTCTTGCTTCTTGTGTCTGGATGTCAAATTTTCTATTCAATTCTGGTTTTTTCCTCAAGAATGCTTGAAAGTCCTCTATTCCACTGAATGACCATATTTTCCCTGAAACAAAATACTCAGTTTTGCTGGGTAGGTGACCCTTGGGTTCATTCCCAGTTCTTTTGCCCTCTGGAATATCATATTCCATGCCCTTTAATCCCTCAGTGTAGAAGCTGCCAGGTCCTGTGCTATTCTGATTTTGTTTCCACAATATTGAAATTGTTTCTTCCTGGCTGCTTGTAGTATTTTCTCCTTGATCTGGGGATTCTGGAACCTGGCTATAATATTCCTGGGAGTTTTCTTTTTGGGATCTTTTTCAGGAGGTGATCTGTGGATTCTTTCAACCTCTATTTTGCCCTCTGGATCTAAAACATCAGGGCAGTTTTCCTTGAGAATTTCTTGAAGGGTGATTTCTAGGTTCTTTCTTTGATCATGGCTTTCAGGTAGTCCAATAATTTTTAAATTGTCTCTCCTGGATCTATTTTCCAGGTCAGTGGTTTTTCCCATGAGATATTTCACATTGCCTTCTAATCTTTCATTTGTTTGGATCTGCTTAAAAGCATCTTGATTTCTCATAAAGTCATTAGCTTCCATTTGCTCCAGTCTAACTCTGAAGGAATGAATCTCCTCAGTGAACTTTTGAGATTCTTTTTCCATCTGGCAAATTCGACTTTTTAAGGCATTCTTCTCCTCATTGCCCTTTTGGGCCTCCTTTGCCATTTGAGCTAGTCTATTTTTTAAGGTGTTGTTTTCCTCAGTCAGGCTGTTGACCCTCATTTCATACTTTTCCTGCATCCTTCTCATTTCTCTTTCCAATTTTTCCTCCACTTCTCTTATTTGATTTTTAAAGTCCTTCTTAAGGTCCTCTATGGCCTGCAACCTGCTCATGTTTTCCCCTGGGGCTTTTGGAGCAGGACTTCTGACCTCACAGCCCTTTTCCTGCTCTATGCCCCCAAAATAGGAGTCTAGGTTTGCATTTTTCTGTTTCCTTTGCTTTGGCATGTTGCCACTTAATTACTTGACTTTTGGGCTTGTTGCCACACTATGGCTTTGCTGACAGATAGGGGAATTTTCGTCCCGAATGTGTGGGGGGCAACTTCTGTTTCTGGCAAGCTGTAAACATACCCACGGCTTCCACCCTAGATCACAATCCAGATCCAGGGAGGTTAAAGCAAGAGCAATTACCCCCCAAGACTGATCCCTGGATCCCCCTACAGTTCGCAGGCCAGGAGGTGGAGCTGCCTCTGAAAACTACAAAATGGCTTGTCTCCTCAGTGGCTTCTAGCCCACAGGGGAAGGAGCCAACACATTCCCCAAATACTAGTCCCAAATTCCATAGGACACTAACCTCTTACTTTGTCCTAGGCATGTCTATGTTGATAATTCTGGAGTCGCCACAGCTGCTGGTGTTCTGGGGTTCCTCCAGCCGGCTTCTGGCCCTGCCGCCCTGGGGCTAAAACCTCGGCTCACGTGGACCTGGGCTCAGCTCTGCTCAGCTCCCTGCACTCTGCGCCCTGCGCGCTGCCGGCTCCCAGACTGCTGTGCTTGTCCTTCCTGCAGGGCTGCTGGGCTGTCCTCAGCAGGAGGTTAGCTTTTCTGTGTCATTCTGTGGGTGCTGGGGCTGTAGAAGTTGTTCAGAGTCCCCTTTTACATAGTTTGGGGGGAATCTGGGGGCAGAGTGGCTTGGATGAGCTGTTTCTACTCTGCCATCTTGGCTCTGCCCCCTGAACAGATTATTTTAAAGGGCAGTTTTCTGGTATAACTATTGAGAAAATGATGTATATATTTCTACTGGGAAGGAGGAAGATTGCCTTGAACTGTTAACATAATAAATGTGAAATCTAATGAAATTCTAGGGCTAGGTTTGTTCTTACTCACTTGAGTGACAAGGATGAATTAAAAAATAAAAAGATTAAATGCTACATTTAGAGTAGTTTTGTTAAATGTCTTTATGCTATAGCAGATTCATGTTACATTGGGGAGTAGGCTTCTGTAATGGGAATGCAAATTTAAAGATCTTCCCTGCCCCTAGGCCCTTTGATAGGCTTAAGAGACTTTGTTTGGCTTAAGAGACTCTGAGAACTTTCCTTGATTTGAAAATATATTCTACCCCCTAATAGGCTGAATGTGGTCACATGAATTCTGTGGCAGGAGGGTTGGCTTTCAGGAATGCCCACACCTTGATGCTATGTGATTGGGCAGTGGGTAAAGAGGGTAGTTACATTCTCTGACCCAGGAGAAGGCTAAATAATCCCTGATGTGAAGCTTTGCTTTGGGGTTCACTTTGAGAAGTGTTGCGTGATTTGACCAGATAAGACTGGGCAGCTGTTGAGAGCCCCCCAGCTTTGAATACCCAGATATTGATGCTTCCCTCTCTAGTAACTGATTCAGTATGTATATAATGGTTTGAGAATTTGGAAGCCTGTCCGCTTGATCTGTTTCTCTGTCTTGTAACTTCTGTCTATATACTCTGAAGTTCAGGGTGCTGACCTTTTCCCCCTGAACTAGGTAAACAATATATGCTTGATTGATTAAAGTAAGCTTGTTAACCCATTTTGAGTTGCTTTCCTTTAGAAATGCTGATCTAAGAACCTGTGCTGGCAGCCACCTTGCAGATGCTAGGATGCTTGCTGCTACAGCTTCCTCCAAAATAACCAATCTCCTACAAATTATGTCACTAGAAAATCAGACAGAAATCCAGCCAAGGTTTGATAAGATATTTGTCTTTTTTAAAAAGGCTTCCTGAACATAGAAATACTATAAAAAAGGAAAGTAAAATCTTTACTTTTAAATTATACCCAACTATTTATACAAATGAATTTTTATACTTACCAGTTATTCATGGATTGAATGATGATAGAACTCCTCAACATCTTCTATCTTTGATTGACAGTCTCAAAGAAGCTGTACACATTCAGGAGTCTATACTTACCTGCTTCAGCAGAATTTTGGGAAGGCCCCTTTTGTCCAAAAACATCCTTTTTGGATTTCTGGGACAGAAAAGGATGCCAGAAATTTGTACGGTACCCAAGATTTGCTAGTTAATATTCTGAATAGGACTATTTCCTTTCTCCTTTATATAGATCAGACAGGAACACCTGTACACTCCCCTCATTCCTCATGACCCCCCCCCACCCAGTTTTATCTTTTAGAGATAGACTGCAGTCTAAGTGTCTCCTGAGATTATCTGATGGTTATTTTTAATTTAATCAAACTTGGGGGGGGGGCAGAGTCAAGATGGCAGAGTAGAAACAGGTCTTCTGCAGGGCACCAGCTTCCACCTCCCCCAGTTCATGTAAAAGGGGACTCTGAAGAAACTTTGGAGCTACAGAACCCAAAATGACATAGAGAAGCTAACCTCCCACTGAGGACAGCCTAACAGGCTGGCAGGAATCGGCCAGCTCAGCACTCTAGGAGCACAGCCCAGCCCCAGAGGAGCAGAGGTTTTAGCCCCAGAGTGGGCCTGAGCAACCACCAGCTGAAGGGACACCAGATCACCAGCAGCTGTGGCAGTTTCCAGAATTATCAACACTTAGATGCTAAGGACAAAGTGAGAGGTCAGTACAGTGTGGACTATGGGATCTAGTAGTTTAGAGTATGGTTGGCCTTTACTCCTGGGGCAAGAAGCCACTGAGGCGCAGCAGCCCTGCAGCCATAACCAAGTGGCAGCTTTAGCTCCTGGCCTACAGAGTGTAACCAGTCTGAGGGGCAATTGCTCTTGCTTTAACCTACATGGATTTGTATTGCGGTCTTGGGTGGAAGTCCTGGGGTGTCTGACCAGAGCATGTGGAGGCTTCAGAGAGGGCACTCAACAAATACCTTCAGCAGCTGAGAAAACCCCAGTGTTTGGGATGAAGCTCCCCTATCTGGTGGCAGAGTCCTACTGTGGCAAAAAGCCTAGGGGTCAAGTGATTGAGTGGTGACATGAGCAGGCAAAAAAAACAAAATAAAGAGAGGAACCTAACTTTACACTCTCAGTTTGGCAACAAAAAGGATCAAAGCATGGAACAGGAGAAAAACAGTGAAGTCAGAACTCCTGCACCAAAAGCTTCCAAGAAAAATATGAGCCAGTTACAGGCCATAGAGGACCTTAAGAAGCAAATAAGAGAAGTGGAAGAAAAATTGGGAAGAGAAATGAGAATGATGCAAGAAAATTATGAAATGAGAGTCAACAGCCTGACTAAGAAAAATAACACCTTAAAAATAGACTAACTCAAATGGCAAAAGCGGTTCAAAAAGGCAATGAGGAGAAGAATGCTTAAAAAAGCCGAATTTGCCAGATGGAAAAAGAATCTCCAAAGTTCACTGAGGAGAATCATTCCTTCAGAATTAGATTGGAGCAAATGGAAGCTAATGACTTTATGAGAAATCAAGATGCTGTTAAGCAGATACAAACAAATGAAAGAATAGAAGGCAATGTGAAATATCTCATGGGAAGAACCACTAACCGGGAAAATAGATCCAGGAGAGACAATTTAAAAATTATTGAACTGCCTAAAAGCCATGATCAAAGAAAGAACCTAGAAATCATCCTTCAAGAAATTCTCAAGGAAAACTGCCCTGATGTTTTAGAACCAGAGGGCAAAATAAAGGTTGAAAGAATCCGCCCATCACATCCTGGAAAAGATCCCAAAAAGAAAACTCCTAGGAATATTATATCCAGATTCCAATATTTCCAGATCAAGGAGAAAATAATAAAAGCAGCTAGGAAGAAACTATTTCAATATTGTGGAAACACAATCAGGATAACACAGGATCTGGCAGCTTCTACACTGAGTTACTGAAGGACTTGGAATATGATATTCCACAGGTCAGAGGAGCTGGGATTAAAACCAAGAATCACCTACTCAGAAAAACTGAGTATCATGTTTCAGGGGAAAATATGGTCATTCAGTGGAATAGAGGACTTTCAAGTATTTTTGATGAAAAAACAGGAGTTGAATAGAAAATTTGACATTCAGATACAAGAAGCAAGAGAAGCGTGAAAAGGTAAACAGTAAAAAGAAATCATAAGGAACTTATCAAAGTTGAACTATTTACATTCCTAAATGGAAAAATGATATTTGCAACTGATGAAACTTTTTTCAGTATGAAAATAGTTGAAGGGAATAGAAATACATACATACATACATGCATACATGCATATATGTATGTCTATATAGGAGGATATATGGGTATATGAATATATATGTGAATTTGTGTATGTATGTTTACAGGTATACATAGATAGAGGGCACAGGATCAATTTAATAGGAAGGAATGATACTTAAAAGGTGAAATCAAGGAGTGAGAGAGGAATATAATGAGAGGACATGGGGAGAGACAGAATGGGGTAAACTGTCTCACAGAGAAGAGGCAAGGGAAAATGGTTACAATGGAGGGAAAGAACAGGAAGGCAAAAGGGAATGGGTCAATGTTATTCTCATTGAATTTGGCTCAGGTAGGGAAATACATACTAAATAGGTTATCTTACCCTACAGGATTGTAGTGGGGAAAGTAATAATAGTAGGGATAATGGAAGGGACAGCAGGTTAGGGGGGAAGGAAGTTGGAAGTACCCACTTTTGAAAAGGGACAGGATCAAAGTAGAGAATAGAACAAGTGGGAGGTGGGATAGGAAGGAGGGAAATATAGTCAGTCTTTTACAATATATCTACTATGGAAATGTTTTGCATATCTATGCATGTACAACCTATACTGAATTGCTTATCTTCCCAGGAAGCTTGGGTAACAAGGGAGGAAGGGAATGAATCTGGAATTCAAAGTTTAAAAAGCAAATGCTTAAGAATATATGTATACTATCATTAATACTACTTTACAGGTAATTTGGAAATAAGATATACAGGCACTGGTGCATAGAGATCCACCATGCCCTACTCGAAAAGTTGAAGGGTGTATGGGAGAAGATATGAGAGAGAGCAGATTGAAGGAGGTGATATCCTGATGTACTATTACTTTGGGGGCGGTGGGTAGGGGAAAAACGGGGAGAAAATTTGTAACTCCAAATCTGGTGGAAATTAATGATGTAAACCAGAAGTTAATAAAGCATTTGAGAAAAAAAGATAAAAAAGTTAAAAATGTAATCAAATCATCTGGATCCAATAAATGTAGACTTTTTTGTGATAAAGAGAGAGGGAACTAAATATCAAACTGTAAAGTTGGAATTGACACTGATTCATGTATGTGTTCTAACTTGAAAGTTTATACTCGTGGTATATGTGTTTGTGTGTGTACATGTGTGAATATACTGATACTGTGCGTTTGAATGCACAATTTGTTTTTACTAAGTAGAGCTGAAATATTCCCTCCTTGAAATATCATGTATGTTCCAGTAATATTCTTAGTTAAAATAGTTTTCAGGACTCATGTTGAATTCATTAAATGTAATTGTATTTCTGTTGTTAATTTTTCACGTTAAAATAATTTTGGATAAAAAAAAATCTATGTCAAAGAGGAGTTTCAGGATGAATCTTTACTCTAGCTCCAGAATTTCTTGCTACTCAACCTGATATTTCATATTGTTTGAAGGAGTAGGTGCCTTCTGTGCCCATTTAGCAGCTCCCTACTGAATACTGAAATGAATAACCTGATATTGAAGAAAGGGGTCTTTTCTCCAACTGTCCAGCACACTGAGTGGATAGCAACTACTAGAGGGTTTGTATTAAGTTTTGCCCGAAGTACTCTTTGTAAATAATAAAATACACAGAAAAATAAATAAATAACAGTTTATTACCACCACCACCACCCAAAAAAGAATAATATTTAATTGACAATTTTGATAGTGGGTCTATATCAAAAGCATGATGATAATTTTGATTTTAAATTATTCCATTAAACTGATATCACCAGGAATTTATCTCTGTACATATGAAATATGTGTACAGGATCAGAGAGAATTTGCAGCATAAGGAATTTTAAAGATCTATTCAGGCTATAGTTTATGATAGCTCAGAATGAATATAACAGAGAAATGAAACAATGACATGAATAATATGGTTTTAAAAGAACAAACAGAACAAAAAAACCTAAGCAAAGAAAAAACAAAACCCAAAACAAAACTATCGTGTGTGTGTGTGTGTGTGTGTGTGTATGGGTGTGTGTATGTGTGCACACGCTTGTGTTGAAAACAGTTTGGGAAATAAATCTCCTAGATCAAGTCATATGTCTAATTTCAGCTGTATTTGTGTAGATATAGCCTCTGACTTTCTCTCTTCTTTGCTCTTCTGCTTAAATTCATAAGCTTCAATTGTTGTGAGTGACTTTTTGATGTTCATTTTCGTAGATATGGGAGTGGGAAGAAATATATGATAGAAATAGTAGATTTGGCAGGGAATAGAATTTTATGTAAGTAGTGCTATATACATATATACATGTTTGTTGAAATTATATAAGAACATATGGATACATATCACTAACTAAAGTTAAATTTTGAATTAAAAAAATGGCTCTGAGATCACAAAGAATAATCTTCAACTTTTATTTACATATATGTACATGCCTGAGTATGTGTAAATAGCTAACTCTTATCTGTGAGTTGATAAAGATAACTAAAAATGTTAATAAATACTATAAATAATGTCTGAATTATTGGTAAATGATGCTAATGATGACATGCATTGTTGTTGTTTCTCCTTGGTTTTGTAAGAGGACGATGAATTAGATTTATATGAGGGAGGGCTGTGCAATGTAACTAGCTTCACTTTCCGTTCTTGATTCTTCTGGGTCTAGTGGCAAGATATAGATCAGGACAACTTGAGATGGTTCCCAGATGCAGTGGGAGACCTTGGTCTTTTTAAGCTAAGGTCTTTCAATGGCCTCTTTTACCTAGTCAAAAACAAAACAAGAAAACAAAACAAACAAAAACAAAAAAAACAATCAGGGAGGGGAAGATATACAGAGCTTCTGGCCAAAACAGAAAAAAAAATTGCTATTTACATTCACTCTGAGCCATTTGGGACCAAATAATGAAATGATATTGATTATGTATATATATATATATATATGTATACATATATATATCTACACATACACACACATACATGTATGTATGTATGTATTTCCCTTTCTAAATCACTTGCTAACTACCAATAGCCATATAACACATCTAATATCATATGAAATTAAATTTATTTGGAGGTAGGAATCATATCATATATATGTCTATATGTATTTATATGTGTATATATATATCAAGAGAAAGTAACAGTCTTATGCAACAAATATATACATTTATATCAAGATCAATATTATCTCCCTATTGTGTTATTATAATTATTTCAAATGTACTTACAAGACATAGATAACTGAATTAACTGTTGACTCATACATGTGAATGCACAAAAGTGATTAACCTTCCAATAAAACTGAAATAATATTTGGTTAATGAAAGAGCACAATCTGTATTCAGGTCAAGTAATCCTGTTTAATGATGTAAGTAACTTTTTTTTTTTCCTCTCCCTCCATTAGGTAGAAAATGGTTGGATGTGGATATGCACTGTGAAGACTTGGAATCAGGAACCTACAACTTCATTCTTTTAAAATACTATTTCAGGATGTAAATATGGTTTGACCTTTCCCCAATGAGTAGTTAAATCATGGACAAGCCAAAAAACTCACTTTGGACTGTTTTTCCAAACGAGGCTTCACTTTACTCCTTCAGTGCCCAATAAGGGATTACAGTTGATAAGGGAAAGAAAGAAAATCCTTGAACTGGAAAGTTATCCTACAATGAGAATTACGAGTACATCTTGCATCTGCCCAGTCTTAGTTTGTCTCTGTTTTGTGCAGAGGTGTTATGGGGCTGCTCACCACAGCTCCATTAAGGTGACCAGAAATCAAACCAAACATATAGAGGGTGAAACAGAAGTCCACCATCGCCCCAAACGTGGATGGGTGTGGAACCAATTCTTCGTTTTAGAAGAACACATGGGACCAGATCCTCAATATGTGGGAAAAGTAAGTTATGGGGACTTGAGTTGGGTAGAAAATGGTTGTGAGGAGGGGAGGTTGTAGAGGATTAAGAGATGGTTTTCTAAACACAGGATGCTGCCAACTCAGAAAAAAGATTAGACAAGATGGGTCATTGCCCATGATATCTCAATATGACAAAAGCTATCTCACAGAATATTTCTCATTTTCCTTGTTCTTCCCTACATAAATAAATAAATGCCTTTTTGAACTCATAATTCCGTGATTACAGGATCAATCCTCAGATTAATGCTTTGTAAGAATAACTTTCTATTTTTTATGAAACTATGCTTATTTACCACATTTTTCCCTTTCTAAATCACTTATTAGCTACCAATAGCCATCTAGCATATCCAATAACATACGAAATTAAATTTATTTGGAGATAGCAAATCTGAATTCATAATTATATGTTGGATTCCAAAATCTTAAGTATTTTTCATTAAATTTCTGAAGAGACTAGTCTGTGAATACACTCATGTTCCCCATGCCAGTGATGGAATGGTATTTAAAATGCTGATGCATTATATGTTTTAAAATAATGAATTTGTAAGAGAAAAAAAGCTTCAGATTTTGTTTTGCCATCTCAAAAGAATGTTATTAAATAATTAGTTAACTTATCTTTCTTCAGAGCAGTGTTTATTTTTAATATAAGATAAGCAGAGTCCAGTTTTACTTAAAAAGCGATACTTCAAATGGAGCCACAAATTCTGATATAGTAGAAGTAAAATTAATTATAGTCAGGAGACCTGGGTTTTATTCCAGTCTCTAAATATTATAGGAAAAAAAAACTCTTTGTGATTTTCAGATAACTTAATCTCCACTTGTGAATTGTGCACAGTGATACCTGTACTCAATTGCTCCCCCTCCCCTCCCACACACATATAACACATTAGTTATGAGGAAAGGTATCAATTATTTTGTAAAAGCATAAACTCTTTTTTGCTGTTTGGGGCTGGAAAGGTAGGGTAATTGGGTTTAAGTGACTTGCCGAAGGTCACACAACTAGGTTGTGTGTGTGTGTGTGTGTGTGTGTGTGTGTGTGTGTGTTAAGTATCTGAAGCCAGATTTGAACTCAGCTTCTCCTGACTCCAGGGCTGGTGCTCTATTCACTGCACCACCTAGCCACCCAGAAAAGTATAAATTCTTTATTACATATTTGTTACTTTGGGAACTCAATAACGTCAGAAATGGACTTTCCAGTACAAAGCTCTATATATATGTGTGTGTGTGTGGAAGAGGGACAGTTTTGTGAGGGAGAGCTATCTCAACATCATACCTATATCTCCATCTCCCCTGGGGCATTGGCCCTCAAATTTATCCCAGAAAACAACTTCTAAAATCAGAGCTATAACTGGCAATATTGGCACTTTGGGGAAATTCATTTGAGAAGGGGCATAGTCCTCAGGATACTGACCTGAGGTTGGCAGTCACCACAATACTTTTAGGCCACTACTGGGAGAGATGTTTTGAGGTGGAGAAGAGCAGGACGAAGCAGCTAGGGAGGTGTTCAGCTGACATATGGTCCTAGACATGAAGGGTGGGAAGAAACACACCAGCTCCCCATTTTAGTTGATTATTTTTACTATCATTGAATCATAGAACATAATAATATCATAAATTTAGGGAAATATTTTCCAACTCTCTTAATTCTAATGACTTCTATATTTTAATTATTTATTTATCCTATGTATAGCATGTTTTTACATTTAGTTGATTGTGTGTATATTTATTTTACTTTCCGTATTAGACTGTGAGATCTTTGAGAACAGAGATGTCTTTTGCCTTTTTTTGGTATCATTAGCACTTTGCACAGTGCCTGGCACATAGTAATCATTTAATAAATGATTTGAAAATTCATGGATTAAAACTGCAAAAGACTTTAGAAGCCATCTAGTAAAATGCGCTCATTTTACATATGAGAAAACTGAGGACCAGAGAGGTTAAATGATTTCCCCAAGGTCCTTGCTCTTGGGAGGGCTAGAATTCGAAGCAAGGAAGGTGCTCTGTCTCTAAATCAAGTGTTCTGAGCTCAGCTGTGTCCATATTAGGAAAGGAAATCAAGTGCCTCCAGCTCCCATCTAAATTTCAGTGCCCTGGAATAGTGCTGATATGGTCTTGTCCTAGTTACCACTCTGACTAGGATTTCAGTGCAGCTGTATTCATCATTGCATAGTGGGTGAAAAACAAAAACTGAAATTAGAACTCATGCAATCATGGAATCTTAGAATTCTAAGGAGCCTCATAGACTCCTTACAATCTCATAGGAGATCATAATGGTCAATCTAGATTTCAATAACGTAGCTAATATTTATACAAGGCTTTAAGGTTTCAAAACTGACTTGCAAATATTATCTCATTTTGTCTCCACAGTAAGCCCAGGAGGTAAAGCTATTATTATCCCTATTTTACCACTGTGGAAACTGAAATTGATTGAAGTTGAATGACTTGCCCATGGTCACATACTTTAGACTTAAAGTGGGAAGGGACTTTAGAGAATATGTAGGCCAGGATTCCCATTTTACAGATAAGAAAATTGAGTAAAAGAGAGATAGAATGAATTAAATTTACACAGTTTGTAAGTGGCAATAGGCAGAATTTGAATTTAAGTTATCCTGAGGGATTTCTGCACTGTGCTTACCTTATATCTCAGACACATAATTTACACACAAGTATAATTATGTTCAATATTACTATTTCATATTAAAGTAAGGAGTAATGGAATAAAAAGGCAGGAAATTAAAAAAAGAAAATCTGATTTTCCTTCGATAGTTTTACTTTGTGTTTCTTTAAGTGTTTGATATTCTAGAAAATATTTAATCTTCAAAAAAGTATGTCTCTTTTCTCTACAAAGTATGCCATGAAACAATGGGAACTGAAGAAAACTCAAAACAATTTTTATATTTACTAGAAAAATGTCAAGTAGAATGCTGTCATCCAATAGATTATTAAATATAATGGCAAATTCAGTATTGGAGAACTCCTGTATTTAAAATAAATTATTTTAATTTACTACCTCCAATATCTTTGAGAACTTGGTTACCCTTTTCTAAACCCTTAGTTAGAGATCTATGTACTGTATGACTACATTTGCTTAGACTATTGATGAAGGCCTTAACTTTGATTTTCTATATAGTCATAATCTCTTTTTCTGCCTTTGATATTTTTCTTGGCCTTTTACTAGTTAGCATCTGGCTTTATGATAAGAGTTTGTTTTGTTGACATTGGTCACTATGTTTTGTTCACTACAATGATGAATATGTACCCCTGCAGCCTGTTCAGTACATTTTATAAATGGAAAGATAAATAAAATGATGAGGGGCCAATAGATTTTTTTATCCCCAAACTTGGCAACCAAATCAGACCAAATATGCAGTCTAACACACAGGGGTATCATGGATTTGTGTCACTGGCTGGAGGATTTTGCAAGTAATTGGGGGATTAGAGCAAAGAAGAAGAGAAGAGCATATTTGCAAGATTTCTTCTCCGTAAAGATTTCCTTTGTTTTCCAAGGATATATCCATATTAAAAACTCAATAAGCAAGTAACATTTTTTTACCTTAAATAAAATCTTAGCTAATTGAGCATTACATAATTTAAAAGTAAAATTATATACAACACATTAGCATAAAATTTAATGTAGCATAGCTAATACATTATTACTAATAATTTGCAAAAACATGTTGGAAATGCTATAAGCATTCTTTTGAAATTTTCGTTTGAGATATCACTTGCCATCCTTGCACAAATGCAGTATATTCTTACCACTGGGCCCTTTGTTCACATTGCTCTCTCTTTAGAATTTCTCTCTCTTCTCCCTCCCTACAGTTTGACTTTAAAATTCTACCCATTCTTTAAATTTAAAGGTTGCCACCTTCAAGTAGAGTACCACCCTGACATGTCCATTTGAAAATGTCTCTTCCTTCTACTAATCTTCCTTCTCATTATACTTATATATATTTCCTGCTTTAGGAAAGGTTTTTTGCTTGGCTGATTTGTACTTCCATTTATCCAATGGTGTTTGATTTGTGGATACTAAAATTCTTCCTAAAGTTGTGCTCTTATTTACATAAAAACTGATTTAAGAATTAAGATGAAAATATTGGCAAACTAAAAATGTATGCTTTTAATATACATGTACATTTATATATGTATAATATAATATACACAGAAATTCTCAATGGATCTATTCCATATCTATTTGAATATTCTCTTCAATGGTGTAGATTGCAACCTATGCATGCCTTCCCAGTGTTGATGTTTTCCTACAAGTTCACCATTCAACATGTTTGAGGTCTTCCTTGCTTTCTTCAGACATTATAAGAGAACTGGTGGAACAAACTTTTTTCTCATCTATTGTCCCATGTCACATGATATGCCTATATTCTCTTCTTGTCCAACAGCTCTTTGATGTCATCTTTTGCCCATTTTTAAGCCATCTGCCCCATTGGCTATGTTGTTTTTCCTCACACCTACTACGTACCTTCCAATTGCTCTCTATGTAATATTCATTTTTTAAAAATTTCTTTGTCACTATTACATATGTATAATAGTACTAGTATCATTTAGGGCCTTAAAATAAGGGCATTTCATTTAACAAGAAGATTGGGGATCATTAAAGAAGCTTTTCTATTTCCTGAAGATGATCAGGTCCACTTTCTTGCTCTTGTATAACTGTGGACCCAGCTCAGTGTCTATCTGTATGTCTGCACCAGATCTGCATATTGATAAACAAGCTCTATAGTTTGTTCATGCAAGTATATGTTCTAATCTTAATGATAGGTACACTTCATCCACTTGTTTCCAATCTGAATTTTAGTTTATGTTTAATCTACTCTGGTAGGGTTAAGAGGGATTTCTGGGATTTGTTCCTTGGAATTGAAAAGAAAATCAACTAATATAGTGCTGTGTATTAATTCTTGGTTTAATAGAATGGGAACTTCTTCCCCAGCATAGAAGTTCACAATCTCCAGATCATCCTGAAAGAGAAATAGGAAATGACATGTGCCAAGTGAGTCAAATCACCACTACCAACTCTATCACTATCTTTCTTCAAACTCTAATAGAAAAATACTTTGTTATATGAGATGTGTATCTGTGAGGAAGAGGTAGGATACCAGGGATAATTATGGGGATGTAAAAAATAAAAGACATCCAGAAAAAATGTATTTAATTTTTTTTTAAACAGAAGCAAGACGAAAGCCCTCCAGTGGAGAGTCCAGGACCCACAGTCCTGGTAACATATGTGCTAATTTAAAATATTATATATATATATACACTAGTTGAACATTTCTACATTTTATGTATCCCCAACTCTTAGCACATTTCCTGGCATCTAGTAAGAGCTTACTTTATGCTTCTTGACTGAGTCCATGAGTTACAAGAATTACAGTCCAGCCTGGACTCCACCACTGAAGGAAGTAAATTTTGTGGATAATTGCCACCACTGTCAACACTAATCATTAATTAGGGTTTCTTAATTTTTTTCCACTCACAATGCCTTTTTGCCCAAGAAATTTTTACACAACCCTTTGTATATATGGAAAATAGGTATATAAATCAAACATTTACTGATAACAAATCATAAAAGTATTTTAAAACAATTCTTTGATACACATAATTTTACCATTTATTAAAGAAAAAAGTAAATTTGCATACTCATGAAATGAATGTGGTTATTTATTTTTTACATATAGAATTAAATATTGGTAGAATATTTGATGCTGCAGGACACAGAGCATCTTCAATATTTTTCAGAATTGATCAATATTTTTATTTTAAAATCAGCAGTGCTGAGAATGGTGCTTTGCACAAATATATAGTAACAAAATAGCAGAAGTATGTCTTAGGGCCATTTTAGAAATTGTTGGAAATTCTGTCCTAATCTCAAGTCAAAATTTATTTAATGATTTTGTATCTACATAAAAATACTGCAATTCATAACATTCAATAGTCTCAAATCTGAGCCAAGGTGTTTCTGGCAGTGTTTTTTAGAATTTATGAGGAAATGCACAGTGAAAAGTGTGCATATTGTGTGTTCAAAAACAAGGCTGCAGTAAAGTTACTCTATGTGGTACCAGCTAGGTAAATTCAAAAGACCCTGGAAGAGCAATGCCTTCCAGACCATGAACCCTGCTTCCTTTTAATACTTAAATCCCTGTAGCTGTCTGAAAGGTCTAGACCACTCTTGTAGATATGTGACCTGTCAACTGCCTTTATAGATGATGCTTTCCCTTCCTCCTCATCTACATATATGAAAGACCCAGAAATGAAATTCTTGTCCCTAAAATCCTTGCTACTGTCAAATGGTTCATGATCCAAATAGTTATTATTTTATCAATGACATTGATAATATCAATATGTTGTCAAGTGACATTAAAGAAGATCCATTTCCACAAGGTCTTTCTATGATATTTATAGTTGAAATCACCTATATGAGATATATTCCCTCATGTGAATGTTAGCTGCTTGATAGCAGGCACTGTCTTGTTATTGTAGTTCTTGTTATTGTCTGTTTGTTTCCCCAGCACTTAGCAAAAGTGCTTAGCACATAGTAAGCACTTATCCATCTATTCATTCAGTTAAAGAATCAATAAACATTTATTTAGCATTTATTATGTGTAGGACTATGTGCTAAATGATGGAGATACACATACAAATAAGAACAAACAATTCCTGTCCCTCTGTCCTCAAGGAAATTACAATGATTGATGGGTAACAAAATACATAAAAGGAAGCTGGGGGTGAGGGGAATAGATATATATGGAATATATACACATATATTTGGAATATATATCTATAAATGCACATGCATATACACATATATACAAATACATATGCACATATATACATATACCCATACATAAACATATACATACAATGCACAAATGTAGATATAGATGGTTCAATCTCTCTATTTCAACAACCAGTCATTTAACACTGCCCAGCACACCCCTCAGTACAACACAGAGTCAGTTCTATGTGAGATCTGAAGGAGATGATTACTCACTTAGGAAAGGGAAGGAGAGGGACTCTCTTTGGAAATACTACTGTATTTGATCCTAGTAAGAATAAGCCTAAGGATCAGGTGCTATTGTGATCCTGATCCTTCATTTAAGGAAACACAGGAAGATAGATTTTAGGTGACTTGCCCAGGATCATCCAGCAAGTAAGTTCCTGAAGCCAGATTTAAACCTACATTTTCCTGATTCCAGGCAGGGATTCTAAGGGAAGATTGCAGGGAAGGAATCTAAAGGTAAGAGCAGGGATTGATGTGGCTTAAGGGCTTCAGGAACCCCTCAAGGATTGATGTACGGGAGAGGTGGTCTGGAATGAATTCACAAATTCAAGCATTCTTTAAGTCAAGTTGTCAAAGTTCTATTATAACATCAAAATGGCAGGCAGTGCTACTTAGAGAACTTGCAACCTAATAGAAATGATCCTAAAGTTTATATGGAAAAAGTAGTGGATTATATGGCAAGTATGCTAATTAGATGATAGCATATAACCTTGGTCATAAGCATCATTTGCTACTGGAAACCCACAGGGCAGGGATTGGGGACCCTACAGGGTGTCTTCTTGGTCTGTTATATCTGTAGCAAGATTGATTTGAGAGTTGACATCTATAGTTTGATTTCAAGATTGCATATGATAACTTTGGGAATTGTTAATGACAAGTCTGCTAATAAAAGATAGTTCTGGTCATGCAAGTTAAATTCTACAGAGCTCAGCTCATTCTTGCAACAGGGAAATATAGTGGCCCACTCATGAGTTTTTACTAGCCATAGTGTCCTTGGGCTGGGAAGAAGATGGTCAGGTATAGTGTTTTGAGGCTGGGGACAAATGTGATCTTGGAAGCGGGGTCCAAGTACAAGCACCCAAGTACCCCATCATAAAGAAATGCAATATTTTGGGAGTAGGGAACAGGAAAACAACAACAACAAAAGACTACATTCAGATGCAGGAGACCTTCCTCTATACTTGGGGAGAAAAAATGTTGTGTAATTTAACTGAATTATAAAATACATAGAAAAGAAAGTGAGAGGTTTAGAATAGTAGAATAGTACAAAATCATGGCTGACTTTCAGTGCTAAGGAAAAGAAAGGAATTGTATTTTACTTGGGAGGCAATAGAGAGTCACTGAAAAATTTAGAGGCAGAATATTGGCATGAGCAGATCTATGCAAAGAACCATTTAGGGTGTTTCAAAGCTATTGAAGTGTGTCTTATGATGAGTAGAACTAAACTACAGCTCCATTATAGATAATTGTCAGAAGTTTAGTGCTTGGGAAGCTTGCTTTAATTATTTCTAGTCAGAGAAAGTCAATAAAACAAGTTCCTACAGTGATAGAGATTTATTTTTTATTCATAAGATCTTGGGATTTAGAGTTGGAAGGGAGCTCATACACTGTCTTGTTCAAACCCCCTACCCTTTCTTTTTTAATTTAAATTTATTTATTTTCTTTTAGTTTACAATATTCAATTCCACAATCCTTTGAGTTCCAGTTTTTCTCCCTCTTCCTCTCCTCCCCCCTCCCACCATAGAAGCATGCAATTCAATATAGGTTCTACAAATACCTTCACATTAAACGTCAGTCAAGTTGTAAAGAAGGGTTATAACCAATGGAGTGAACAACAAGAAAGAAGGAACAAAGCACAAAAGAGAGAGAGCAAAATAGTTTGCTTCAATCTGCATTCAGACTCTGTAGTTCTTTTCTCTGAATGTGGATATCCCTTTCCATCATGAGTTTTTTAGAGTTATATAATAACTTTGTATTGCTGAAAGGCATCCAGACTATCAAATTTAGTCTTCACAGATACGACATATTGGTAATGGTGTCCAAAGTTCTCCTGGTTCTGTTCTCCTCACACAGCATCAGTTTATATATGTCTCTCCAGGTTATTATGGAGTCTGTCTGTTCCTCATTTCTTACAGCAAAATAGTATTCCATTACATTCATATACCACAACTTGTTTAGCCATTCTCCAATGGATTGGCATCCCCTTGATTTCCAAATCTTTGCCACCACAAAAAGAGCTGCTATAAATACTTTTGTACATATGTGTGCTCCTCCCACTTGTATGACCTTTTTGGGATACAGTCCTAGAAGTGGTATTGCTGGGTCAAAGGGTATACACATTTTTGTAGCTTTTTGGGAATATTTCCAAATTGTTCTCCAGAATGGTTTGATCAGTTCACAACTCTAACAACAATGCATTGTTGTTCCAATTTTTCCCACATTCTCTCCAGCATTTATCATTTTCCTGTTTTGATATCTTAGCCAATCAGACTGGGAAAATGTAGTACCTAAGAGTTGTTTAGATTTCCATTTCTCTTATCAAAAGTTATTTAGAGCATTTTTTCATATACTTAATTTAATTTCATATACTTATAGATATTTTAATTTCTTCCTCTGAAAACTGCCTTTTCATATCCTTTTACCATTTATCAATTGGGGAATGACTTACATCCTGAAAATTTTGACTCAGTTTTCTGTATATTTTAGAAATGAGTCCGGGGCGGCTAGGTGGCACAGTAAGAGCCCCAGCCTCAGAGTTGGGATGACCCGGGATCGAATCCGGCCTCAGAAAATAAGCACCCACACTTTATGTGGGTATAATGACTAGCCGTGTAACCTTGAGCAAGTTACTTAACCCCAATTGCTTTAAAAAAAAAAAAAAAGAAATGAGTCCTTTATCAGAGACAATGGTTGTAAAAATTCTTTCCCAATTTTTCACTTCCCTCCTAATCTTGGTTACATTCACTTTATTTGTACAAAAACTTTTCAGTTTAATGTAATCAAAGTTATCCATTTTGCATTTCATAATGCTCTCTATCTCTTGTTTGGACATAAATTCTTCCCTACTCCATAAATCTTACAGGTAAACTATTCCATGCTCTGCCAGATAGCTTACAGTATTAGTCTTTATATCTAGATCATGCACTCATTTAGACTTTATTTTGGTATACAGTGTAAGATATTGGACTATGTCCAGTTTCTGCCATACTGTTTTCCCAGCAGATTTTGTCAAATAGTGAATTCTTATCCCAGAAGTTGGAGTTTCTGGGTTTAAGACACAGTAGATTACTATAATCATTGACTGCTATGTCCCTGTGTATCTAATCTATTCTGTTGATTCACTGCTCTTTTCCTCAGTCTGTACCAAGTAGTTTTGATGACTGCTGCTATATAATACAGTTTAAAATCTGGTATGGTTAGACTATCTCCGCTAGCATTTCTTTCCATTAATTCCCTTGATATTCTGTATCTTTAGTTCTTCTGGATAAATTTTTTTACTACTTTTTCTAACTCTATAAAATAAGTTTTTGGTAGATTGGTTGGTATGGCACTAAATAGGTAAATTAATTGTGGTAATATTGTCATTTTTATTATATTAGCTCAATCTAGCCATGAGCAACTGATGCTTTTCCAGTTATTTAGATCTGACTTTATTTGTGTGAAAAGTGTTTTGTAATTGTGTTCATATAATTCCTAGGTTTGTTTTGGCAGGTAGATTCCCAAATATTTTATAATGTCTACAGTAACTTTAAATGGAATTTGTCTTTCTATCTCTTGCTGTTGGATTTCGTTAGAGATATACAGGAATGCCAAGGACTTATGTGGGTTTGTTTTATATCCTGCAACTTTGACAAATTTGTTTATTATCTCAAGTAGTTTTTTACTTGATTCTCTAGGGTTCCCTAAGTATATCATCATATCATCTGCAAAAAGTGATAGCTTAGTCTGTTCTTTGCCTAATTTGATTCATTCAGTTTCTTTTTCTTCTCTTATTGCTATTGCTAACATTTCTAGTACCAAATTTAATAAGAGGGGTTATAGTGGATATCCTTGTTTCACTCCCAAACTTATTGGAAATTCTTCTAGCTTATCCCCATTACATAAAATCCTTGCTGATGGTTTTAGATAGGCACTTCTTATTATTTTAAGGAAGAATCCATTTATTCCTATACTTTTTTTTTTTTAAAGCAATTGGGGTTGAGTAACTTGCTCAAGGTTACACGGCTAGTCATTATTTATGCGTAGGTGCTCATTTTCTGAGGCCGGATCTGATCTCGGGTCATCCCAACTCCGAGGCCGGCGCTCTTACTCACTGCGCCACCTAGCCGCCCCTTTAGGGCAATCGGGGTTAAGTAATTTGCCCAAGGTTACACGGCTAGGTTTTTGTTTGTGTGGATTAAGTATCTGAGGCCGGCTCCGAACTCAAGTCCTTCTGACTCCAGGGCTGGCGCTCTATTCACTGCGCCACCTAGCCGCCCCTTCCTATACTTTTTTTTTAATAGGAAAGTGCCATAGGCTGCTCAGTGTCCAGCACTTAGCATGATCCAGAGATGTGAATAAGAAACGACTAGGCCATGTGGGTAGTTCAAGGAAGAATGATGAACTCCATTTATTGATTCTTAGGAGAAGGTTTTTATAGAACAAGGAGAAAAAGGAAGGGAAGAAAGGGATCTCAAGTATTCATATCTTCATCCTAGTCTGTCATATCCTGGAGGAAGCATGGCAGTAAGGCCTTTTGTTCTCTAGATTCCAGAAAGTCTTAGCAAAAGTCAGTTACCTCCTTTTATATGCAGTCACATCATAAAGGATGCTCTTAAGAGCTGGTTTCAAGTCCTGAAGCCAAAGTCGCATCAAGTACATCTGCATAGGAACTGACCAACTAAGAATTCAAATATTTAGGTTTTGAACAACTAAAGTTTTGGGGCAGAATTGGCCTCAGAACTCAAACACCATTCTTATAAGTGTAACCCATATCAAAAGAACTCTGGGGCTGACAGTGAAAAGTCGCATCTCAAAGAGTTCTTTGACATTCAGGTCCACTGATATCATGGTAATTATCAGAGTCCTGGGACAAGCCTCTTTGGCTCCCCACAGGAATGGTTATTGTATTTGGTCACAAGCTTTTTCTGCATCTATTAAGATAACCACATGGTTTCTACAAGTTTTGTTGTTGATATGATCAATTATACTAATAGTTTTCCTAATATTGGACCATCCTTGCATTTGTGGAATAAATCCTACCTGATCAAAATATATTATTCTCATGATAAGTTGCTGTAGACTTTTTGCTAATATTTTATTTAAATTTTTACATCAATATTTATGAGGGAAATTGGTCTATAATTTTCTTTCTATATTTTGGCTCTTACTGATTTAGGCATCAGTACCACGTTTGTGTCATAAAAAGAATCTGACAAGACTCCTTCTCCAATTTTCCCAAATAGTTTATAAAGTATTAGAATCCGTTTTTCTTTATGTGCTTGATAGAATTGGCTTATAAATCCATCTGGCCCTGGAGAATTTTTTCCTGTGGAATTTGATGATGACTTTTTCAATTTCTTTTTTTGAGATGGGGTTATTTAAAAATTTTGCCTCCTCCTCAGTTTATCTGATATCTAATATTTTTGTAAATATTTTATCTAATAATTTATCTAATAATTTTTTTCTAAATATTCATCCATTTCACTAAGATTGTCAAGTTTATGGGCATACAATTGGGCAAAATGTTTCCCAATTACTGTTTACTGACCTCTTCATTGGAGGTCAATTCTCCCTTTTCATTTTTGATACTGGTAATTTGCTTTTCTTCTTTTTTATCAAATTCATCAAAGATCTATCAATTTTATTGGTTTATTGATAAAACAAGCTCAATTTTATTTATTAGTTCAATAGTTTTCTTAAATTCAATTTTCTTAATTTCTCCTTTGTTTTCATTATTGCTAATTTAGTATTTAATTTAGGATTTACAATTAGTTCTTTTTCTAGCTTTTTCAGCTGTATGCCCAATTTATTGATATCCATTTTCTCTATTTTATACATTTATGCATTCAGAGATATAAAACCTCCTAAGAACTTCTTTCACTGCATCCCACAAGTTTGGTATTATCTCATTATTGTCATTCTCTTGAACGAAATTACTGGTTGTTTCTATGATTTCTTGTTTGACCCACTCATTCTTTAGGATTAAATTGTTTAGTTTCCAATTAGTTTTTCGTCTACCTTTCTATGTATGACAATTTATTACATATAATTTTGATTGCATCATGGTCTGAAAAGGATGCATTTAATATATCCGCCTTTCTGCACTGGATTATGAGGTTCTTATGCCCTAATACATGGCCAATTTTTTTGTGTATGTGCCATATACCACTGTGAAGAAAGTGTATTCCTTTTTTATCTCCATTCAGTTTTCTCTAGAGTTCTATCATATCTATTTCTCTAAAATTTTATTCTCTGCCTTAATTTCTTTCTTGTTTATTTTGAGGTTAGATTACTCATGTTCAGAAAGGTGGCGTCTGAGGTCCCCCACTAGTATAGTTTTGCTATCTATTTCTTCCTCTAACTCCCTTAACTTGTCCTCTAGGTATTTGGATGCTATACCACTTGTTACATATATGTTTAGTGATGATATCCCTTCATTTTCAATGGTGCCTTTTAGCAGGATATACTTTACTTCCTTATTTCTTTTAATTAGATCTAATTTTGCTTTTGCTTTATCTGAGATAAGAATTGCTACCCCCACTTTTTTTTCCCTTTACCTGAAGCATAATGTATTCTACTCCAGCCTTTTACCTTTATCCTGTGTGTATCTCCCTGTTTTGAATATGTTTTTGTAGACAGCATATTGTAGGATTATGGTTTTTAATCCATTCTGCTATCCACCTCCTTTTTATCAGAGAATTCATCCTATTCACAGTTATGATTACTATCTGTGTCTTTCTCTCCACTCCATTCCCTCCCCCTGTTTATTCTTTTATTTCTACCTTCCACTGCCTCCCTCAGTATTCCCTTGCTATCAACCCCCCTCCCGTTTCCTACCTTTCCCCCATCCTACTTCTTCCCTCCCTTCTAACCATCCCTTCTTTTCTTTTCTTTGCTTTTTTATTTTTTGGAGGGCAATTGGGGTTAAGTAACTTGGCCAAGGTCACACGGCTAGTTTTGTGTGTGTGTGTGTGTGTGTGTGTGTGTGTGTGTGTGCTTTAAGTGTCTGAGGCCAGATACGAACTCAGTTCCTTCTGATTCCAGGGCCGACGCTCTACTCACTGCATCACCTAACCACCCCCATCCGTTCTTTTCTTCCCCACTCCTCCTCCTACTGCCTGTAGGACACAATAGATTTTTATTCTTTTTTTTTTTTACATTATTGCTCTTTAATAACACATCAACTCATATACATGTATCATTTTTGAGTTGATGTCAATAACTGCTGTCCTTTAGCAATGAATGTAAGCCTTAATGAGATTTTTCTAAAAATGCTTTGCAGCACCTCACACATTGCTCATACAGTCTCAAAGTCAGAGTCATTTCCATAATACAGATCTTCAATAATAAGTTGTTTCTGTGGATCATAGCTTCCAAGAAGTTCAATTTTAGCTTTGCAGTTTTTAACTTGGTTAACTTTTCTAATCAAATCTCTCAAATTGTTTTCATCCATACATAGTATATAATCAAAAATCAGGGGGGTGGCTAGGTGGAGCCAAGAGGACCCGAAAAGTCAGGAAATCTTCTTTGGTAATATGCCTGGCAATATGATTCATGGTAATGCCATGTTTCTTCATGCAAGACTGCCCTCAATAATCAGTGGGATTTCCATAGATGTTGATGCACTCTCTATCCTCCACTTATCTGAAATATTTTGTTCAGTTACAACTTTCCTAAAAGTACTTCTGCTATAGGTGAGAGACAAATATTACAAAGAGCCATGAACAGCACAGACCTCGTTCCCTTAGTGGCCATTTTTAATTTCCTACTTCAGGACATCCTGACTTCCAGTCCCTAGATTTTTATTTTTATTTTTATTTATTTTTATTTTTTTAAACAAATGCTTTATTAACTTCTGTTTTACATCATTTATTTCCGCCAGATTTTGAGTTACAATCATTTTCCCCCCGTTATTCCCCTACCCAACCTCCCAGGATAGCAGTCCCACAAGATATCGCTTCCTCCAATCTGCTCTCTCCCATACCTTCTCCCATACCCCCTTCGACTTTTCCATTAGAGGAAGGTGAATCTTTGTGTCCCAATGCCTGCACATCTTATCTCCCAATTACAAGCAAAAGAGTATTAATAATAGTATTTATATATATTTGAAACATTTAATCTTAAGACCTCGAATTTCAGATCCATTTCCTTCCTCCCTTGTCACCCATTCCCTCTGGGGAGATAAGTAATTCAGTATATGTTGTACATGTCTAGCTATGCAAAACATTATCATAGTAGATATATTGTACAAGGCTGCTTATAATTCCCTCCCACTCATCCCACCCCCCACCTGGTCCACTCCCTACATGATCCTGTCCCTCTTCTATAGTGTGTACTTCTAACTTACCCTCCCCCCAAGGATGCCCCCCCATCAATCATCCCTCCTCTCATCCCCCTTCCCCCTTTCTGCTGCAGGTTGAGATATCCCATTTAGTATGTATGTCATTCTCTTCCTGAACCAAATTCAATGAGAATGTGGATTTGCCTTTTTTTCCCCCTTCCTATTCTCCCCCTCCCTTGCAACCACTTCCCCTTGCTTCTTCTACATGAGATAGTTTACCCTACCCTGTCTTTCCCCATCTCCTCTTGCCACTTTCCTCTCTCACCTCATAATTTCATCCCTTGAGTATTCTCCCTTCCCAACAAATTCAACCTATGCCCTCTATCCATATACACACACATTCACATATGTATTCATATGACCACACACCCTTCTTCCATTATTTTCATAGTGAGAAAGATATCATCACTCACAGTTATTGCTTTTCCATATAGGAATGTAAATAGTTCAACTTTGATAAGTTCCTTTTGATTTCTTTTCCTGATTACCTTCTCAGGCATCTCTTGCTTCTTGTGTCTGGATGTCAAATTTTCTATTCAATTCTGGTTTTTTCCTCAAGAATGCTTGAAAGTCCTCTATTCCACTGAATGACCATATTTTCCCCTGAAACAAAATACTCAGTTTTGCAGGGTAGGTGACCCTTGGGTTCATTCCCAGTTCTTTTGCCCTCTGGAATATCATATTCCATGCCCTTCAATCCCTCAGTGTAGAAGCTGCCAGGTCCTGGGCTATTCTGATTGTGTTTCCACAATATTGAAATTGTTTCTTCCTGGCTGCTTGTAGTATTTTCTCCTTGATCTGGGGATTCTGGAACCTGGCTATAATATTCCTGGGAGTTTTCTTTTTGGGATCTTTTTCAGGAGGTGATCTGTGGATTCTTTCAACCTCTATTTTGCCCTCTGGATCTAAAACATCAGGGCAGTTTTCCTTGAGAATTTCTTGAAGGGTGATTTCTAGGTTCTTTCTTTGATCATGGCTTTCAGGTAGTCCAATAATTTTTAAATTGTCTCTCCTGGATCGATTTTCCAGGTCAGTGGTTTTTCCCATGAGATATTTCACATTGCCTTCTAATCTTTCATTTGTTTGGATCTGCTTAACAGCATCTTGATTTCTCATAAAGTCATTAGCTTCCATTTGCTCCAGTCTAACTCTGAAGGAATGAATCTCCTCAGTGAACTTTTGAGATTCTTTTTCCATCTGGCAAATTCGACTTTTTAAGGCATTCTTCTCCTCATTGCCCTTTTGGGCCTCCTTTGCCATTTGAGTTAGTCTATTTTTTAAGGTGTTGTTTTCCTCAGTCAGGCTTTTGACCCTCATTTCATACTTTTCCTGCATCCTTCTCATTTCTCTTTCCAATTTTTCCTCCACTTCTCTTATTTGATTTTTAAAGTCCTTCTTAAGGTCCTCTATGGCCTGCAACCCGCTCATGTTTTCCCCTGGGGCTTTTGGAGCAGGACTTCTGACCTCACAGTCCTTTTCCCGCTCTATGCCCCCAAAATAGGAGTCTAGGGTTGCATTTTTCTGTTTCCTTTGCCTTGGCATGTTGCCACTTAATTACTTGACTTTGGGGCTTGTTGCCACACTATGGCTTTAAGGCCAGATAGAGGAATTTTCGTCCTGAACGTGTGGGGGGCAACTTCCATTTCTGGCAAGCTGTGAACCCACCCACGACTTCCACCCTAGATCACAATCCAGATCCAGGGAGGTTAAAGCAAGAGCGATTACCCCCCCAAGTCTGATCGCTGCATCTCCCTACAATTAATTGCAGGCTGGGAGCCGGAGCTGCTTTTGAAAACTACCAAATGGAGTGTCTCCTCAGAGGCTTCTAGCCCCCAGGTGAGGGAGCCGATGCATTTCCCCAAATACAGGTCCCAAAGTCCATAGGACACTAACCTCTTACTTTGTCCTAGGCATGTCTATGTTGATAATTCTGGAGTCGCCATGGCTGCTGGTGTTCTGGGGTTCCTCCAGCTGGCTGCTGGCCCTGCCGCCCTGGGGCTAAACCTCGGCTCACGCGGACCTGGGTTCCGCTTGGCTCTGCTTCTTTCGCTTCCCAGACTGCTGCGCTGGTCCTTCCTGCAGGGCTGCTGGGCTGTCCTCAGCGGGAGGTTAGCTTCTCTGTGTCGTTCTGTGGGTGCTGGGGCTCCAGAAGTTGTTCAGAGTCCCCTTTTACATAGTTTGGGGGGAATCTGGGGGCAGAGTGGCTTGGATGAGCTGTTTCTACTCCGCCATCTTGGCTCCACCCCCCTAGATTTTTATTTTTAATGAAGTATGTTATTTCCTCCTTGAACTAAAGCTGATGAGAATAAATTTCTTACAGTATTCCTCTCCTTCCCTTCTGTCCCCCTATTTTGATACGTTTTATGTCTCTTCACAACAGAATCTTATACTTTTATGTTATTCCCTCTTTGAACAAAAAACAATGAGAGTGAAGCTCATATAATGTTCATCCCCCTCCCTCTTTTCCCTCTACTATAATATGTTTTTATGCCTCTTCATGTGGCATAATTTACCTTTTTCTGCCTCCTCATTTCCTCTTCTCCCATTACAGTCACTTTGTACCCTCAATAAGTTGTTGTTGTTTTTTAATCACTTTAGTTCATGTATACTCACACCCTCTATCAATGTATAAGGCTTTTAGATATCACAATAAGTATATAATTCTCAATATTAACAGGTATCAGCTTCCCATATAGGGATGTAAACAGTTTGCTCTTATTAAATAACAAGTTATGTGTGTGTGTGTGTGTGTGTGTGTGTGTTTTCCATATTTACCTTTCTATGTCTCTCTTGAGTCTTGTATTTGGTGATCAAATTTTCCATTGGGCTCTGGCTTGTTCACAGGAAGGTGTAGCAGCAAGCACCCCAACATCCCCAGGGTAGCTGCCAGCACAGGTTCTTAGATCTGCTTTTGTAAAGGAAACCAACTCAAAATGGGTTAACAAGCTTACTTTAATCAAACATATATTACCTAGTTCAGGGGAAAAAGGTCAGCACCCCAAGCTTCAGAGTATACAGACAGATCAAACAGACAGGCTTCCAAACTCTCCAACAATTATCAATACCAAAATCACAATTACGAAAGAGGGAAGCATCAACATCTGGGTTTTCAAAGCCGGGGGCTGGCTGCCCAGAGTCTCATATGGTTAAATCACACAAAACTTCTCAAAGTGAACCCCCAAAGCAAAGCCTCTCATCAGGGTTTATATAGCCTTCTCCTTGCTCAGAGAATGTAACCACCCTCTTGACACACTGCCCAATTACACAGCATCAAGTGTGGGCATTCCTGAAAACCAAGCTTCCTACCACAGGCTCCATGTGACCACATTCAGCCTATTAGGGGGCAGAGTATACTTTTAAATTAAAGAAGGTTCTCAGAGTCGATTAAGTCAATCAAAGTCTCTTAAGCCAATCAAAGGGCCTAGGGGCAGGGAAGATCTTCAAATCTGCATTTCCATTACAGAAGGTCTGGAAGTCCCTTATTTCATTGAATGACAGTCTCCTTGCCTGAAAGATTATACTCAGTTTTTCTGGATAGCTGATCTTTTTATCTCACAGAAAATCATATTGTAATCCTCCCCTAACCCCCACCCCTTGCCCCAATCTTTCCATGTAGAAGTTGCAAGGTCCTGTGTGATCCTGACTGTAGTTCCATGATATTTTAATTGTTTGTTTCTGGCTGCTTGGGATATTTTCTTTTTGACCTGATAATTCTGTAATTTGGTTACAATATTTCTTGGAGTTCTCAATTTTCGATCTCTTTCAGGAGATGTCCAGTGGATTCTTTTAATAACTATTTTACCCTTTGGCTCTAGGACCTCAGAGCAGTTTTCCTTGATGATTTCTTAGAAAATGTTGTCTGACCTCTTTTCTTCATCATGGCTTTCTGTGAGACCAATAATTCATAGATTATCTCTCCTGGATATCTTTTCCAGGTCATTTTTTTTGAATGAGATATTTTACATCTTCTTCTAATTTTTCATTCTTTAGGTTTTGTTTGATGCGGCATAGAGTCATTAGTTTCAACTTGACTAATTCTAATTTTTAGAAAAATTATTTTCCTTAGTTAATTTTTGAATTTCTTTTTCCATATCTTCTGACAATATTTAATGAGTTATTTTCTCCAGTTAGATTCTGAACATCTTTTCCCATTTCACAAATTTCACTTTTCTTAAAAAAAAAAAAAGGTCAGGATGAATTGTACTAATGATTTTAAATGACCCTGACTGGTTCTCTGAATTTCCTTTCTTCTCTGCCAATTGGCAGGTTTTACAAATATGATCCTACTTTCTTTCTTTCTTTCTTTCTTTCTTTTTTTTTTTTTTTTTTGGAGGGCAATTGGAGCCCAAGGCCACATGGCTAGGTTTTTATTTGTTTGTGCTTTAAGTGTCTGAGGCCAGATGTGAACTCAGGTCCCTCTGACTTCCGGGCCGATGCTCTACTCACTGTGCCACCTAGCCGCCCGCAAATATGATTCTTTAAACTTCTGATAATATCCTTGGTTTGTTCTATACAAATAAAGAAAATTAAAGATATAATTCTCTTTCAAAGAAACTTTAAAATGTTAAATTGTAAAGATCTAGTGGGTAGTATTAAGACAGAACCCCTGATTCTGACAGAATTTATTTAAAGGTTTTCTTTTATTTGAAAATTTAAGATGAAGATGTTGGCATACAAATGTAACCATTTTGGAGGTTATTTTAATTAAGTTTCTGAGTTCTAGTCAACTTGATCTGTAGAAGCAACTGTGAGACTGTGTGTTTGTAACTACAATAATGAATCCTGATAATTTCAGAGCTTCATTAAGAGGTGTGCTAAACACTTTAAATCCATTATTGCATTTGACCTTCATAAAAACCACATGGGGAAGTTATTATGAGCATTCTTACCTTCATTTTACCTAAGTCTCAGAGGCATCAAATGACCCCCTCTTCCCCTCTCAAAGCATTCTCACACAATTAGTTTTTATCAGAGGAAGAATGAGAACCAAATATCTCTCCTGACTACAAAGGAAATATTTTTTCATTTTTTTTGTTTGTTTTTTTCTCCTGTGCACCATTGCCTCCTTTCTCCTATTTCTTTCTCTCTAACATATCATTTAATTACAGAATACTACAAACTGATCAATTTAACTTATAAAATTTTTCTGCCCACTTAAAAAATTATGTCCAGGTGAATTTGGATTTCATATTATATATTCTGGAATTCTCGGTATAGAATCTATTTAAATTTACTGACGAAATATGTTCTTGATGCTTAGGCTATGCTTTAAAAGTGTTTTGATGTTAAGTGATTTTATGTTGAGTATGTTTAAATATATAATTGGATACAATTAAAATAAAGAGATACATTTAAAATAATGAGCTATTAAAGGCAAAGCATCTGGAAATATGTTTTTAATGCATTCCGTGTGATAATTGCTTGTGATTACATAGATGTTGCTTTCTTTAAAAAAAAAAAATACCTGTAATAGAACAACATCTCTTTTCTTCTCTTATTTGACTGTCCTCTCATATATTTTGTTTTGGAGCTGAGAATGAGTCAATGTGTTGGATATGTTCAAGGTGAGGTTTAAATTATCATTTATATCTGAATCTCACTAGAAAATAGATTGAGCATTAGTTTCATAGATCAGAGTTTTGACGACTTGGTTTTATTTTGCTTTTTGGTTTTAATTTCTAATAGTAGGTATGATCTAGGAAGGTCTTTTTCATTGAACTCCATTCCATTTTCCATGGTTCTCAGTGTAGTGTTCCCTGTTTTTGTGTTCTCTGACCCAATGGCTGTCTGCCAGGAATGATATGAGAATCATTGAAAGCTTAATCACAAATTTGGAAATTTGATATAACTTATGCATCCATACCATTTTATTCCCTTTTTTTTCACAGCAATATAAGCTTTGATTTTAAGTTTTAGACTATCCAATTACAGGAATGAGTTAAAGGGTTGGGATAGTGGTTCATTTAAATTGAATTGTTAATTTAAAATAAAAATATATCATATGATCAATTCTGTGAGTTCATTGATTTTTTTCCATAATTACTAGTTTATTTTAACTGGTTTGAACTGTTACTTTCTTTTTTGAAGGGGGTGAGTGTTTCTGTGAATTTAATTTTAACCTAAAATCCTAGTGTTAGAGGTGGAAGGGAACTTGGACATTTTCTGCTCCAATTTTATAGAGGAGGAAATTGAGGTTCAGGGAAGAGAAATAACTTATCAGATCAGAAACCTAGTTTATGGCAGAACTGGTTCTAAAACTCAGGTGTTCTAACTCCTAGTTTAGTGAGCTTTTCATAATTGCCTGTAAAGTATTATATTCTCAACATTTGAATTACTTCTATTTTTCTGTGTTTCCTCATTACTTTACTTTCATATCAGCACAAAATACTTTGAGACCTATTTTCATATGGAGGATGATATTTTCAAATCAAATGAATGTGATCTACAATTTAAACAGGGTATTGAGTCATGGAAAAAAAAAGAAGGGAAAGGGTCATGCTTTGCAAAAAAAATATGTCACTTCTGGTATCATCATAAAATGCTGAACTGAAAATTAGATGCACAGCTAAAAAAGGTCCTGGCTGTCATCTTACATTTTTGAGATGAAAATTCCTTGAACTTTCTATCTTAGTCTCTTGGAGAAATGAAGACTGTGTATATCACACTTGACATCTGAGTTTGTGAAAGTAAGAATGTGATGACAGGATGCCATGTATCATTAAAACTGACATGCAGCCATGTTGATTTAGCATTTCTCAATAATCATCAAAGAACTTACAATTTCCTAGGAAATATCTTAAACTCTTAACTTCTCTTTAAATTCAAACAATGAATACTCCTGCTCACAGAATAAAGGAAATTCCATTGTCCTACACTATCAATCAGTTCTTTGTATATTTAAAATTATAAACTATAAAATATATAAAATTCATAGGTGAACCTATGAATATCTCTACTGGCTTTAATAGAAACTAGCAATTTATCAAGAGTTGACATGAGGTGATATTGACTGACCATTCTCCACTACTCTATTCTTCACAGCTCAGCTGTATTTATGCATGTTAAGGACCCTTGCAGCTTTGCTCATGCTGCATTTACATCATTTTCCCCAGCTGTACATTTGTACAATTCTTAACACTTCAATGTATTTTTGTGTTCTTTCTTATGTTCTGTCTTATGTTTTCAAAAGTTCATTGCATTTTCATTAGGAAATCAAGTCCCTCACATGACATATTAAACAATGGCAGTCTAACTCATGCAATTATCTGAGACAAAATTGCCTCTACTTAGCTTAGAGGTGGATATTGTTTAATTCAAGGGAAGCTTCTCAACATAACAGAGCATTTTATAAAATACTTAATTTTGAAAAAAGTTCAAAAGGGTATAATGAAATAGAAATAGTCCTTTTTGTTTTTTAAACCATTAATTAAAAAAAATCTATTCATCAATATTTTCTTCTCTGACATTTGTATTTTTAATAATCATCATAATGGCTGTCTTCCTCAATTTTTATTTCTTGGTTACCCACAGAGTAAAGAAAATACTTGTGTATAGTGCTTTGGAGATAATGCTTGACCATGAAGAATGACATAGAAAGGAGACACATATATGTTGTATGTACTCATTTTTGAAAGAAAGTTTCCAGATTCAGGGGAACCAGACATTGTTCTAAATCACCTAAAGCATTATTTTTATTGGTATTTTCTTGTGGAAGGCAGATGATAACAACAACTACAAAAATACAAAAAATCCCCTATATTTTCTAAATTATATCTTATATGAGACTAATTTGTGGCAGTATTTCCAGAGGAACCATATCATATGATATTCCAAAAGCTACTCTTAGCTGTAAGGGGGTGAATTTGTGCCCTCTTGTGTCCTAAGACACAAAAATTTGCCTAACTCACAGCTATCTGGTGACCCTTCACAACCTATACTCCTTTACCCACTCTTTTCCAGTCTTCTTACAATTTGTTATTCCGCCTGCCCTAGGTACTCCACAAATCTAATGACACTTGCCTCCTAATTCTTTCTCAAACAATTTACTCCATTTTCAATTTGACATTTTCACTGGCTCTCTCTCATGAATGGAATGTTTTCTCTCCTCTCCATCTCCTGGTTTCCCTGGTTTTGGTCGAGTCCCAGCTAAGAATCCACCTTTTATTGGAGTCTTTCTCAATCTCTCTTAATTCTAATCTCTTCCTTCTGTTACTTTTTCTTATTTATCCTGCATGGAAGTTCCTATGTAAAATTTATTCAATGAATCAAACACTCTCCTGTCTAAAGGAAAAGAAAGGCTGATCCAAAATTTCAGCCAAGAACCAGATGTTTCAGATTCTTCTAAATGTATATCTAGCCACAGTGTCAAGGTTCCTTTTGAGTTGCTAATTCCATATAATCAATGGAGCAAAACAATCATAATCATTCTGATTTTGTTTTATCTTGGGTTCTCCAGTGCCTAGGCAAATGCTTGGAACAAAGTAGATGCTTATCAAATCAAATTGAATTGAATGACTATAATCTCTCCCAGGGTACACAACTCTTACCCCATGTCAGGGCCTGAGGCAGGTAGTACCAGCATAATTATCCCCACTTAACAGAAGGGAAACAAACAAACAAACCCCCTGAGATTTAGAAAAGGGAAATCACTTGTCTAAGAAGATGAAACATCTAACCCAACCAAAATACTGAGTCCAAATTTTTACTTTGTTAAGGAAAAAAAAATAATTCTCTGATCTTCCCTGCTCCTTAACAGGCATAGGTGAATTTGAGGACATTTCCCGATTTGCAAATATACTCTGCCTTCTAATAGGCTGAATTTGATCACATGGAACCTGTGGTGGGAGGCTTGTTTTTAGGAAGGCACAACTTTTGTTACTTTGTAGTCAAGTGGGTCACAAGTGTTGTGATGTTCTCTGACCCTGAAGGTTATATATACCTCTGAGATGAGGTTTTGCTTTGGGGCTCACTTTGGGAAAAGTTGTGTGATTTGGCCTGCTGAGACTCTGGGCAGCCATTGAGCCCCACCACCACCACCCCACCCCCTTTGAAAACTCAGATGCTGGTGCTTCTCTCTCTGGTGACTAATTGTATGCATGTGATGGTCAGACAGCTAGAAGAGCTGTCTCTTGGTCTGCTGAATTGTATTATTTTCTATGTCTGTATTTTTATCTGCTTGTAACTTCTATTTGTATTCTCTGAAGTTGAGGGTGCTGACATTTTCCTCTGAACTAGGAAATTATATATTTTTGATTAAAGTAAGATTGTTGACCCCTTTTTGAGTTGGTTTCCTTTAGAAAGGCAGATCAAAGAACCTGTGCTAGCAGCCATCCTGGGTATGCTAGGGTGTTTACTGCTACAGTTTTCTATAAATATTTTTTACTAATTTGCCATTATTCTAAATCTAAGAATTTCCAGCTTAGAGAGAGAAATGTTCAAAGTGACTATTTCCCCTCTCTTTACCAGAACTGGAAGAATCTCTCTACTTAAGATAATCTGAGGTTGTATTTATTGGAATCTCTAACAAAAAAAAAAAGTCATAATATAGTAAAATACAGTTTGGAGTAAACAGTCTATTCCATGTAATAGAAAAAAATAGTTACTAATGTCCTAAAACTACTTCCTTCCTCCTTCAGCTACTCCCCACAGAGACTGAAAGGGTTTCCTTCCAGTCATCCATATCTTAATCCTCTCTGAATGAAAAAGAGGATGTTGCACTTAGGTGGTTCATAGGTTCAATTGCCTCAGAGGATGGGGAAGGAAATGATCCTGCACAAGAACTGCTTTTCAATTTAAACAAATTTTTTTTCAACTAAAAAGCACTTGTTTGATCCTCTTCCAATTTTCTCCCATCCTCAAAGCAAAAACAAATTTCTTATAACAAGCATGCAAAGTCAAGCAAAACAAGTCGTCCCCCTCCATATTAGCTGTACACAAAAATATGTAGCTCTTTTTTTTTTTTTTAATGTTTCATTGATCATCTCTCTGTTGGGATGGAGGTAACATTCTTCATTATAGGTTCTCTGTACTCTGGCTGCATTTCCTTCTTGTTCTGAAAGTTGTTGCACTCCTCAAAACATTTTGTTTAGGGTTCAGTTACAACTAGTACACAAATGCTCATTCTGCATTTTTTAAAAATATAACTTGATTTAAAAAGAAATTGAGAACAGGAGATATTTTCCCTTAACATTTTGAAAGATTTCAGAATTCCCAACCTTAGTAATATCTCTGTTTTAAAGATAAATATCTTATCCTTCAGTTTGCTTTTCCATATGAATTTGGAAACATAGTTAATACTCAGCAGATTATTTTTTCAAAAATTCATTAAAATCTACTTTTCAATTGTATGGTGTTATGAATGTAATCCTGATTTCTTTTATATTCATTCATTCATTCATTCATTCATCTATTCATTAATTAATTAATTTATTTGCTTATTTTTAATTTGCTACATTCACTTCCACAAGATTTTGTGTTCCAAATTTTCTCCTCATCTCTCACCTCTCCCCACCTAAAGACATTGTGCAACTTGATTACCCCTTTCCCCAATTTGCTCTCCCTTCTAATATGCCCCCCTCCCCTTCTCTTATCCCCTGCCATTCTATTTTCCTACAGGGCAAGATAGATTTCTATATTACATTACCTGTATATTTTTTCCAGTCGCATACAAAAGTAACTTTTTTTTTTTTAAAGCAATTGGGATTAAGTAACTTGCTCAAGGTTACACGGCTAGTCATTTGATTTATGCGTGGGTGCTCATTTTCTGAGGCCGGATCTGATCTCGGGTCATCCAAACTCCGAGGCCGGCACTCTTACTCACTGCGCCACCTAGCCGCCCCTTTAGGGCAATTGGGGTTAAGTAACTTGCCCAAGGTTACACGGCTAGGTTTTTGTTTGTATGGATTAAGTGTCGGAGGCCGGCTTAGAACTCAGGTCCTTCTGATTCCAGGGCTGGCGCTCTATTCACTGCGCCACCTAGCCGCCCCCAAAAATAACTTTTAATATTTGTTTTAAAAATATGAGTTTTACATTCTCTTGCTTCCTCCCTCCCAGCCGACCCTCATTGAGAAGGGGAGTAATTCAATATATACCATACATGTGCAATCACTCAAAACACCTCCATAATAGTCATGCGATGAAAGACTATACTTCCTTCCACCCTGTCTCACCCCCTCATTTATTCTATTCTCTCCTTTAACTCTGTCCTTCTTCAAAAGTGTTTGTATCTGATTGCTCCCTACCCCATTTGCCTTCCATGCCGTCATCCCCTCATTTCTTATCCCTTTTATCCCTACTTTCCTATAGGGTAAGCAAGATTTCCATACACAATTGAGTATATATTTTCTTTCTTACTCAAGCCAAATTCAATTGAGGTTCACTCATTCCCTCCCACCTCCCTCTCTTCCACTCCACTGTAAAGGCTTTTTTTTTGCCTTTTTTTATGTGAGATAATTTACCCATTCTACCTCTCCCCTTATCCTTTTCTCTCAGTATAGTACACTCACACCCCTTAATTTTATGTTTTAAATGGCATTCAATAATATTCAATTCACTGAGAAATGTCTCATGAATTACAAATATCATCCTTCCATGAAGGAATGTAAACAATTCAACTTTAGTAAGTTCCTTATGTATGAATGCTCTTTCCTGTTTACCTTTTCATTTTTCTCTTGAGTCTTATATTTGAAAGTCAAATTTTCTATTCAACTCTGGTGTTTTCATCAATAATGCTTGAAAGTTCTCTATTTTGTTGAATGTCTATTTTTCCCCTGAAGGATTACACTCAGTTTTGCTGGGTAGGTGATTCTTGGTTTTAATCCTAGCACCTTTGACCTCTGAAATATTGTATTCCAAGTCCCCTGATTCCTTAATGTAGAAATTACTAAATATTGTGTTATTCTGATTGTGTTTCCACAATACTTAGATTGTTTCTTTCTGACTGCTTGCAACATTTTCTCCTTGACCTGGGAACTCTGGAATTTGGCTACAATATTCCTAGGAGTTTTCTTTTGGGGATCACTTTCAGGAGGTGATTGATGAATTCTTTCAATGTCTATTTTACCCTCTGGTTCTAGAATATCAGGGCAATTTTCCTTGATAATTTCTTCAAAGATGATGTCTCCGATCTTTTTTTTTTTTTTTTGTCATGATTTTCAGGTAGTCCAATAATTCTTAAATTCTCTCTCCTGGATCTCTTTCCCAGATCAGTTGTTTTTCAAATGATATATTTCACATTATCTTCTATTTTTTTCTTTCCTTTGGTTTCATTTTATAATTTATTGATTTATTATACAATCATTACCTTCTATTTACTCCATTCTAATTTCTTTTTTTTTTTTTTTAAAGCAATTGGGGTTAAGTAACTTGCTCAAGGTTACACGGCTAGTCATTATTTATGCGTGGGTGCTCATTTTCTGAGGCCGGATCTGATCTCGGGTCATCCCAACTCCGAGGCCGGCGCTCTTACTCACTGCGCCACCTAGCCGCCCCTTTAGGGCAATTGGGATTAAGTAACTTGCCCAAGGTTACACGGCTAGGTTTTTGTTTGTGTGGATTAAGTGTCTGAGGCCGGCTCCGAACTCAGGTCCTTCTGACTCCAGGGCCGGCACTCTCTTCACTGCGCCACCTAGCAGCCCCTTCCATTCTGATTTCTAAGGAATTATTTTCTCCAGTGAGTTTTTGGACCTCCTTTTGCATTTGACCAGTTTTGCTTTTTAAGCAATTCTCTTCCCCATCGGTGTGTTGGACGTCTTTTGCCATTTTGGTTAGTCTTTTTTTTTAAGGTGTTATTATCTTCAGTATTTTTTTGGAGGTCCTCCTTTAGCAAGCTGCTGAATTGCATTTCATGACTTATTTGCATCACTCTCATTTCCCTTCCCAATTTTTCCTCTGCTTCTCTTACTTGATTTTAAAAATCTCTTTTCAGCTATTCCAAGGCCTGTGACCAATTCATATCTTTCTTGGAGGCTTTGGATATAGGGGCTTTGACTTTGTCATCTTCTTCTGGTTATGTGTTTTGATCTTCTTTGTCACCAAAATAAGATTCTATGAGTTTTTTTTACACTGTTTGATGATTTTCCCATCCAATTACTTAACTTTTAACCTTTTTGTTAAGGTAAGATTCTGCTTTCAGTGTGTGTGGGGTGTTGTGGATGGTAGGGGTGGGGAAGATGTACTGTCCCAAACTTCAGGGGTTTTGTGTAGCTGTTTTCATTGATACTTCTAGGGACTTGTAAAATTTCAGTTCTTCTAAGGTGTTATGATCAATGGTGAGTTGTTTACTTCTCTCCTTGTCTGTGAGTAACCACAAGCAATCTTTTCTTCCTTGGAACTGTGAGGAAGATTCCCTCTACACTGTCACCACAATCTCCACCATGTTAGTGCTCCTCCTCACCCCAATACTGACACCCAGGACTGCAACCCAGATTGAAGCATAAGCAAAGCAAGAGAACTCCACTTTGGCACCAGCAAAAAGATCCCTGCATTACCCTCTTATCAGTCACTTGATTCCCCCCACCATCAATGGACTGAGAGCTCTGGAAGCAGTTGTTGCTGTTGCTGTTACTATTGCCACCTCCACTGCCCCCGCCACCTCCACTGCTCTGGGGCTGGGGCCTGACCTCTCTCCTCTCTCTGCCCTGGGGCTAGACAGTGCCCTTTTCTTACCCACCTCCCACAGACCATTCCTACTGACCTTCCAAGTTGTCTTTGGAATTTGTGGGTTAAGAAGTCTGGAAACCACAACAGCTGCCAATGAGTCAGTCCCGAGGCCTCCTCTGGCTCTGTCTATGCCTAGCACTACACTGGACTGTGTTCTCTCAGACTGGTGCAGTCAACCTTTCCTGTCATTTTTCCAGGTTGTCTTGGGCTCAAAATTTTTTTTTCACTTTGTCATTTTGTAAGTTCTGTTCCTCTAGAATTTGTTTAATTTTTCACAGGTATGTAGAGAGGTTTGGGGGAGAGTTCAAGCAAGTCCCTGCTTTTTCTCCTCCATCTTGAGTTTGCCCCCTAATCCTGATTTTTTTAAAGGCTATCTCAGCAAATAATTGCTTCTACTTCCTACCAAGCAGGAAAATTTTTAATATATCCCTGACAACAGACTATGAATCCATTCTTACATAACCAGTATTAAACAATGTAGAGAAATTCATTACCAGAAGGCTGACCATCACTTGATGAATTCTTTTGGCTGTGTCAGTCAAGGAAAAACACACATATATGATACTTAGTTTTGAGTGACCATCTTCCATGTACACAATTACAGTTGTGCCGTAACAGAAAAGGATATATAGAGTGCTAAAAGTCATGTAGTTTGCAGATTGCTTCAAATGTTAATTTAATTGTAATTATTACATAATCTTTGTTTATTGAGTATGTGTGTGTGTGTTTGTGTGTGTGTGTGTGTGTGTGTGTGTGTGTGTGTGTGTGTGTGTGTGTATGAGAGAGAGAGAGAGAGAGAGAGAGAGAGAGAGAGAGAGAGAGAGTCATACCTGCTCTTTAGGAAGATAGCTGAGTAGCTAATCTTGATAGCTGAGTGAACAATGGACTAGAATGGAAAGGACATGACATGTGGCAGAGAGATCAAGCAGCATGCTATTTCAATAGCCCGGGGTTAGAAATGTCAAAGGACCATTTTAGGGTGGAACTGTTCTTTAAAAAAAAATACACTTCATCTCTGGGATCTGGCCATCCTCATGCCTGGAATGCTCTCCTACCTCATATTCACTTCCTTGCTCCCCTGACTTTCTTCAAAGCCCAACTAAGGCCAGGTTTTCTACAGGAAGCCCTTTCTAATCCCCTCTTAATTCTCACTTCTTCCTTCTGTCAGTCCTTTCCTGCTTATCCTGCACATAGATTATTTATACATAATTATTTGCATGTTTTCTGTACCATAAGATTGTAGACTCCCAAGGGCAGGGACTGTCTTTTGCCACTATATACTCCTTCACCCCTGCCTCACATGAGGTTGCCTTTCTCCTGGCCAAGTGCATAAGTGATCCCATTCCTTCCAATCTTCTTTGGTAGGTTGGCTCTGTAATATAGAATGGTCACTGTGTTGCTTGTCCTTGTAGTGTTATAATTGTGCTCTCTTACTTCAGTCTTCATCAGGTTTTTAAAGTCTTCAGATTTGTTCACTTTTATAAAATTGATTTAGAAAATGTACTTCTGGCTTTGTTTGCCTCACTCTGAATCAATTCATAAAAGCCTTTTCATATCTCTGAAATCATGGTAACTCCTTTCTAATAGTATAATAGTATTCCATCATATTCAGATACCTTAATTTATTCAACCATTCTTTGAACAGATGGGTATCCCTTTAGTTTCCAATATTTGCCACTATGAAAAAGAGCTAGGACAAATATTTATGTACATTTTGTATTTATAAAACCTTTTCTTACATCTTTGATCTCTTTTTGTCATTAGCCTAGGGATTAGTAAAACTAGGTCAACAGGCTTATTAACTGTTTACTAATTTTAGTATTAAAGGTATCATTCACAGCAAAGAGAAAAGTGTATTCTTCCCAATTTCCATTCAATAATTTCCAGAGGTTTATTACATCTACTTTTTCTAAAATTCTATTTAAGTCCTGTAGTGGCAAGCACCTCAGCATCCCCAGGGTGGCTGCCAACACAGGTTCTTAGATCTGCTTTTCTAAAGGGAAACAACTCAAAATGTGTTAACAACCTTACTTTAAACAATCAAACATATTTTCCTAGTTCAGGGGAAAAAGTCAGCAGCCCCAGAACTTCAGAGTATACAGAGGTTACAAGCAGAAGTTACAAAACAGAGAAATATTTAAGATCAAACAGACAGGCCTCCAACTGTCCAACCATTACATCCATACCTAGTCAGTCACCAGAGAGGGAAGCATCAACATTTGGGTTTTTTTAAAGCCAGGGGGCTCTCAACAGCTGCCCAGAGCCTTGTTTGATCAAATCACACAATACTTCTCAAAGTGAGCCCCAAAACAATGCCTCATATCAGGGATTATATAGCCTTCTCCTGGCTCAGAGAATGTAACAACCCTCTTGACCCACTGCCCAATCACAAAGTATCTACTGAAAAACAAGCCTCCCACCACTGGCTCCAGGTGCACTTAAGCCTATCAAATGGCCTAGGGGCAGGGAAGATCTTACAAAATACAATCTCAGAAAGATGGCAACAACATAAATTTATACTCCTATTACAAGTCCTTAATCATTTCTTTTATTGTTCTTGTTAGATTTATCTAGGAATGATAGCATTAATAGTTTCAGAACAGTTGCTTATCTACATAGGTGAGGGAATTTTCTCACCTGAGCATCCATACACTGATCAGATCTGAAGTTTGATTTCCTCCCTTCTTCAGAAAGAAAGGGGGAAAAGGAAGGAAGAAAAAAAGGAAGGAATGAAAGAAGGAAGCCATTTTATTTTATTTTTTGAGGGGGGAAGGCAGAGCAAATGGGTTAAGTGCCTTGCCCAAGGTCACAGGGCTAGTGTTAAGTGTCTGAGGGTGGATTTGAACTCAAGTCCTCCTGATTTCAGGGTTATTGCTCTATTCACTGTGCCACCTAGCTGCCCCAGTAGGCCATTTTAGAAAGACAGTATGGTACAGTGAACTGAAGTCTGATCTTGAAATGTGACTATAGGCATATCACTTACTCTCTTAGTGACCCAGGCAACTCTTAGATGGACTTAGGTTCATTGTACCAGTGGAGAGAACATCTATGCTGAAAATTTCCCACACAGATATAATTATACAAACCAAAGAAAACAATTGAAAAAGGAATTTCAATTAATTTTATACAAACATTTCATCCTTCTTTAATGTCTACTATTCTACTATTTATTTATATCACCACCATTAAGATTTTTAAATTATTTGCTTGGATATTTTTTCCCCAATGCTTCCTCTTAAATTGATGGTGACCTAGATCCCATCATAGCAAATCCCAGTAAACTGGAAATAATTTGAGTAGGGTCTGGAGACAAACCATACATCAAAAACAACATCTCTCATAAATCTGTTCCCATTACAGACTATCTACAGAGTGATGAGTCATTTACTAAGGTAAAGAAGTACAATCTTCATTGGAGGAAGGAGTTTGCACAAAAGGAAATCATATATCTTAGAAGTATGCTCCTGAATATTCAGTGGGCTTCATTATCCTCCCAAATGATTTTGTTCAGCAGTGACCAAATTGTCTTTATGGGTTGGGGCTGATGATCACAAAGCTTGCATCTCTTTGTTCTTCATATCCAGTTTCATGTGGACTTTACCCATGGAAATATATTCAGCTTTGACAGGGATTCTATAGTGTGGGTAACTAGCCACACTATCTCCTATCCAAACAATAGCCATAAACAGAAAATATAGAGAAGCAATGGCATACAATAATCAGCCTTTAAAAAAAATAAACAAATGAAAACAGCAAGCAACATTGTTTTCTATTCTATACTGTGGGATGCTTATGGTCTCATCTAAGGGACACAGGAACACTTTGGTTTGTTTTTTTTTTGTTGTTGTTTTGTTTTTTTCTGTGTTCAGGAAAATTTATTGTTAGTGGTACATTCTCCACATAGCATGTGTTTTTGTCTCTGTGTGTGTGTGACAGCATAACTCAGGCAAAACTTTCTTATACATTTATATTTTACTTGAAGGCTCTCCTTTTTTCTTTTCCCCTCTCTGCAACGGATTTGATTTTGGTGAACCAATCTGTTTTAAAGCTGAGATAACAGATTCAGAATGATGAGAACTAGAGTTATAATAAGGACTCCTCAAGTAACTAGGTCATTTTCTTTCATTTATGAATACACACATAGCTTAGGAAAGGAAGAGATTATTATTTATCATCTTTTAGAAAACAAAAAGTAATGATTCATGAGCTTGTTCTGGAACATCTTGTCTTCTCTGTAATTGCTTGTTCAGTTCATTAGACACTTTGCATGCATGATTTCTTTCAATTGTTATATCAAAATGAAGTACTAAGAAGTATATCCATTGTATTCAAGACTATATAAACCATGTTTAATAGCAATAAGAAAGAGCCAAATAGGAAGAAAAGGGATAAGTGTGGCAGAAAAGGTTTACTTGGAATTGTATTTCCCCCTTACATAAGAGTAACTTGAAGGCTTCATGATAGAATTCTGGGGATTTGGTGGTCATTACCATCAATTAACATGACCGTGAGGAGTCTCCAGGTTTATCAGTATCTTTCTAAGTACTTAGTTATGGAAGAGTCATGTAATCTCCAATCACAATAGCAATTATCAGCCTTAAGTACTTGAAGCAAATATTTATGCTCTTTCAAAAGGGGATGGGGCATCAATATTAATTGCAGCTATGGGAAATTGTGAAGGTTGATGGTGTGTAGTTAAATTGTACATAAATAGTTTTCCCCTATAATTTTGGGAACATCCATTTCTCAGTGTCTTTCAGAAATATTGAAAACAACAGAGGGGAAAATTATTTACTTCATTTGTATAAATATCTAAAATGCTTAAAGTACCTAAAGAAAACTAATAAAAATCAATTCAATGAGCACTACATAGATTTTTCAGATTCCGCTGAAATCGTTATACTATAATAATAAGAATAATGTAATGTCAAATATTCTTACAATTGATATTTAATAAGTAATACCATACACCTTCTAAAGTATTTAGCATTTATCATGTAATAAGGCTGAAGTTTATCATGCAATAGACCCTCAACAGATTTGAATGGCCTTGGAGAGAATACTCTTAAAGATTAGTGAAATGTAAAGTTTCTGAATGAAAGGAGTTTCAGTAATAGCTTATTTCATTCATATGGATTGATTGATTGCTTTTTTAATTTTAGTTGTTGCATTCATTAAATCTTGATCTATCTCTCCAAAAGGGAATGAAATGCATTACTGGTGAATTAGAAGGTACTTGTAAAACAATGGTTATGTCATCAAATAATCAATCAATAAGTATTTATTAAGCTTCTTCTATGTTCCAGGTACTGCACTGGAGATTTAAATTTAAAGAATGAAACAATCCCTACTTGTAAAGGGTTTGCATTCCATGGGGTAATGACAAGCACTTATTAAATACATACAGCATAACATTAAATGAATAAATAGAACTATATGCAAAGTAGTTATATTCAAACAATTCTGGGTGGAGAACACTGGTAGTTGAGGGATCAGGAAAGATTTCATTCCTATTTACATAAGACCACACTTGAGTAGCACCTTAAAGGAAAAGAGGAATTCTGTGGCATGTGAAGCAATGAGTGTAAAGGCGTATGGTGACATGTATAAGAACATACCAATCTCTGTCATTGCACTGGTTGCCAATATGCATAGAGTGACCAGAGGGCTGGACTGGGATCAACATCTAGATAAGATGGAAAGAAAGGTTAAGGACAGATTGTATAGGACTTTAAAAGCTAAACAGAGTTTATATTTTATCTTGAAATCAATGGGAAGCTAGGGGGAGACAATATGGAGGAATAGAAACACACACTTGGCATGAAATACACTCCAGTCACTTCCAATTCATGTAAAAAAATGCCTCTAAACAAATTTTAGAGCTATAGAACTCACAAAAGTGACAAAGAGAAACAAATCTCCTACTGAAGGCAGCCCCTGAGGCCTATAAGAAGGGTCCATTGCAGCATGCTGGGAGCCAAGCACATTCCTATATGAGAACCCTGATTCTGGCCCAGGGCAGGCCCCACCAGAGGCTGCCATAGCAGACTTCAGGAGAGTAAATCACCAGTAGCTGTGGTGGTTTCCAGACTTCTCTACCTATAAATGCCAAAGATAAAGTAAAAGGTTAGTGTGGAACTCTGTTGGAACAGGGGGACAGAAGAGAGTGGTTTGACCCCTGCCCCCAGGATGAGAGGTAGCAGAGGCATGGTGGTGGCTACAGCATGTGGCTGCTTCCAGAGCTCCCTGTCTGCAGATTGTAGGGGAACCAATCAACCATTCAGAGGGCATTCACTCTTGCTTCAACCTGCTTGGATCTGGATTGCTGTCTTGGGTGGTGGTCCTGGGGTATGTGGCCAGTGTGCCAGAGCTAGTGGGGGCTGTACAGAAGGCACCCTCCTAATAGCTCTGGAAGCTTCAAAAATCCCAGCAATTTGGTACAAAGCTCTCTCCATTCTGGAAGCAGAGATCTACTATTACAAAAAGCTCAAAAGTCAAGTAATTGGCTGGCAAAACAAGCAAGCAGAGAAAGCACAAACAGAGCATATAATCCTTTTTTGGGGACAAAAAAAGATCAAAGCATGGAATGGGAAGAAGGCAACAAAGTCAAAATCCCTGCATCAAAAACTTTCAAGGAAAATATGAACTAGTTACAGGCCATGGAAGAGCTCAAGAAGGATTTTTAAAATCAGGTAAGAGAAGTGGACAAAAAATTGGGAAGAGAAATGAGAATAACGCAAGAAACTCACGTAAAGCAAGTCAACAGCCTGCTAAAGGAAACCCCAAAAATACTAAAGAAAATAACAACTTAAAAAATAGACTAACTCAAATGGCAAAAGAGGCCCAAAAAGCAACAAGGAGAAGAATGCCTTAAAAGCTAAATTTGTCAGATGGAAAAGGAATTTCAAAAACAGAATAATTCCTTCAAAATTAGATTGGAGCAATTGGAAACTACTGACTTTATGAGAAATCAAGATACTATAAAAGAGATCCAAACAAATGAAAAAATTGAAGGCAATGTGAAATCTCTCATTGGAAAAAACCTCTTCATCTGGAAAATGGATCCAGGAGAGATAATTTAAAAATTACTGGACTACCTGAAAACTAGACAAAAAAAGAGCCTAGACACCATCTATCCAGAAATTATCAAATAAAATTGCCCTGATATTCTAGAATCAGAGGGCAAAATAGAAATTGAAAGCATTCACTGATTGCCTCTTGAAAAAGATCCCAAAAAGAAAACTCCTAAGAATATTATAGCACAACTTCAGAGTTCCCAGTTCAAGGAGGAAATACTACAAGCAGTCAGGAAGAAACTATTTGAGTACTGTGGAAACACAATCAGGATAACACAAGATCTAGCAGCTTCTACATTAAGCAATCAAAGGGCTTGGAATATCATATTCAAGAGGACAAAGGAGCTAGGATTAAACCCAAGAATCACCTACCCAGCAAAATTGAGTATAATGTTTCAGAGGAAAATATGATAATTCAATGAAATAGAGGGTTTTCAAGCATTCTTGATGAAAAAACCAGAGCTGAACAGAAAATTTGACTTTCAACTACAAGAAGCAGGAAAAGGATGGGAAGGTAAACAGGAAAATGAAATCATAGGGAACTTATTAAAGTTGAACTATTTACATTCCTACATAGAGAAATGATAATTGTAACTCATAAGAGTTTTCTCAGCATGAGAATAGTTGAAGGGAATATATATGTATATAATATATGTATATAGACCTATATGTATACATACATACATATGTATGTATAGGAGGGTGTATGTGTATATAAATTTATATGTGAGTGTCGGCATATGTGTGTACATGTATACATAGACAGAGGGCACAGGATCATTTGAATATGAAGGGATAATATCTAAAAAATAAAATAAAGAGGTGAGAGAGGAATTCATTGGTAGAAGGAGAAAGGGAGAGATTTATCAGGGTAAATTATCTCATACAAAAGAGTCAAGAGAAACTGTTAAAATTTAGGGGAAGAGCAGGAAAGGGAAAGGGAATGGGACAACCTTACTCTCATTGAGTTTGTCTTAAGGAGGGAATAACATACACAATTAATTGGGTGTCTTACTCTACAGGAAATAGGGGGGAAGGGGATAAGAGGGGAGATGATATTAAGGGAGGCCAGATTGGGGTGAGGGTAGTTGGAATCAAATATTTTTGAAAACAGATGGGGTAAAAGGAGAAAATAGAATAATTGGTGGGCTGGATAAGATGGAGGGAAGTATAGTTAGTCTTTCACCATGTAACTACTATGGAAATGTTTTACATAACTACACTTGTACAACCGATAATGAATTGCTTATCTTCCCAGTGGGGGTGGGCAAGGAGGGAAGAAGGGAAAAAATCTGGAACTCAATGTTTTAAATACAAATGTTAAAAAAATGTTTTTTACAGTAAACTGGGAAATAAGATATACAAGTACTGGAGTATAGAAATCCATCTTGCCCTACTAGAAAGGGAGGCAATAGGGGAGGATATAAGAGAGAACATATTGGGGGAAGGGGTATTCAGTAGGCTTGCAATTTGGGGATGGGGATAGGGGAAAGATGGGGAGAAAAATTTGTAACAAAATCTAGTGGAAATGAATGTTGAAAACTAAAAATAAATAAATAAATTAAATATTATATATTAAACAGAAAGCAATGGGAAACCCCTGGAATTGACTGAATAGGAAATTGCATAGTTAGATTTTTGCTTTGATTTTACAGTAGGGAGGTGAGAGACTTAAGAGCAGGAGAAGAGTTAGGTTGTTGTTATTGTTAAACTCATTTAAGTTGTGTCTCATTCTTTGTGATCCCATTTGATATTCTCTTGGCCAAGACACTGGAATGGTTTCCTTCTCCAGTTCATTTTACAAATGAAGAAAATGAGGCAAACAAAGTTAAGTAACTTTTCCCTGGGACATATCTAAAAACAAATTTGAATTCAGAAAGATGAGTCTTTCTGACTCCAGTCCCTGATCAGTTAGGAAGCTATTGTAATAATTTCAATTAGATTGTGATTGACTAATAATTTAAATGAAAGGTGATAAGCACCTGAACTAAAGATGGGAATTGTTAGTCGAGAGAAGGGGATATGTATAAGATGTAGAAATTTAAATAATAAGATTTGGCAACTGATTGGTTATATGGAGTGAGAAAGTAAAGAGTCCAGGGAAATGCCAAGAGTATAAACCTGGAAGGAAGTGGTGCCTAACAGAAAGAGGAACATTTGGAAGAAGGGGAAGTTTCAAGGAGAGGGTAAATATGAGTTCAGCTTAGGGCATGTTGGATGTGAGATGTCTCTGGGATATTCAGTTAAAAAGTCCAATAGAAAACTGGTAAAGTAGGATCAAATTAAAAATATTGAAAGACTAGGGATGAAAACATGCATCTGTGGATTATCATTATGGAGATGATCATTAAACTTATTGTAAGGTCACCAAGAAAGTGGCTGTAGAATAAGAGGAGAAGAGGGCCTAGGATGGAAACTTATGGCATTCCCACAGTTGAATATATGATATAAAATGACAAATTAGACAGAGGAGTGGACTGATAAGTAGGAGGAGAAATAAGGCATATTGTCACAAACACCCAGAGAAGAGAGATTATCTAGAAAGAGAAAGGCTGTAAACAATGTCAGAAGAGACAGGTCAAAGAGATGAGGACTGAGAAAGGACCCTCAAATTTGGCAATTAAGAGATTAGTGGTAGTTTTGAAGAGGGTAGTTGAGGGATGAGGAAGAAAATCAGATTGTGATTGACTAAGCATTGCAGCTGAGAATGCAGAAAACCTTCATACTTTATATCTTCATATCATCAAAGTCAACAAATAATTTAGTGGTTTAGGAAAGTAATAAAGCACATTGTTTCCCCTTGCATTAAACATAACACGGTATAAATGCTATTTGCTACTCCCTGTGGTGCATATACAGCAATGAAATTATTGTAATGTTTTGCTGTTTTAGTTGGTAAACAGAAGTTGTGTGCTGCATGTGTTCTAGAGAAATTCTATATTCAAATTCCTGCTGTGTCTCACGCCCCATAGATATTTAGCACATACAGTTGTTGTATTTGGTAATACTTTTGTGTCAATTTACTTTAAAGAAATGTCATAAGAAAATAACAAGATTTTTATCCATTATTTTATAAGGAAGAAATAGATAATAAAAAAGTTCAGATTGAAAAGCATTCAGATTTTGATTCTAAGGTTTATTCTTAGGGGAAATTGCAGATTCTCTGAAAAGAATCCATACAAATTGGATTGCCTGTCATCCATCTAGGATGATTTATCTATAATCCTATTAAAGGTATGGGGATGCATTAGGTGACTTTTTAAGGTTTCTTCCAGACATATAAGCCTATGATTCTATAATTCTAACATCATGGTAACATACAATGGAACATGATTGATCATGATTAAAATAAATTTTATCATACATACTTAAATTTTAATTGCTTCTGTCTGATTTGGGGGGAGGGGACTCTTTCAGTGTATCAGTGGTTGATACTCCAAAAAGTGTTTAACAGGAAAAAAATGAGGGAATTTTCAATTTTGGAAATTAATCATAAGAATGTTAATACCTTTCATACTTTGTCAGACATTAAATTATCCTATTTACTGGTATAAATCCCTCATTGTTCAATTTGTTATTCCTCTGGCTTTGTTCCAGTTTAGTTCATATGAAGTTTAAAAAAAAAAACACTTCACTGAGCCGATTGCATGATTATCTTTATGTCCATTGACTGAGGCCATAATTGTATGGTATCTGCACAATATGACATAGCAAAAGAATAGAATCATAGAAGTTTAGAGCTAGGAGGAGTCTTAGAAATAATTAACTTCCACCCTCTCATTTTATCCATTTTACCAATTTCCTAAATAAGAATCAATGAGGGAAAGTCCATTAAATTCAGGCTGCATACCCATTATTTTCTTGGGTTTCTTACAAAATGAAATTTTATCTCATTTTCCTTTCTCACTGGATCTATTTTCCAAGTAAACATCCGTTATAGATACCACTGTGTGGGGCCTAAATGACTGGGCAGTCACAATGACAACCACACCTGATGATGCTTCATCTTTTAGGTTTTCTCTGAAGCAACAAATGTTCAGTCCTCAGGCAGTCTCTAGGGCACCTGCAAGTAGCTGCAACAGTCTCCTTACATGTTTTCTGCCTGCAGCAATAGATGTGTTTATTATTTTCCTTAACTTTAGACTGACTTTGAAAGCAGATGGGACAGACTTAGGAGAGACCAGGGCTTTGATGAAAGTAAAAAGTTTAGTATTGACTAGAACATCCATATGAAAAAATACTCCCAGAACAGTATTTTACTACCACTAACAACTCTACTCCTTTTTTCCATATGTCTATACTGTCTTAACTGACACTTTGGTTTTGAGGAGAGTTGGTAAAAAGGAAGAAGAAAAAATTATAAAATTGTAAAATTTTAAATTAAAATTTTGAAGTACTTCTAGAATAAAGTAGTAAGTAAAGGAGAAAGAAAAGGAGTTAGAAAGGAGGAAGAGGAATTGACCACTTTGGAATTGTTTGCAGCTCATTTTCAAAATTTACCTAGTAAAATCGTAATTATCAAAGGGGGAAAAAAGGCTTTATAGCTCAAGCATTTATTTAGAGAAATGTGAAGTAATTATTTAAAAATACAGTCAGAAATATCAAGGTTCAGTCTTTGGCAAAGGAGAGGGGAGATAGCATCTGTATTCATTTCTATTTCTGACAGCCCAGGCACACCAGGAAATTCTGGGTGCTGAGGCCTACTTAGGGCAAGCAGAAATTCTGGTGTTGGTGTCTGTCGACCCTGGGTGTGAGAAAGGTCAAGAAATTCTCTTCTGTAGCTTTGTACCTTGCCTTTTAAGTAAAAATCCAGTCCTGGTGGTTTTATTACTTTCATCTAAGGAACTTCTACCAAGAAATCGTTATCTCTCAATAAGTAACTGCAGTGCTTAGTTTTCTATTTCAGCTAAGTGTCATTCATGCTTCATCTCACTTTCTAATGCCAGGCAATCTTCTCCACAGCCTCCTCAAAAGCAGCCATTCCACCTTGAAATCATTTCTGCTGTTTTTTCCTGGGATGGGTTACTCAGTGTACTCCTCAGCATCCCACTTACCCATCACAATAACATTTAGGACCAAAGTGTTCCACTCACCATTATGGATTCTCTCCATCCATTAGAAAATAAACTGCTTGAAGTCAAAGATGATTTTATTTTTTTTTTGTATCCCTGGGTCATAGCACAAAGCTTGACACATACTAAAAGCTTAATAAATGGCTTTCTTCAGCAATTTAGGGACTCTGTATTTAAAAAAAATATGTGTATGTATTGATATCTATGTAACTCAGTGAAAGACTCCAATGTGCTCTGAAATTGAAATAACTGTGTTATAGGGGAGGGCTTCATACAATCATAGAATTTTGGAGTTAGATGAAACACTAGAAATCATCATGATAAATAAGCACTTTCAATTTTTAAAATTATGTCAGGTCCCCAATTGCCATTGATACTTTTTTTTTTCCTCCCAGGTAGCAATATTTATTTGTTTTCCTGAAACTCCCCACAAAATTGCAATTTCCTTCCATTCTATCTCCATGATTTTCTTCTTTCACCAGAAATCAAAGTGATCCCCCAACCTTCATATTTCCTGGATCTTCCTTTTTCATTTAGTACTCTTGTAGAATAATGATTTCTATTGAATTCCCTGGTTAGTCCTTAAACTTCTTGAGAGCAGGTGTTATGTTGTACCTGCATTTGTATCAAAGCCTTACATTAAGTAACATTTTATCGAAATAAGATTTTGAATATTAAGACAGGAAAGTCAGGTTTCCTTCCCCACTCCCATAAACATCCCTGAACCTCCTGGTATCCTAGACTTGGTATCTAATTGGCTAAAGATAATGTGTAACAAGGTAAATTCTGTAGAATTTTGTGCAGAAAAGAAGGAAGGAAAGGAGGGAGAGAACAAAGGAAGCACCATATCACTGCTGCAAAACAACAACAACAACAACAAAAAACTAAAGAAAAATCAAATTAACAAAAGATTTGATCTAAGGAGGGACTTCCAGAAGCTCCTAGCTTCAGATTCAGGGAATCAACCCCTTGGGCAAGTCAAATCATGTCATCCCTTCTCAATAAACTGCAGTGGTTCTCTCTCAGCTCGAAAAAAATCAAATACAAAATCCTGTTTATCATTCAAAGCCTTTCATAACCTAGACCCCTCTACATTTCTAGTTTCTTAGACATTACTCCCTGCCACACACTTTTTGGTCCAGTGACAATGGCTTCCCTTTTGTTCCAGGAACTACCAACCCTTTGACTCCAGGTACTTTCTTTGACTGAACCCTCAGTCCTGGAATGCTATCTCTCTTCACCTTCATCTACTGACTCCCCTAGCTTTCTTCAAATCCCAAGTAATGTTCCATCTTCCACAGGAAGTCGTTCCCAAACCCTCTTAATTCTATTGCCTTCTCTCTCTTAATCATTTCCCATTTTGTCCTTGTATATAGATTGTTTGTACATATTTAGTTGTTTAGATTGTGAGCTCCTTGAGGGTGGAGACTATTTTTCCTCTTTTAGTATCTCTAGCACTTAGCTCATTCCTGGCACACAGTAGGGACTTAATAAATGTTTACTGACTGACTGATGGACTGAAGGATGAGTCAGGAGCCCAGAGTAGCACAGCAGAGACTGAGGATCAACTAACCTCATACATAGCCCAGCAATATCACTTTGGTGAACCGATGCCATATTTATATTCTGCTTCTATATTTCTAGCTCCTTGGGTATGGTCTTTTGATTGAGTCCAAGTTTTACAGAACATATCATTTTATTAAGGGGATTTGTTCTGTGAAGTTTGAATATATTTTCTACCTTTCTTTCCAAAGGACTGACTTTAGGTTCTCTCTCTCAAATGTTTTTTTAATAACTGTTCAAGGTGCTCAATTCTATTTTAAGAGAAGGGGAGAGTGGGAGAAGGGACACATTGCATCGGTAATTACATATTGAAAACTAACATCTCAGAATAGTGTTTATAAAAAAAAAAAATCTTTTGTTTGTTCAAGCTTTTTCAGTTAAGTCTGACTCTCCTTGACCCCTTTTGGGGTTTTATTGACAAAGATGTGAGAATGGCTTGCCATTTCCTTCCTCATATCATTTTACAGATAAGGAAACTTTGGCAAACAGTTTTAAATGACTTGCCCAGGGCAGATTTGAACTCAGGAAGAAGACTCTTCCTAACTCAAGGCCTGGAACTCTATCAAAGTCATAAAGTCTTTATCAAACTTTTAATAAGTTTTAAACAGTTTTCAAGCTCAATTTGAAAATTAAATAATGTAATTACTTTTTGCTCCTCCTCAAGACCATTGCGGATATCAGTTCAAAGTGACAATCTTATAGACTGTACTATACTTGTTGAAGTGCTAGGATCAGTCCTTCAGATAAAATTTTTACTCAAGGCTGACAACTAAAACAGGTGGAAATTTTTTATACATATTTAATCTTCAGAACTCTGTTCTTTTTCATTCATTATTTAGTCAACCTGAAACTTTAAAACCTTTTATTAACTTTAATAGTAATTAAATCTCTTTTTTAAAAAATGCAATTTTTATTTTATTTTAAACTTAAATGCAAAATGAGAACAGGAAAAATAAAAGCACACATTGCCATGTAAGTAGCAGACCATAGGAGAGGATTCAATATAAAACAATCAATTTTCACTTCAGGGAAACCTATATAATAAATGCTACATATTATTTTCAAAACAGCCTAGCTTTTCTTTGCTTTCTTTTTGGTTTTCTTTTGTTTCTGCTGTATACTTTTTCACTTATTTGTTTCCCCTCACCCCCCCATCCTAGAAGACTACAATTAAGTGTAGAGATACACACACACACACACACACACATACACATACATACATACACACATATGTATATATACACACATACATAATATATCTTTAACCATACATATATATATATATATATATATATATATATATATATACATTCATACACATATATGTAAGACCATACTATACTTGTTTCCACTTGCCATCTGTTTCTTGGAGGGCAGATTGCAACTTTGTGCATAGGTTTATTTCCATGTTTTTCTAAATCATTCAGCTCATCATTTCCTGTACCACAATGGCATTCCAACCCGATCACATTCTATCCAAGAGATTGTTTATGAAAGGTTTTTTTTGTTGTTGTTGTTGTTTTTATCCCTCAATTTTCTGCATTCCTTCTATTCTTGGCTATATAAGTTTTATTTATACAAGAAAATTTTAATTTGAAATAATAAAAATTTTTATTGTTACACTTGAAAAATGCTCTCCCCTATTTCATACTTTACAGTATGATCCTGTTGAACCTACTTCCTTTACATCTTTTTTCCTGGGATCTTTGAAGTTCCTAACCTTTTACTGTTATGTATCAACTCTGTTATCATTTTTTCTAACAGTAATTTTTTTTAGTAATTTCATTGAAATGACATTTTATAAATAGACTAGATAGGTAAAATGATCATCTTAAAGATTATATTGCTTTACTTGCCCATGAACAATAAATACTATTTCAATTATTTAGCTCTGAGTTGATTTGTATAAAAAGTATTTTATTTTTATGTTCATATAGTTCCTGTTTGGACAGGTATATGCTTGGGTATTTTATACTATCAAGGTATATTAAATGGTCTAAAGATATATTGAATAATGTTGCTTACACATGGTGGTGGTTTTTTTTTTTCATTTTTTATTAAAGCTATTTTAACTTTAACTTTCTCTGAGACCATGATTATTATTCTTGCTTTTTTTTACATTATAAATTCTATTCCTGCCTTTATTTGTGTGTATCTCTCATTTTTATGTTTCCTGAAATCAATATAATGTTGAATTCAAAATTTTGATCTAATATCCATTTTCGTTTTATGGTTAAATTTGTCCCATTCACATTCTAAGCTACAATTTCTTGTTTTGTGTTTTCTCCCTTCCTATTTTTCCTCCATAGCCTTCTTACTCTATGTATGCTACCTTTACTTCTAGCTACAACTTTATTGCTTTACTTCTACCCACTGCCCTCTTATTTTTTAACCCACCCACCCATCTGAAAGTTCCCCATACTCCCCCTACCCTATCTCCTTACCCTCTTACTTCTTTCTGATTTTAGAAGACTTTTATACATACACACATGCATACATGCACGCATGCACACATGCGTACACACATACATATGTATGTATGTGTGTACGTACATTATATATTTCCCTCTTTAACCCATTCCTATGAGAGTAAGGTTCCAGCACTACTCCTCCTTCCCACTACTGACTTCTCCTGCATCAAATTTTCCTCTTATGCCTCATTTTTATTAGATAATTATTCCTTCTTATTTCTCCCTACACAGTTTCATTTACTTTTCAGAATCACCCCACCATAATCTGCTCAGCCAAGCCTTTCTTTCAAATTACCCAAATACAAATGACAGGCACCAAAGAACTGATAATATTTTTACATATAAGAAGTAAACAATTTGGCTGTATTGAGTCCCTTATATTTGGTCTTTAGTGTTTACATTATATTTTTCCTGGATGTTATATGATATTTTCCCTTAAATTCTGAGGTTTTTGTCACAAAACCCTGAAAATTTTTCAGTTCATTAAATAGCTTTTTTTCTTTTTTTCCCCAATCAGGATTATGTTTAATTTTGCTGAGTAAATTACCCTTGTTCATAATCCCAACTCTTTTGCTCTACAAAGTATAATATTCCAAGATGTACAGTTCTCCAATATAGTGTCTACTAGGTCTTGTATTATTCTTATTGTAGCTTCATGATATTTAAATTGTCCTTTATTTCCTTGTTGCTACCAATATTTTCTTCTTAACCTGGGAGCTTTGAAACTTGGCTATAATATTCCCCTAATTTTCCTCCTGGGATCTCTTTAAGGTGGTGATTGGTGGATTTTTTACTATTTCTGTTTTTCCTTCTTGTTCTAGAAATTCAGGACAATTTTCCAGATAATTTGTTGTAATAGTGTATCAAGATTCTTTTTATTTTTGATTGCTTATTTCAGGTAGTCCAATTATTCTTATATTATTTCTCCTCAGCTGTTCTCCAGATAAATTGTTGTTCTGATGAGATTTCACTTTCTCTTCTATTTCTTTCATTATTTTGATTTTGTTTTATGATTTCTTTGTGTCCCTGAGTATCATAAGCTTTCCCTTCCCCAATCCTAATATTCAAGGAATTAATTTCTTCCTTAAGTCTTTGATTCTCTATTTCAAATTGATTGATCTTTTTCATAATTTTCTTGATTTTCTTGGATTACTTGCACTTTTTTTCTAATTTTTCCTGTATCTCTCTTACTTGATTTTTAAAATCATTTTTTAGTTCTTCCAAGAACTTTTTTTGTGCTGGAGACCATTTGACATTTCTCATTGAAAAATGAATGACGTTTTTTTAGCTCCATGTTTATTTCTGATGTTGTGAGGTAATGTGTCCTTTTTTTGTGGAAGAAATTTGGAGAGCCAAAAGTTTTCTGACCTATTTCGCCGTCTTCCCAGAATCTTCTCCTGAAATCTCTTACAAATATCATCTTGGAATGATTAATATGCTTCAGGATTTTATTAGCATTTTTTAGAAAAATGTTACAATCTTGTTTTAAATGTATCTTGGGGAAATTTTAAAGTCATTGTTTTAGCATATCCATTGGCTTGTCTCCAGATTAGCACAGGTGAAATAGATTTGTGTGGGAGTATTTTGTTTCTTCTAAGGCTTATATTTCTTTTTAAATTAAAAAAGTAACACAAAAATCATTGCTCTTTAAAATTTTTCTATTGTCCCACTTGTCAGTCACTAACCAATTGGGAAGAAAATAGAGTGTTATAAAAGACAAGAAGGAGGGAGTGAAGTAATCAAAGTGCTTTTTAACATAGTGAAATGTTCTATTTAAAGAAAACCATTTGAGGCATTTGAATATTCCCTCAAATCAACACTTCTATTGTTGTGTTATTGTTTTCAGCCTAAAAATGTTTGGATGCTACCATTTAGTCATAGGCTATATATACACATTTTTTTTCATTTTTTCTTTTGCTGATTTTGATACAGAAAAATAAATTTCATGCAGTTTCTGAGTGTAAGATACAAAATTTGACAGTAATATAAGTGAAATACATAATCTTACCAAGAAAAGCCCAAATACAGGGCTAATATGACTGTTGACACTTTTTTGATGGTATTTGGAATGGAAGATACTGAGAGATGAATGGAAATATAATTGAACCCCATCAAATGAAGGTCCATTCAATTCTTTTTTTTTCAGGGAACAGACAATACTTTTATTATTCTCTAATTAACTATATCACACTCATTACTGCAGCATTTCCCAGTATGTACTTCTTTCTTTAAGCTTTTTAAAAATTATTTTTCCCTGTGCTCCTCCCTCTCAGCAGAAGACTTTGCCTCCTATTTTACAAAGAAAAACAAAACCATCTGCCATGACCTCCATCTTCTCTAGTGTTCCATACTTCAAAACTCTCCTTCTTTCAAAATCCTTCTCCTTTTCATCAGTCTCAGAGAAAGAGAGGGCATATTTCCTTGCCAAGGTCACACCTTCTACTTATGTCCTTCTTTCTAGCCCCTTGATGAAGGGATGACCTTCTGGAAGTTTGCCCCTTCAATCTCGTCCTCTCTCCTCAATCAGTCTTTAGATACTGAATCTTTCCCTGCTGCCTACAGATATGACCATCTCTTTCCTTTCTTTATTTTTTTCCCAAATGCTTTATTAAGTTCTGGTTTACATCATTCATTTCCACCAGATTTTGAGTTACAATTTTCTTCCCGTTTTTCCCCTACTCACCACCCCAGTATAGCAGTACCACAGGATATCCCCTCATCCAATCTGCTCTCTCCCATATCTTCTCCCATACATCCTTCGACTTTTCCATTAGGGCAAGGTGAATCTCTGTGCCCCAATTCCTGCATATCTCATCTCCCAGTTACATGCAAAATAGTATTAATAATAGTATTTATATATATTTCAAATATTTAATTTTGAAACTTCGAATCCCAGATCCATTCCCTTCATCCCTTGTCACCCACTCCTGCTGGGAAGATAAGCAATACAGTATATGTTGTACATGTATAGCTATGCAAAGCATTACCATGGTAGATATATTGTAAAAGGCTGACTATATTTCCCTCCAACCCATCCCACCCCCCACCTGGTCCATTCCCTACTTTAATCCTGTCCCTCTTCAAAAGTGGGTGCCTCCAACCTCCCCTCCACTCAGCATGCCCTCCCCTCTATCCTCCCCCCTTTCATTCCCCTCCCCCCTACTCTTCTGCAAGGTGAGATATCCCATTTAGTATGATTGTCATTCTCTCCCTGAGCCAAACTCAATGAGAATATGGTTTTGCCTTTTTGCCTTCCTGTTCTTCCCCTCCCCTGCAACTACTTCCCCTTGACTCTTCTACATGAGATAGTTTACCCCACCCTGTCTCTCCCATCTAGTCTTGCCACATTCCTCTCTCACCTTTTAACTTTACCCCATAAATATTATCCCTTCCCACCAAATTTGACCTGTGACCTCTATCCATGTATACCTGTAAACATACATAGACACTTTCACATATGTATTCAAACACCCATATACCCTTCTTCAATTACTTTCATACTGAGAAAGGTTTCATCAGTCACAGTTATTGTTTTTCCATGTATGAATGTAAATAGTTCAACTTTGATAAGTTCCTTTTGATTTCTTTTCCCTGTTTACCTGCTCAAGTATCTCTTGCTTCTTGTATCTAAATGTCAAACGTTCTATTCAACTCTGGTTTTTTCCTCAAGAATGCTTGAAAGTCCTCTATTCCACTAAATGACCATATTTTCCCCTGAAACAAGATACTCAGTTTTGCTGGGTATGTAATTCTTGGTTTTAATCCAAGGTCCTTTGCCCTGTGGAATATCATATTCCATGCCCTTCAATCCCTAAATGTAGAAGCTGCCAGGTCCTGTGCTATTGTGTTGTGTTTCCACAATATTGAAATTGTTTCTTCCTGGCTGCTTGTAGTATTTTCTCCTTGATCTGGGAATTCTGGAACCTGGCAATAATATTACTAGGAGTTTTCTTTTTGGGACCTTTTTCAGGAGGTGATCTCTGGATTCTTTCAACCTCTATTTTGCCCTCTGGTTCTAAAACATCAGGGCAATTTCCCTTGAGAATTTCTTGAAGGGATGATTTCTAGGTTCTTTCTTTGATCATGGCTTTCAGGTAGTCCAATAATTTTTAAATTATCTCTCCTGGATCTATTTTCCAGCTCAGTGGTTTTTCCCATGAGATACTTCACATTGCCTTCTACTTTCAATTGCTTGGATCTCTTTAACAGCATCTTGATTTCTCATGAAGTCACTAGCTTCCATTTGTTCCAGTCTAATTCTGAAGGAATAAATCTCCTCAGTGAGCATCTGAGATTCTTTTTCCATATGGCAAATCTGACTTTTTAAGGCATTCTTCTCTTCATTGCCTTTTTGAGCCTCTTTTGCCACTTGAGTTAGTCTATTCTTTAAGATGTTATTTTCCTCAGTCAGGCTGTTGACTCTCATTTCATACTTTTCGGCATCCTTCTCATTTCTTTTCCCAATTTTTCCTCCACTTCTCTTAGTTGGTTTTAAAAATCCTTCTTAAGGTCCTCTATGGCCTGTAACCCACTCGTATTTTCATTTGCAGCTTTTGGTGCAGGAATTCTGACCTCACAGTCCTTCTCCTGTTCAATTCTTCGATCCTCTTTGCCCCCAAAATAGGAGTCTAATGTTGAATTTTTCTGTTTATTTTGTTTTCTTTGCCTAGGCATGTTGCCACTTAATTACTTGATGTTTGGGCTTGTTGCCACAGTAGGACTCTGCCACCAGACAATGGAGCTTCCATCCCAAAAGTTGGCGTCTTTTCAACTGCGGGAGGTATTAGTTGGGTGCCCTTCTTGGAGCCCCAACACGCTCTGGCAAGCTGTACATACACATCAGAATCTCCACCCCAGATTGTAATCCAGAAATCCAGATCCAGGGAGGTTAAAGCAAGAGCTCCAGAGGTTGTTCAGAGTCCCCCTTTTACATGATTTTGAAGTGGTGTGGGCTGGAGTGCTGTGGAAGTGCTGTTTCTACTCCACCATCTTGGTTCTCCCCCACCACTTTCAATTCTTAATTAAATGAAAATATGATGGGTGGGACCAGTATCGGTAAATATTCTTGGATTGATTTTTTTTTTCAAAACCAATACTTAACCATTGGATTTTTATTAAGAACCCCCAGTCTATTTAAACATTTGTGGTGAGAGATTTGTTTATTGTAGGAATGTGCATATTTATTAATATTGCACATATTTATTAATGTGCATAAAAGATGGATCCATAACAATATTAGTTTAGCTTTATCTAGGGTTACAAAATGTGTAATGCAAGCCTTAAAGAAGTTCATTGTCCCATTATGACTTACTTAGGATGTTTTCACTTCTGAGAAGTGTGTCCTTTTGAGTCTGTGTTCACTGTCAGTAGTAGCAAAGCAAAATCTTTTTCCAACCAGGAAGAATCTTGAAAGAGGCTACTGTAGGAAGAGTATCAAATTAGGCATTTTCTACCCTCTACCTTTCCTCTATGATTTCCCATCTGGTTTCTTCCCCCTATTAATAACTTAGATTCTATTTTATATCACAATTGGCCATTCATTCCTTCAATAAACATTAAAACAAGAAGAGAGGGAAGACTGGGGGAAGGGGTAATCAGTATGCTCACTGCCTTGGGCTGTGGGGTAGGGGAGAAATGAGGAGAAAATTTGTAACTCAAAATCTTGTGGAAATGAATGTTGAAAACTAAAATAAATAAAAACTTTAAAGAAAAAATAAACACCAAAGCATAGTATAATAGAAAAAGCATTTTATTTGGAGGAAGGATACCTAATTTAAATTATAGTTCTGTTACTATTATTTGTTTATCCTTGGGTAGGGCGCAATCTTTCTATAGCTCAGTTTTCCTAAATAATAAAATAATAGAAATCCCTAGATTCTCTTTAAAGTCCTTTAATGTCAAGTCAAAAGACAAAGTCTCTATTCTTGTGGGGGGGGGGGCGGGGAGAGAGAGAGAGAGAGAGAGAGAGAGAGAGAGAGAGAGAGAGAGAGAGACATTGAAATTGGGGGTGGTTTTACAAGGAAGGCACTAGTATTTAGGGGGTTCAGGGAAGGCCTCCTATAGGAGGTAGGATTCTAGATGACACCTGTAGGAAGCCAGGGAAACCAGGAAATAGAGTGGAGGAGGGAGAGCATTCTACAGATGGGTGATGGACAGTAAGTATGCCTTTAGTCAGGAAATGTAGAATAACTTAATCACAGAGTACTTGTTGGGTACTCAGTTGGGTACACAGAGTACAAGAAGGCTTGAAAAGTAGGGCTTAGGGAGCAGATTATGAAGGACTTTGACCACCCAATCGAGGATTATTATATTTTTTCCTGGAAATTATATTTGTTCCACTGGAGTTTATTGAGTGTATATGAGTGCATGTGTGTACACACACACACACACACACACACACACACACACATATACATATATAGGTATATGGGGAAGAGGAGTGACATGGTCAAACTTGCACTTGAGGAAGATAAATTTGACAGCTGAGTGGAGAATGGACTAGAGTGGGAGAAACTTGAGACAATGATACCAACTAGCAGGCTTTTCTTTTGCCTTTTTTTGCAATGATATTGAAACAGGAGCAGATAACAGTTTGATGATAGACCTGGAGATAATTCCATATTACATTCTGCAGGGGAGCAGTGGATAGAGTGCCAGCCCTGACTTCAAATCTCAACTCAGACTTTACTAGCTGTGTGACCCTGGGGAAATTGCATAACCCTATTTACCTCAGTTCATCATCTGTAAAATGATCTGGAGAAGGAAATGGCAAACTGCTCCAGTATCTTTGTCAAAAATATATATATATATATATATATATGTGTGTGTGTGTGTGTGTGTGTATATATATACACACACACACACACATATATGTGTATATATATATATATATATATATATATATATATATACACACACACATACCTACATACACATGTATGTATGTATATATAGCAGATACTTTAATAGTATCATTCTCTTGTTTTGTAATCTGGACTATCTTATTCTTGTTAGTTTATTTTATCTCTTTTTACATTGGGACTTTTGTCTACTCCTGACAGACTTTTATATGTTCTGTTCTCTTATTTAGTCTTTGATCCATACCTGCCTGGCACTAATTGGGTTCTGGTTTTCTTTTATCTGGTTCCACTTCTCTCAGATTCAGTACAGTCTTAAAGAAACTGTCACCCTTAAGTAGCTGCTTTATCTACTACATTCTCTCACTTTGGAAACCCATTTTTAATAGTCATTACTATGTAGCTCAAAACTATTTTAGGTAATATATCAAACTGAAAAACTTTTTTGGAGGTGGAGATAAAGAAATCTTGTACTCTTAAAGACAAAATGAATGAAAATAAAAACACTACCAAATGAAGGGTGGCTTTTTTTGTGATATATGCATACTGTATGTATATATATATATATATATATATATATATATATATATATATATATATATATATGTGTGTGTGTGTGTGTGTGTGTGTGTGTGTGTGTGTGTGTGTTTGTGTGTGTGTCTAGATGTGTACAGGTATATTTGTAATATGTAACAAATATATATTGTTATATATAACAAATATATATTAATTAGAAATAGTGTGTGTATTTCCTTTACAATTAATTGGCTTAGAAAAAGTGAGAGTAGAAGCAGTACGACCTGTTGGTAGATTATCCTAATGACTTAGGCAAGTGGGAACTTGAAGAAAGGGATATCTGTAAGCTATATAGTGGAGGTAAAAGTGTTGGTAGGGTGAATGTGATTTAAAAAAATAAACTGACCATACAACTTTGGGAATTAGGGCATGAGCAGTATTTGTCCCTTTTACTTTTCAGTTGCTCCACCTGAATGACAATTTACTCCCCTTAAATATGTATAGGTATTCTTTTTAGTGGCTAAGAGTAACATTTCACAGTAAAACTTCAATATTTCAAACAATATGATTCACTTTAGTATAAAAAAAGGATTTTAGGCATTGTGTCCTAAAATGAACAGACTTTTTGTTTGGCCTTCTGATATCACTAACAAAATTCCTTACATAAATTGTATACATGGAAGGAAAAAATGTCATCTTTCTACTTGCCAGATAATCAGAAAACAATGCAATACAATTATGTATCTACTCTACTGTTTAGATAAGATAAATAATGTTTTAAAACTTAAAACTGTGACCTCAAAACAGCATTTACCTGGTACTATATATATGACAATGGAATGTTCACAGTGTATTGCCTACTTACTTTTGGAAATTTTATGTGACTCTATCTCTATCCAAGTTTGACTAACTCCTCTAAAATGTCTGGGTTTTTTTTGTTGTTGTTATTGTTATTCCCAAATCTCTTTCCTTATTTCTTTTTCCTTTTCTTTTCTCTTCTTTTTTTCTTTTTTTTCTTTTTGGAGGGGAGAAGGCAGGGCAATTGGGGTTAACAAATGTATTTAATGTATTAGGGTCACAGGGCTAATTTTTGTGTTGTGTCTGAGGTCAGATTTGAACTCAGGTCCTCCTGACTCCAGGGCCAGTGCTCTATTTATTGTGCCACCTAGCCACCCTTGCTTTCCTTATTTCTTAAATAATTTTGTTATTTAAAAGTTTTGTTTAGGTTATTAGTATTTGAAAGTGTTGTTTTATATTTAGTATAAATTATACACACACACACACACACACACACACACACACACACATATATATACTTTTGTTTGATGTGTTTGTCTGTTTTCTTTTTACAGTGAGGAGTTTAGAGCCTGGATAGAAATCAGTATATAAAGCTAAAAGATCTGAGTTCTATATCTAGTTTGATATATATATATATAGATATATATAGATATATATACACATGCATACATATATACATACATGTATATATGTATATGCATACACATATATGTCTCTTAAACTGTTTAGTCTCAGTTTCTGTAAAATTATCTCTAACTTGCCCTTCCAACTGTATAATTCTTTGAAAGCTGACTGCAACTATATCTCAGATTTTTAATGGCATTATTACTATTTTTTTCCCTTTTAGTAACTAGAGTATTAACCTGGAAGTCAGGAACACCAAGGTTCAAATTCTACTCTGACATTTAGTATCTGTATGACTCTGGACAAGTTGCTCAGCCTCTATATGCTTCTGGAAACATCCTAAGACTTAACTACTAAATCAAAAAGGGGTTCTAAATTGTGTTTGCTTGTAAAATCAGATATATTTAATATATTAGTATTTTCTTTTGATAAGTGGATATTGTCTTCTGCTTTTCCTTTTCCTTCAAAAAAAAATTAAAAGGAAAGATAGACATTTGGATTCTGTCCACACTACTCCTCCAAGTAACAAAATCTTGCATATCTATTACCAAGCTTACAATAACTTTTTGCTTTAACATAAGCTTTTTGAATTTTTGATAAAAATTGTTTCAAGATATTCTGACACTAATATGTTTGTCAGAATGTGCATTGTTTCATAATAAAAATCATCCTCAGGTTAAACATTATAATATCATAAACCCTAAAGACGGCAATGTCTTGCAATTAATGATAATAGCAATAATGATGATGATAATAGTAACGATAATTTTTTTAAGTATATTACAGAGTCGATCTTAAGACACTGTGGCCATAGAGCTTAAGGTTGCCCTAAGGAATGTTCAGTTATAGCTATCCATTTGCCTCAGCTGATACATTTCCTTTTCACAGTGTAGAGTATTATACAGAATTTTTAGTATGTTTCCTTTTCTCTAACTATATTATTCAAAGGGAATAAAAATTATTTAAAATAATTTCCAACTCATACTATTACTTTAAATTTCTATTCAAAGATAATGTTTCTGATCCACTATCAGAAGGGTCAGTGTATGGGGTTGTTTTTTTCATTATGCCAGTTTTGCCTTGGTTGATCTTCGTCTTCCCTGGAGGAGAGGAGCTTTGTGAGAAGTGGCATGCATTTGTGAGAGGGTTGGCTGGAATTACAGGTGTGGTATATGGTCAGCAAACAGAGCAAAGCTAAGTGGCCCACATGGGGACTGATCCTACAGTCATAACCTCATTAGCACTTGTTCTAACTCATTTGAGCTAACCAAAAATTTAAAATTTTATATCAATCAACTTGTTATAAAAATTGTAGAAGCAGCTCTGGTCATCCTCCCATAAATCTAAATGAAATGGAAAACAAATGTATTAAATCACATTGTATTTTCTTTGTGAAGTAAAATGCTCAGTCTACCCTTGCATACTGATCTTTAGTTCCCAGCCAGCTACCTTGGAGGCAAATTACTACTGTGGATTTAAGGACAGAATTAAACACACACCAGGCTGATGCTTTCTTTGATTTGTCTGATCCAGTTATGGTTCATCCTTGTTTCCAGTGCTTTTCTCTAGGTCTCTTGTTCTACAGATAGATAACATGTTTTGTTCTTGGCATTTGGACTGAAGGAAAGGAGGAGCACTCTAGAGAAAAGTTGAGGGTTTTTTTGTGTTTTTAACACAAAACCACGTTATCTTTTTTTGAGGGTGTTGTACATTCTTTCCCATAAATTTACTCTACTTGCTGATATTTCTGTGAGAATGTATTATTGTACATTTTTAATATATGTGTCCAATAATTCATGCCCTCTTAAAAATAGCATAGATGCTTTTTGTTTCTATTCACCACAGGCATTTCCTAGAGTACTCCCATTCCCTATAATAAGCACTCTGTGGCAAAGTAAAACACTCAGGACATGGACAGAATGACAGTGTCTAAAAACACATGGAATGTTCTACACTAAGGTTGCCCCCATTTCTACCAAGAAGAGTAAAATTTGTTTTATCATATATTCACTGAGACAAAAAGTGCACCACCCAAAATGATGTTACTAGCTAGTCATCAATGATTATTTTTTTTTCTTTAAATTCTGGACTTTAGTGAATCATTAGAAATCACAGGACTCAGGGGTGGAGCCAAGATGGCGGCAGAGAAGCAGGAAATACCACGAGCTCGCCCAACAACAACCTCAAATACCTATAAAATATGACTCTAAACAAATTTTAGTTACAGAACCTGCAAAATGACAGAGAGAAACAAATCTCCCACTGAAGGCAGCCTGGAAGGCCTACAGGAAGGGTCTATTGCCGTGTGCTAGGAGCAGAGCACAGTCCCCATGAGCCATGTGGTTTTGGCCTCATGGTGGCCCCTAACCAGCTGCTTGCTGAGCAGACTTCAGGAGAGTGAATCAACTGTAGTTGTGGTGGTTTCCAGACTCCTCAACCCATAAAGCCAAAGAGCAAGTAAAAGGTCAGTGGGAACTCTGTTGGAAAGGAACGGCACAGTTTATCCCCTCCCCCTGGATGAGAGGTGGCAGAGTACTGGCAGCCACAACTGCTTCCCTGTGAAGATACCTCCAGAGCTCCTGGCCTGCTGATCATAGGAGGACCAAGCAACCATTCTGAAGGGTAATTGCTTTTGCTTTAAACAGCTTGGATCTTGATCACTGTCTTGGGTAGAGGTCCTGGGGTGTGTGGCCAGTGGGCCAGAACTTGTGGGGGCTGCAGAGAGAGTGTGCCCCTAATAGCTCTGGAAGCTGCAAAAAACCAGCAATTTGGGACCAAGCTCTCCTCTCTAGAAGCAGAGTTCTACTGTGGCAAATAGCTCAAAAGTCAAGTAATTGACTGGCAACCTGAGGAAGCAAAGCAAGTAAAACAATCAAACTTTAGATTCCTTTTTGGGGGATGAAAAGGATTAGAGCATGGAATGGGAGGAAGATAATGAAGTCAGAACTCCTGCATCAAAAGCTTCTAAGAAAAATATGAATTGGTTACAGATCATGGAGGAGCTTGGTATTTGAAGATTTATATATTTTAAAGGATGGACTCTATTTTCCCAAGTGCCCATTAAATCTTACTGCCCTAGACTTTGCAATAAATTTAGGTAAGGTGATTGAAAAGGTGAAAGTACTCTTTTATCTTCTAAGCTAGTATTTGGTACAGCATTCATTTACAACATTGTAATATTAATAAATAATAGAGTAAATGCTAATATCCTGACCTGGATGTACTCTACATTTCTTTCCTATAGTAGGTACTAACATTGGTACCAGGTAGAATTGGCTTTATCATGCCCACTATACTAACTATATGTATATCATATCATTAATCTATCCATCTATGTATCTATCTATCCATCTATCTATCTATCTATCTATCTATCTATCTATCTATCTACCTATCTAGCTATCTATCATCTATCTATCTAAATGTTAAATAGTCAATGATAAACATTTCTAACATGAACTTTCTAGTTCACTCTTCCCCACAAGTCTCTCCAGTAACCCTAGGGACTGAGAGTCTCTCTGATCCCATTCATTGACTAGAATACTTAAAAGTTGTGTTTGCTGGGGTGGCTAGGTGGAGCAGTGAGTAGAGCGTTGGCCCTGGAGTTAGAAGGACCTGAGTTCAGTTCCGGCCTCAGACACTTAACTCACACACAAACAAAAAAACCTATCCGTGTGACCTTGGGCAAGTTACTTAACCCCAATTGCCCTCAAAAAAAAAAGTTATGTTTGCTCACTTTTAGAGACATAGTGCCTATATACCCCACTTTCATTTAACCCGTTAATATCATATTCACTTTTAGAGAGGAATAGTTACTTCAGAAGTACAGTAAGAGAAAACTTATAAACATTTCCCACGAGATATTGGTAAGAGCATAATCCTCCTTATACATACACCTCCTTAACCTCTGAGGATGGATGAGGGATTATGCTCTTGAAATTAACCCATTTTCTGGGTAGCATTAGTTCCACCAATTTCAAATCTGAATACCCACTCAAATAAAAATAGGGTCCACTCAACTATAAATAAGGATTCTTGTGGGCTGCATATAGACTTAGAATATCTCAGGTTAATATTATTTGTTTGGTTTATTTTTAAAATATATACTTTTTTTCCAATTATATCATTAATCTTGTTTGGGTGTACTCAGGAATGTTATGGACCACATGAATGTTTGACAACTGATTAAAATTATCTTGTTAGTTACAAAATCCCAATTTGCTCTCTTCCTCTCATTAAATTCTAGACATACTTCGTTATCTGTGTGGAATCTATCCACTGTGTATGTATTAACAAACCATTTCTTTTGGTTGTCCATTCAATTGTATATTATAGTCTGACAATAGCTGTTCATCTTCCTCCCCCACACACTTTTCTTTTAAAGTGATTATGTAATTCACTTAGACTTTGCTATATACTGGGACTTGATTTAAGTAGCACATGGTCATTTGTTTTAAAAAAAAAAGGAGCAGGTGAAGATGCTTGGCAGCATTGTGAAACACCTTTCGTTTGTACTCTTGTAAGCATAAGTGAGGTGGGATTTTTGTTCTTTTCTTTTTGGAGCTCAGGCTAAATTGTAAACATCTGAAGGATTCATTGCCTTTGAGCCCTGATAATTCACAGCTGTCCTGAATCAAGTAGGTTTCACACCTTCTGCCTCTGAGCCAATCAATCAGTGGCCGAGTTTTGTTTTATATTCTGGGAGGTTGGCATTTTGCTTTGGGGATTTTGCTTGAGAAGGATCATTTAATTTCCTGGTCTAAACTGAATAGCCATATGTTCAGAGCACCACCCCCCCGCAACTGCTTAGATGTCTGTACTCCCTTGATCCAGTGATATATGTAAAGTATATAGAAATATTGCTATATTTAGACAATTGAAGCCCTGTATGTTGTTATTTGTGCTAATTTCTCTGCTTGTATTTTCTCAGGGTACTGACCTTTCCCCTGAACTAGTGAATGTAATTAAAGTAAGATTATTGACCCCTTGAAAGTTGCTTTCCTTTAAGAAAAGCAGGTCAAAGACCCTGTGCTAGTAGGCCATCCTGGATGTGCTAGGGTGCTTGCTAGTACAACAGTCCAGCAAAAGAATATTTAAAATAAACATCTCAATCTACTCCCTGATTGTGTCATTTCTTTGTTGGGATGTGTCATGCATTATCATCAGTACTTTGGAATTATGGGTGATCAAAGTTTTCATTAAAATTCTCACAGCTTTCAAAATTGTTTTTACAATGTGATTTTTAGTACTTGCTTCTTATTTAGCATCAGATTGTAGAAAGTTTTCCTCAGTTTCTGTGAAATTGTTGCTTTTAACCTTTTTTTGTGGCATTATATTAGTATCTTATTTAATTGATGTGTCATAATTTGATCAGGCATTTCCAAGATGATGAAGATCTCTCCTCAATTTCCAGTTTTTTGATATCATAAAAAGAGTTACTAACATATGTTCATAATATATTTTTTTCCTTTTCCTTTGATGTCTTTAGGGGTAATAATGCTGATACAAAGATTATGCATTGTTTGATGAATTTGAGGACATATTTCCAAATTTCTTTCTACATGGTTGATCAAGTTATAGTTTTACCAACATAGCATCAATATATCTATAGCTAATATTTTCACTTTTTAGTCAACTCTACTAATCTGATGGGTTTCTGGTGAAACCTTAGAGTCATTTTAATTTATATTTCTTTAATTTTTCATAATTTTGGAGCATTATGTTTTTACAGCTATTGGTTATTTGTATTTTTTCTAAACTGGCTATTTATATCATTCAATCAAATATCAATTGGAGAAAGATATTTTTTTAATTTCCTCATATTAGATTTTTATTAGGAAAAAAAGATGCTAGAAGGATTTCCCCCAATTGCCTGTTTCTTTTATAATTTTAGTTGAATTATTTTCATTAGTTTATCTTTTTCAAAATTTTATATAACCAAATGTGTACACTTTACCTTCTGAAAATCTCTATTCCTTTTTTAGTTATGAATATTTCCCCTGTCCATAAATTTAAGTTAATTTCTTCTTGCTCTTTTCATTTATTCATGCTGTCATTTTTTTTTTTAATATTAAAGTTGTCTGATCCGGCCTCAGACACTTAACCCACACAAACAAAATACCTAGCCATGTGGCCTTGGGCAAGTTACTTAACCCCAATTGCCCTAATAGGCGCGGCTAGGTGGTACAGTGAGTAAGAGTGCCGGCCTCAGAGTTGGGATGACCCGAAATCAAAATCCGGCCTCAGAAAATGAGCACCCGGGGCGGCTAGGTGGCGCAGTGAATAGAGCTCCGGCCCTGGAATCAGAAGGACCTGAGTTCGGAGCCGGCCTCAGACACTTAATCCGCACAAACAAAAACCTAGCCCTGTAACCTTGGGCAAGTTACTTAACCCCAATTGCCCTAAAGGGGCGTCTAGGAGGCTCAGTGAGTAAGAGCGGCAGCCTCGGAGTTGGGATGACCCCAGATCAGATTCGGCCTCAGAAAATGAGCACCCACGTATAAATAATAATGACTAGCCGTGTAACCTTGAGCAAGTTACTTAACCCCAGGTAAATCATGACTAGCCGTGCAACCTTGAGCAAGTTACTTAACCCCAATTGCTTAAAAAAAAATTATATATATATATATATATATAAGTTGTCTATCTACTTAGAGCTTTTCTGAGTATTTGGTATGAGATGTTGGTCTATACCTAATTTCTCATAGATTACCTTTAAATTTTCTCAACAATATTTATTAAACAATAAGTTCTTTAATTCAGTAACTTGGAACTTTGGGTTTATCAAACATTAGTCTACTACCTTGGTTTCCTTTTATGTTGTGTGCATAATCTATTCCACTGTTTGACCTCTCTGTTTTGTCAACCTAAAATAAGGAATACTACCAATGTAGCAAAAACTAGGATCTTCAAGGAAGGCTATGGAATTGCAATGGGGGGCCACGATGCAGCATCTAAGAAGAGAAGTGCCCAAAGAGGGGGTTAAGCCTGGGGTTCTCATAGAATATGAGGGCAGAGAGAATGGGGTACAGTTCTTGGCACAACTGCAGGCACAAGGTGTTTGAAATATTCTAGGGAATAGAGGACCTCAGGTGTAGCAACAGAAAGTATTTTAAAGTAAAAGAAACAATAGAACTAATTCTTTAGGCAGTTCCTGGCACTAGGGTAAGGTCAGAGTTAGTTCAGAGTCAACAGTGTTCAGCAGTTTTTTTAAAATTCATAGCCATTTATTTTGGTATTACTACTGCATTGTAGTATTATTTGCGATATAGTACTCCTGGGTCCCTTTCTTTCCTACTTTTAAAAAATTGTTTCCCTTTGGATTCTTGACCTTTTGATTCTCTAGGTAAATTTCATAATTTTTTTTGAGTTCTATAAAATGATCCTTTGTTGGCTTGATTGATATGGCACTAAATAAGTAAATTAATATAGGCAATTTTCATTTTCATTATATTGGTTCAGGTGGTTGTAATAGCAACCACCCTAACACACCCAGGGTGGCCTACTAGTACAGGTTCTTTGATCTACTTTGCTAAAGGAAAGACAACTTTTAGAGGGGTCAACAATCTTACTTTAATTAGAGATAAGAAGAAAATTCAAGCAGAGAAATTAGCACAGAGATTCAACAGACGGCTCCTGCTATCTAAACAAACCAATGCAACCACCAACATACACCACAGGATCAGAAGAGCACACATTTCTGGATAGTGGAGGGGCTCTTAAAAAACAGCTACTCAGAGACACATCCAGGGAATCAAAAAGTCCTTCCCATAAGCGAATCCCCAAGTATACAACCTCCCCCATATACATACTTTTCAACTAATACATTCTGAACCAGAAGGCATCACCACCCACATGATTCAATGCCTAATTGGCTCAGTATCAAAAGGTGTGAAAGCCTTCCTGCAAGCAAGGCTGCCCCTAAGCAAGCTCTTCTTCCTTAGGCAAGTTCCTCCCCCAATGGGCTCTATGTGACTCAGGAATTAGCGCAGCTGTGATTGAAATAGTTTTAGAACATGGCTACTGTTCCAAGGGAAAAGGGGACACGTGGTCACATAGACTGATTAATGGACAGGGAAGATCTTCCTATTGCATTAACATTACAGTGGTTCATGAACAATTAATGCTTCCCTAATTATTTACATATTTGTTTCCATAAAGAGTGTTGTATAAATATAGGTGTATAGCTTCTTAGTGTCTTATTAGGTCCATTCTCAAATATGTTATATATTCTGTATATATTTTTCATTGAAATGATGATGATTCATGGGAATTTATATCGTGGAATTTGGTTGGAGTTGTTAATTATTTAATTGTTGCTATTATTGTTGACTCCCTAGGTTCCTAAAAATAAACTCTCTTATCAAGTGCAAAAAGAGAGAATTCTGTTTCCTCTTTGCCTCTGCTCCTTCCTCCAATTAATTTTTCTGATTTTATTCTTATAGCTAGCATTTCTAGGAATTAATAAAAATATGTAGACAATCAAAAATTTAGCATACTTTTAATTAAATAGCACATGTTTCTTGTTATAACTGTCTTTACATTTAGACCCAGAAAAAGCTAGGTGTTTGTGTGGATAGAGCATTAAGCCTGGGGTCAGAAATATCAGAGTTCAAATTCTGCATCAGATACTTTTTAGATATTTGACTCTGGACAAATCACTTAACCTCTCTCTGCCTTAGCTTCCTTAACTTATGACATGGATAAAAATATGTGACTCCCTGTAATGGTAAGGGAATTTAAAGATCTTCCCTGCCCCTTAATGGTCCTCACTTGGAGCCCAATAAGGGAAGCTTGCTAGCTTGCTTAGGGGAGGCTTGTTTTTCAGGATTTTGTTACTTTGTGATTAGAAAGTGGGTCATGGAGGTTGTGACATCCTCTGACCCTGGAGAAAGATATATATATATATATATATACACACACACACACACACACACACACACACACACACACACACACACACACACACATACCCTAAGCAGAGGTTTTGCTTTGGGGGTCACTTATGGGAAGAGTTGTGTGATTTGGCCAGATGAGACTGGGTAGCCATTGAATCCCCCTGGCTTTGAAAACCCAGATGTTGGTGTTTCTCTCTCTTGTGTAACTAACACTGTAGGTATGTAATGGTCAGACAAATAGAAGCCCTGTCTGTTGGTTTGTTGAATAGTGTTTTCTCTGTATTTTTTGTCTGCTTATAATTTCTGTTCATATTTTCTGAAGTTCAGGGTGCTGACATTTTCCCCTGAACTAAGGGAATTCTCTCTCTCTCTCTCTCTCTCTCTCTCTCTCTCTCTCTCTCTCTCTCTCTCTCATTCTCATTCTCATTCTCATTCTCATTCTCTCTCTCCCTCCTTCTCTCTCTCTCTCTCCCTCGCTATATATCTATACACACATGCACATGTATGTATATGTGTATGTGTATATATGAACACACACATACACACGCATATATGTTTGATTAAAGTAAGATTGTTAACCCCTTTTGAGTTGCTTTCCTTTAAAAAAGCAGATTAAAGAATCTGTCCTAACAGTCATCCCGGGTATGATAGGGTGCTTGTTCTTACACTCCCAAGGTTGAGGCTCAAATTAGATTATATTTATAAAGCACTTAGCACAGAACCTAATAAATGCTTCATTTAAAAATTCTATTTTAATTTTTGAAAGTTTACAGTGTATCTAATTGAATTTTGTAAACATTTTATTGATAATGAATAATTTTTAACTAGATTTTCAGACAGAGTCTGTAGCTAATTTTATAAATAGAAACATTGGATTTTAAGATATTTAAGTTTCAAAGAAAGTTTTTGTATGTAAAATAATGTATAATGTCCATTCTACGCATATGAATGGGGCCACTGAGTAGAGGGAGCTTTCTGAGAAATGAGATAATATATAATAGTCAAGTGATTAGTATGGCTAGGACACCAACTTTTTCCAATTAATAAATCAAGTCAAGTGTTCAGCTGAACTGAATTCTTTTGATCTTTCACTTTCTCTAGGGAAAATTTCCTATTTCAAAGGAAAATGACTTAAAAGACTCAGCAGTTTCTCAAGCCTCAAATAAAATTTTCCAAACAATCACTGGTCAAATAAAAAGTTGTTAATAATAAGCTATCATTCAAGCACTAGCCTCAGTGATTATAGAGACTACCAATAATTGTAGTGTCTTATGGAAGTATCATTATCCTTGGGATCTGAAGATGATAGTATTTACTGTATCAGACTATTTGAATAAACTTGTGCTTGCCTTGTCCGATCCACACACTCTCAGCATCTCAGCTGGTAGAATTATATTTCAAGTAGGAATGAATTATAAAGCTGAAAAATATTTCTCAAAATTTGCTTCCTAGTAGCTTTACCTTTATAATAATAATAATAATAATAATCCTTTATATTATACGTTCGATATTTTGAAACATTTCTCATATATGATTTTGTGATCATCTCTTTCTTGCATCTTCAGTTTTTCATTTTCTCATGGCTTCTTTCTGGCAACAAGTATGTTCAAATTTCTCTAATTTTACTGTACCTAAAATAAGGTTTGTCTTAAACATTCAACCCTATCAGGTACATTTTTTTTCTACTGATAAAATTAATGAAAAGGATATAGGTTTTTTGCCTCTGCTTCCTAACCATTAGTCTCTGGCAGTCTGCCTCCTGCCATTGCCATCCTACTGAATCTGCCCTATTAAAGCAAATCAACAAAATCAAAATTGTCAAATCCAGTGGCTGTTTTTCGTCTTCACCTTTTTGGAGAAGTTTACAGAATCGAACACTGTGGAGCACTTTACTATCCCTTTTCTGTATCCTGAGTTTCACAAATATTGCATTGCATTCTCCCAATTCTCTCCTGCCCCCCCCATTTCATCTATATCTTTTTCACCCCTTTATACCAATTTCTTAATCAATCATCTTCTTCCTGACCCTTCCTAAACTCAGTATTCCCAAGGTTTTGTCTTTGACCCTATTCTCTCTTCTATCTACAACATTTCAGCAATAATTTATTAAATACCCGGAGTATTCTAAGAACTTGAGAAGGGTAGAAGGATAAAACATTTAAATAAGCTTTTGCCTTCAGTTGCATAAGTTTAGGGAAATAATATAATCTTGCATAGTCAGTACATTAAACATTTTCAAAATAAATTACTATTTGAAGTGTGGTCCATTACAAAGGGAAGGCTTTTTGTTATGATAAAGCCTTCAGAATAATGTTTTTAAGAGCATAAATAATTTCAAGGGAAACTGAAATTTTTTTGAAGTTTACTTTGAAAAAATAAAGATATATTATTTTTCCCATCCAAGTTCATGAACTCCAGGTTAACAACCCCTTCTTCAAAGCTATCTGATTACTCTAGCTTTTAGTGATTTCCCCATTTTTTTGAGTTTTCATGTTTTTCTGTACAGCTCTTTTGATAATTAATCCTAAATAACCTCACTCAGTTATGGCTAAACTGGAAAGACTGCAAATATGGCCCTGGAAATGAGCAACTATTGCCTCAAGGCAAAACTAAATAAACTCTGCTGAGAGACTGACTTATCAGAAACAGATTGGCTACCAGCTAATTATTGTCTTGGACACAATACTTCATAAAACCTAGAATCTGCACTGATGTAGTGCCATCATCATCATCATCATCCTCATTATTGTGGTTTAAGAGAACAAACCTCTAAATCTGAAATAGTTTTAGAAAGAAATTTATGAATTCCTTTGGTAGAGGAGTACTAACTATAATGGGAGTATAACTCCCTCTCATTCAGGCTTTAGATGGTTTATATTATATAGGATTTAGATAAGGGTATTTTATATGAGTCACATGTACACAGTTAAGCAATTTTGCTGAAAGGGCAACTTGAAAACAAAGTAGATTAAGATAGATCTGTAAACATTCAACAAAATTTGGGCAAAGCCAAAACATAAGGGGAACCCAAAGCACAAGTGCCATCCCCCCAAAAAAGAATGTGGAGATTCAAAATAAGAATGTTTTGGGTTGATCCAGGATCTGGGGAAACACAAAATTCCTTGTGGCTATCTCTAGCATTTCTGTAAAGTTACTGAAGTCAGGAAAACATTCCGGGTCCAAACAACCTCTAGTTAGATTTAAAACAGTGTATGAATAACTAATTTATTATAATTAATACCTTTTCCAAACAATATAACAAAGCAGTTTCATCATCATCATCATCATCATCATCATCATCATCATCATCATCATCTCTAACATTTATATAATGCTTTCAGATTTGTGAAGCATTTAATATATATTAATTCATTTTTAACCCTAACTACCCTGTGAGGTAGATGAGACTATTATCTCCATTTTAGAGATGTGAAAACTGAAGTACAGACATTAAATGGTTTTCCCAAAGATACAAAGCTAATAAGCATTTGAGAATGTGTTTGAACTCAGTTCTTTCTGTCTCTGACTTCAGCATTTTGTCTACTGCTCCACCTAGCAACATATTTGATGAAATGGTAGATCCTTGGAAGTATTGCAATGTCAATTTGCTTTTTTAAAATGTTAATATGCTATAAAATTCATTCAGTTAGCATTTATAGAATCCACACTCTGTTAAATTGTGATGCATTCTATGATAAATATTGATGTTCTTTTTCATCATCAACTGTGTTATAACTTTGTAGGCCATATATTTCTCTGTACCTTAATCTATTATCTCCAATGTCAAATGCAATAGTAGTTACTCAATAAAATACTTGCTGATTTGGGTTCAGGATCCCTTAGTAATTCTGAGACATGAAGTCAGAACCCAATTATAATATGATAAAATTGCCAGCAGTTATTTGTCCTGATGATAAAATAGTGCCTATTCAATGCTGTGTAAATATTACTTTACTAGTTTTTTTTTTTCCCATGAAATAAGCTATGATTCAGAAGCTGTTCTGTTCACTGATGAAGTAGCCATGCTATTATTGTGATAACTTTTCTGTAACTTAGAAATGTGTTTTAAGTGCCTGAAAATCCTAAATAGTTTGAAATCTGCATAGAAGCATTTAATTCTTCAAAGAGTGCCATGAAATACTTACAGGGAAGATACGACCAACGTCAGTTGATCTGGTCAGGTAGGAAAATGGAAAAAAAATGCATATAAATTTATTAATAGGAGTAAATTCATATATTTCCTTCTCACCATTGCCCTTCTGCCTATGTCCTCAATGTTTCTTTCTTTGTCTTGTATTTCTCAAACACACATAGCATAGATCCACACTCTGAAACAAAATGTGTGTATATCAAAATAGAAAAGAATATGACATCCTCCATCTACTCACCAATACTACAGACTAAAGGTCTTATTTTAACAATAGAGAATAAATTTACATGGAAACAGCTGGAGCAAACCCAAGCTGATACTCTTTCCTAGGAGCATGTGAAATACCTAAATTATGCCAGAAGAATAAGTTCCTTCATTACATTCTGGTATAGAACTATGTTCCTCGAACACCTGGTACCCCTTAGGATAAAAGGTATACAGCCAAGTGGCACTGATTCACTTTCACACATGGCTGAAGTATAAAATAGATGGCTTACCATATTTTTTTTTCCAGCAAACTCAACAATAAAAAATGACAGGCCAACTTTTAGTTGATAAGAACCAATTCTCTGGGTGGATGATGCTAAATCTACAATCTCTTTTCCTTACCTCTAATTCCCATTCCCAAACTGCATTTGCAGTTGCCTATAGGACATTTTCATTTAACTGTTATTTTAAAATAAAGGTATCTAGAAACAAATTGTCAAGTTTCTCAAACAAATTCAATTTATTTCCATTAACAAATGAAAAAAATGAATTAAGTACTTACTATATGCAAAAGACCATGCTAAGCAATGGGGATAGAAGGTAGAATATAAAGACAATTCCAATTCTTGAGGACCTCATATTCTAATAAGGGAGTGATAAAATATATACGGGGTTTCAGCTGTCAGAATGACCCACTGAACCTCAGAATATAGCATCCAAGAAAATAATATTGTGTCTCTAATGTTATTTTCATTGATCAAGATGATGTATGTAATTTTTTAGTTATTTAGTTGTTCAGTTGTATACAATTCTTAGTGACTCTATGGACCATAGCATGCCAATGCTGTCCAGGGGATTTTCTTGGCAAGGATACTGGAGTGATTTCTCCAGTGAATTCAGGCAAACAGAGGTTAAGTGACTTGCCTGTACAGTAAGTATCTGGGGCCTAATTTGAATTCAGATCTTCCTGATTCCAGGCTCAGCATTCTATTCACTGAGCCCCCAGCTGTAAGATGCTTTATAAACCTCTAAGTGCTATATAAACATCAGCTATTATGATTATTATTATCATTGTTTTTGCCTCATACTCATACACACATTTCTATTATACTTTAGCAACTATTGTCATTTTCTAATCTTCTCCAAAGAATAGGAGGGGGGAAAAAGTGGATTTTAAATGACTGCATCTTACAGAAACAGCTGTTTTCCTACACTTCATTCTAAATACCATTTCTATCATGAGTTCCTAGTTGATTACAATCCAATTATTTCTTCTATCTAGGAAAGCTTGAACACCAGATGGAGACAATTTTAGCTGGTAGTTTTGCCCTTCCCCTTCTCCACACACAAATTTATTGAAAATTTTTCTTTTTTTTTTCATTCTTTTAACCTGTTACCAGAATTGCAGACTTATCACATAACATAATGATTACATTTAGACATTTATTATAAAAGTTTTGACATACACTTCCCAGGAACTATTGCATTTGAATTTCACAACAAAAGGGAAACATTGACTTGGTGAACCTGAGGATCTTTGAATGTCTTAGATTGCAACATACATCTCAAGTGATGTTACACAGGGTTTTTGTTATAAGCATTTGAGGCTCATTTGAGTTCTGTTGCTTAAGCTTGGACAGACAGAAGAGTTTCTGTAAGCATTTTCTCTGTTAGACATAAGAAGTACACACAAAAGCAGAATGAACTAGAAACAATATATTAGAATAGCATTCCTTGTTAATTCTTTCAAAACTGTCATTGTATAGAATTCTTATTTATCTGCTACCAAATTAAAAATATTGACATCGATAATATTAGTTGATATTGATAATATTATCTGAATCAAAGACTTGTAAAAGCAAAAAGAAAATCCAGTACTAGAAGGGTCCCTTATTTATTCTATCCCTGATTAATTAAAGATTGGAGTCAGGAAGATCTGAATTCTAATCTTGTCTCAAACTTACTGAATCATGTGATTACTTTCCTTCAGTCAGTTTCCTCCTCTTTAAAATAGGGATAATAACAATAGAACCTACTTTACAGAATTGTTGTGATGTTCAAATGAGATAATATATGTAAAGTGCTTGCAAATCTTAGTATACCTAAACATGATCAATCAAGATGAATAATAGTTCTTGATAATATTGCTATCCTGAGTTCTTAGGCAATATTTTTTTGGGGGGTAGTGATGATTCCAACATGAAACTGCAACGCAACATTGGCTCTTTATGTAGGGTAGATTTATGACAGAGAGCTTGAATTCATAGCAGTTCTGAACTTAGAAGGGTAGGTGTAAAATGACTTATGCTTATTCCCCCAGTTGGAGAGCAGAACTCTAACAATAAGTGATACTCCCAGCCCAGGAGTAAGAAAGATCCTTTTCTTCGAAGTGGCTCCAATTGAGCCATTATGACATAAACAAAAGGATACCAAGTAAATAAAAATACTAGGTTCATGATAGGTGTTGATGAGAAATAATACAAAATCTGGCAAATTCATTCTTTGGTTGTGATAGATGCATGGGGTCTAGCCGTTGTTCTTTTGACAGCTTATTTCTTTCCTCCCTTCTGCTTTAACAGGAGCCAAAAGGCACATGAGAGAAAACATACAATCACAGCACTTCAGAGTTTGCTAATTCAAATCATAGTCTTCTGTCCTGTGTTCTTCCTGAATGGAATTACACCAGCTGCTGTTTGGGCCTTATACCACTCCAGTCTTTTCATTCTCCTAGAAATGTTCTCCCCTCCCTCCCCACTTCATTGTCTTGAGTGAAAACAAAAACAAAAACATTGCACCCGTCATTCTTGTCTGAGGACTAATCTTGGTGGTCACACATAACAATTTAGTCATGGTATCACATTATCCTTCCCTTCCTTCCTCCCTTCCTTTCCTCTCTTATTGCCTCCATCCCTCTTTTCCTTCTCTCCCTTTTTCTTCCTCTTTTCCTCTTTCCCTCTCTCCCTCACTCATTCCCTTCCTTCCTTCATTTTTTTCTTTCTTTCCTTCCTTCCTTACAGGCTAGGTCACTCATGATGTCATCCCTCTACTGATCATCAGAGTTTTAATCTCTTCCATTTCTTTGACTTATGTTCTCTTTAAGCAACCTGGTCCTACCCACCCACCCCACCTCCCAACATATGGACAACCTATGCCAATAACCTACTATAGCTTGAAACTACAGAGCTCAAAAGATTCACTGGCCTTAGCCTTCTAAATTATCTGAGATTACAGGTCTGTCATCATGCCCAGCCATGGTATCAAATTTCAAGGAATCACACAATTTCAGAGTTAGAGGAGTCCTTATTAGCTGTTTTTATTCTACTGGTACCAGAAAAGCATTCTTTTTACAACAATATACTTAACAAGTGGTTATTCAAACTGCTTAAAATGTTCAATGAGAGGGTCTTTCCACTACTCTCAGAAGTAGTAGCATTCCACTTTTGAATAAAATGTAATTGTTAGTATAAAGGAAGTGACTCAGAAAGACTTCTTTCTGCAAAAGCTGAAGATCTTCATAAAAAGGTAAAAGGGAAACCCTTCATATATAAAACAATCATTCCAACTCTAGAAACTAGAGAGACTTGAGTACTTTAATTGAATTGCCTTTTGAAAAGTCACCTAGAAAAAGAATGTTCCTCCAGGGCATAGACTACATTTTCATTTTTGTCCCTAGCTACTTATTTATATTAGATTCCTAAAGGAATAAAGAAGGTGGAAAAAGACTGAAAAGAAAGTAACCACTCTCAGTTAAAAAGGAGTGGTTTTAAAAGTGAAGGGACTTTTGAATGAAAAAGAACTTCTTAAAAAGCTAAAAGTGATGTTTAGACTGACCTAGCTGGGGAGAGCTCTGCAAACTCTATTCCACCTTCATCCCAGCCTAACCAGTGACTGAAGGTGGAAAAAAATCGCTGAGGTCTGCCCAGGGAAGACCAAGCTTAGAAGACAAGTAAATCAGACTGATAAAGAAGTCTGTGCTATGAGAAGACTCAGCCAGGCAGCTATTCAATAAGAGTCTAATCTAGAATCAGTAGATCCTTTATAATCTCCTCAATATAGACCAAGCCACACTCTTTAGAAGGAGTAGCCCAGTACAAATATATTGTGCCCTACAAAGATCATTTTAGAAATCTTCATATTGAATGATCTTAAGGTCTTTTATTTTATTATTTAGTTTAGAGATTAGTAAGTCAAGTTTGCAATTATGTTAAAAATAATTCTCTAATGGTATAAAATGAGGCTAAAGATTTCAAATTCAGGTTTCTTTTAGGGAAAAACAAAACAAAACAAACAAAAAACTTTCCCCAGCTATGTTCTAGTAGGAATGAAGAGGAAAGGTCAAAACTTCTCAGCCCATAAGTTTTCTTGTGGGAGCAAGCCAGAGTTTCAGCTTCACCAGTCCCCTTCTTTCCCTCTTTTTTACTACTGCCACATCAGCATTAGGCCTCCTCAGGAGTCTTTAAACCTCCACCCTTGTTTGCCACACCCAGTTCAGAATTAGGCCTTTAATGAGTTTTTGACCTCCCCAAATGAAGACGTGAACATTTGAATTGTGCAGATTGTTAAGGACCCTCCCCCCTTTCCCTTGCTGTCAATCATCATTAAGCTCTTAGCCCCTCCCTTCTTCACTTAGGTGTTTGCCAAATAAAAATAGGTATATTTGAATTGGCTATCCCCTATTTCCTTATTCTTTGTAAGTCCACCTCCCAAACACTGAGGGATAGTGGTAGACTTCTTTGTTCCTTATCATTGGAAGAGAATTCTTGCTCAGATTGTAAACCCAATTAGATTGTTCTAATTAGATTGTAAGAAGATTGTTACTTTTTCTGTAATAGGTCTCATTCTTCTGGTTCACACTGTTGGAAGGGATGCCCTCTTCTCCAGAGAACTGAATAAACTTCTTTTTCCTTCCTCAAGATACCTCTGACTTTTAATTTTTCTGGGTAGGGGATTTTTGTGGTTCCCATACCCCACACAGGAAGAAGTAGGAAGCACCGTTGGTGACATCTCTCTCTCTCTTTCTCTTCATAAATATATATGTATACACTCAAATGCACATGTATATATATATATATATATATATATATATATATATATATATATATATGTGTGTGTGTATGTCTATCTCACTATGGTATGCATATATATCATATATATCGTATATATCACATATACATATATGTGTACATATATACACAGCAGAAAGGATCATGTTAACTTTAAAGTATATAAACATATAAAGCATATAAGTATTAGTCCATACATATATCATGTAAGCTCTGCTCCTCCCCCAGAGTCAAGCTACATTTTCCCTTCAGGGATCCAGAATACCCCACAAAAGTAGAGGGTTAATTCTTTTTTCACTATTTTCACTACTGTCATCACCTACTGGCATTAGGAGCCTGAACTTAACATTAACATCAATCAGCCTTTACATAGAGTTATTTCTCTCAGGAAGAGAAGAAAAAAAAATGTATAAACTTTCCCCAAAAACCTCTGGGTCATACTCTCTTTTTACTACCTCCATCTTTGGATATAGAGTGAGGAAGACTTAAATTCTAATCCTGCCTCAGATACTTACTTAGATGTGTGAACCAGGGCAAGTCACTTTTCCACTGTTAGCCTTAGTTTCTTCATCTGTTAAATGGGATAATAATAATTCCAACTTTTCAGGTATATTGTAAGGAGAGATAACAGGAGATAGCAGGAAAAGTGCTTTAGAAGCCTTAAAGTGCTTAATGTTATTATTGTTAAGGATATTGTTAATAATATTGTTATTATTTTTATTGTTAAGGGTACTACCATCCTCCCAGTCACCCAAGCTCCAAAATATCCTTGATGTCTCACTCTTATCACTCACATCCAATATTTTTGCCAAGATCTGTTGATTTTACCTCTGTAGCATCTCTCACATTCATTTCCTTTCCTCTGATAATACCACTGCCCTGGTGCAGTTCTTAATACCTCAGTCCTGAACTATTACAATAGCCTGCTGGTTAGAGTGCCTGATAGAAGTCTTTCCTCTCTGCTTATCTGTCAAAGCAATTTTCCTAAAGTACAAGTCTGTCCATGTCACTCCCCAACTCAGTAAACTCTGGTGACTCTTAACACCTACAAGGTCAAATAAAAAACTTTTAACTGATGATCAAAGCCCTCCATAACTTGCCCCCACCACCACCCCCAGACACAAACACTTCCCACTTTGCCAGTCTTCTAATGACTAATAGCCTAACACTCCCTACCACTTCCTGACAGATGCTCTGTAAACCAGGGACTATTGTCTCCTTGTTCTTCTTCCAACAAGATATTCCACCCTCTGAATCCTGGTATTTTCATTGGCTATCCCCCATGCTTTGAATATTCTCCCTCTTCATCTCTATCTCCTGGTTTGTCTGTCTTTTTTTCAAGTGTCAGCTAAAATCTCATCTTCTATAGGAAGCCTTTCCTGATCTCCCTTTATTCTTTTCCTCTGTTATTTTCAATTTATCTTGCATATAGCTTTTTTTGGGGGTGCTTAATTGCTTGCATGTTGTCTCCCCTATGAGACTGTGATCTCCTTAAGAAAAGAAAATGTCATTCATGGAGAATAGAGGGATTTCTAACCAAACAAGAGATAGAGCACATTGTGAAATGCAAAATGGATAGTTTTGATTTCATTAAATTGACAAGTTTTTGCACAAAGTCAATGCAACCAAGATTAGGAGGGAAGCAGAAAACTGGTAACAAATTTTTATAACCAGTGTCTCTGATAAAGGCCACATTTCTAAAATATATAGAGAACTGAGTATCTTTTCATCTCTTGCTGCTGGGTTCTGTTGGTAATACATAGGAATGCTGATGATTTATATGGTTTTACTTTATATTTTGCAACTTTGCTAAAGTTGTTAATTATTTCAAGTAGTTTTTTTTAGTTGATTCTATAGGGTTCTCTAAACATACCATCATATGACCTGCAAAGAGTAATAGTTTTATTTCCTCATTGCCTATTCTAATTCCTTCATTTTCTTTTGCTCTTATCGCTATAGATGATATTTCTAGTACAATATTGAATAATAGTGATAATAATAGGCATCCTTTTCACCTCTGATCTTATTGATAATCCTTGTATCTTATCCCCATTACAGATAATAACTGCTGATGATTTTAGATCGATGTTGCTTATCATTTTAAGGAACACTTCTTTGATTCCTATTCTCTCTAGTGTTTTCAAAAGGAACAGGTGCTGTATTTTGTTAAAAGTTCTTTTTTTTTTTGCACCTATTTAGCTAATCAATATATTTTCTGTTTGTTTTGTTATCAATATATTGAATCATGCTAATAATTTTCCTAATGTTGAACCAGCCCTGTATTCCTGGTATAAAGTCCACACAGTCATAAGGAATTATCCTTCTTATAAATTCCTCTTACTTCTTTGCTAATATTTAAAAAATTTTGCATCAATATTCATTAGGGAATTGTTTTATGATTTCCTTTCTTTGTTTTGACCCATTGTTGTTTAGGTATCAGCACCATATTTGTGTCATAAAAGGAATTTGGTAGGACTCTTTTTCCATCTATTTCCCAAAATAATTTTTATAATATTGGAATTAATTGTTCTTTAAATGCTTGGTAGAATTAATTCGTAAATCTAAGATTTTTTTCCTAAGATAATTTATTGATGCTTTATTCAATTTCTTTTTTCTTTTTCTTATGTTTTTATTTTTATTTTTTTATATTTTTATTAAACAAATGCTTTATTAACTTCTGTTTTACATCATTCATTTCCACCAGATTTTGAGTTACAATCATTCCCCCCCCCTGTTATTCCCCTACCCAACCTCCCAGTCTGCTCTCTCCCATACCTTCTCCCATACCCCCTTCGACTTTTCCATTGGAGGAAGGTGAATCTTTGTGTCCCAATGCCTGCACATCTTATCTCCCAATTATAAGCAAAAGAGTATTAATAATAGTATTTATATATATATTTGAAACATTTAATGTTGAGACCTCGAATTTCAGATCCATTTCCTTCCTCCCTTGTGACCCATTCCCTCTTGGGAGATAAGTAATTCAGTATATGTTGTACATGTCTAGCTATGCAAAACATTATCATAGAAGATATATTGTACAAGGCTGCTTACAATTCCCTCCCACTCATCCCACCCCCCAACTGGTTCATTCCCCACATGATCCTGTCCCTCTTCTATAGTGGGTACTTCCAACCACCCCACCCCCCAAGGATGCCCTCCCATCCATCTTCCCTCCTCTCATCCCCCTTCCCCCTATTCTGCTGCAGGTTGAGATATCCCATTTAGTATGTATGTCATTCTCTCCCTGAACCAAAATCAATGAGAATGCAGATTTGCCTTTTTGCCTTCCTATTCTTCCCCCCTTACAACCACTTCCCCTTGCTTCTTCTACATAAGCTAGTTTACCCTACCCTGTCTCTCCCCATCTCTTCTTGCCACTTTCCTCTCTCACCTCATAATTTCATCCCTTGAGTATTCTCCTTTCCCAACAAATTCTACCTATGCCCTCTATCCATATATAACTGTAACCATCTACACACACATCCACATATGTACTCATATGACCACACACCCTTCATCCATTATTTTCATACTGAGAAAGATTTCATCAGTCACAGTTATTGTTTTTCCATATAGGTATGTAAATAGTTCAACTTTGATAAGTTCCTTTTGATTTCTTTTCCCTGGTTACCTTCTGAGGCATCTCTTCCTTCTTGTGTCTGGATGTCAAATTTTCTATTCAATTCTGATTTTTTCCTCAAGAATACTTGAAAGTCCTCTCTTCCACTGAATGACCATATTTTCCCCTGAAACAAAATACTCAGTTTTCCTGGGTAGGTGACCCTTGGGTTCATTCCCAGTTCTTTTGCCCTCTGGAATATCGTATACATGCCCTTTGATCCCTCAGTGTAGAAGCTGCCAGGTCCTGGGCTATTCTGATTGTGTTTCCACAATATTGAAATTGTTTCTTCCTGGCTGCTTGTAGTATTTTCTCCTTGATCTGGGGATTCTGGAACCTGGCTATAATATTCCTGGGAGTTTTCTTTTTGGGATCTTTTTCAGGAGGTGATCTGTGGATTCTTTCAACCTCTATTTTGCCCTCTGGATCTAAAACATCAGGGCAGTTTTCCTTGAGAATTTCTTGAAGGGCGATTTCTAGGTTCTTTCTTTGATCATGGCTTTCAGGTAGTCCAATAATTTTTAAATTGTCTCTCCTGGATCTATTTTCCAGGTCAGTGGTTTTTCCCATGAGATATTTCACATTGCCTTCTAATCTTTCATTTGTTTGGATCTGCTAAACAGCATCTTGATTTCTCATCAAGTCATTAGCTTCCATTTGCTCCAGTTTAACTCTGAAGGAATGAATCTCCTCAGTGAACTTTTGAGATTCTTTTTCCATCTGGCAAATTCGACTTTTTAAGGCATTCTTCTCCTCATTGCCCTTTTGGGCCTCCTTTGCCATTTGAGTTGGTCTATTTTTTAAGGTGTTGTTTTCCTCAGTCAGGCTGTTGACCCTCATTTCATACTTTTCCTGCATCCTTCTTATTTCTCTTTCCAATTTTTCCTCCACTTCTCTTATTTGATTTTTAAAGTCCTTCTTAAGGTCCTCTATGGCCTGCAACCCGCTCATGTTTTCCCCTGGGGCTTTTGGAGCAGGACTTCTGACCTCACAGTCCTTTTCCCGCTCTATGCCCCCAAAATAGGAGTCTAGGGTTGCATTTTTCTGTTTCCTTTGCCTTGGCATGTTGCCACTTAATTGCTTGACTTTTGGGCTTGTTGCCACACTATGGCTTTAAGGCCAGCTAGAGGAATTTTCGTCCCGAACGTGTGGGGGGCAACTTCCGTTTCTGGCAAGCTGTAAACCCACCCACGACTTCCACCCTAGATCACAATCTAGATCCAGGGAGGTTAAAGCAAGAGCAATTACTCCCCAAGACTGATCGCTGGATCTCCCTATGGTTCTGCAGGCCGGGAGCTGGAGCTGCCTCTGAAAACTACAAAATGACGTGTCTCCTCAGCTGCTTCTAGCCCCCAGGGGAGGAAGCTGATGCATTACCCAAATACAGGTCCCAAAGTCCATAGGACACTAACCTCTTACTTTGTCCTAGGCATGTCTGTGTTGATAATTCTGGAGTCGCCACAGCTACTGGTGTTCTGGGGTTCCTCCAGCCAGCTGTTGGCCCTGCCACCCTGGGGCTAAAACCTCGGCTCACGGGGACCTCAGCTCCAGCTCGGCTAGGCTTCCTGCATTCTGCACGCTGCGTGCTGCTGGCTCCTGGCTCCCAGACCACTGTGCTGGTCCTTCCTTCAGGGCTGCTGGGCTGTCCTCAGCGGGAGGTTAGCTTCTCTGTGTCGTTCTGTGGGTCCTGGGGCTCCAGAAGTTGTTCAGAGTCCCCTTTTACATAGTTTGGGGGGAATCTGAGGGCAGAGTGGCTTGGATGAGCTGTTTCTACTCTGCCATCTTGACTCTGCCCACTCAATTTCTTTTTTAAAATGGGTTTTTAAAGTATTTTTATTTCCTTTTCTATTAATATGGTTAATTTGTATTTTTGGAAATATTTGTCCATTGTCAGATTTACTGACATACATCTGAGAAAAATAGTATCTAATTATTGCTTTAAGTTCATCTTCATTGTTGGTGAATTCACTCTTTTCATTTTTGATACTAGTAATTTGGTTTTCTTCTTTCTTCTTTTAAAATCAAATTAACCAAAGGTGTATCTAATTTTTCTTCTTGTGTTTTCTTTATTCCATAATGCTGACATTTACTTTTACTTATTAGTTCAATAGTTTTATTACTTTCAATTTTATTAATCTCTCCTTTGGTTTTCAGAATCTCTAATATGGTGTTTAATTAGGGATTTTTATTTTTTAGCTCCTTTAATTGCATGTCCAATTCATTGATCTGCTCTTCCTCTATTTTATTCACATAAGCATTTAGAGATATAAAATTTTCCCCTACATACTGCTTTGGTTGCACCCTGTAAGTTTTGTATAGTCTCATTTTCATTCTCTCTGAAGAAATCATAGATTGTTTCTATGATTTACTGTTTAACCTCCTCATTCTTTAGCATTAGATTCTTTAGTTTCCAATTAATTTTGTTCTATTTTCCATGGCTCTCTATTACATTAAATTTTTATTGCATCATAATTTGAAAAGGATCTGTTTAATATCTTTGCTTTTCTGCGTTTGACTGTGAGGTTTTATGCCCTAATAGGTGGTCAGTACTTTTTGTTGTTTGTTTGTTTGTTTGTTTTTGGTAGATGCTATGTATCACTGAGAAAAAAAGATAAATTTCTTTCTATCCCCATTAAATTTTCTCCAGATGTCTAACATATCTAAATTTTCTAAAATTATATTCACCTCCTGAGCTTCTTTCTTATTTATTTGTGGTTAGATCTATCTAGTTCTGAGAGGGGGAGTTTGAGTTCCCTTACTAGTGTACTTTTGCTCTCTATTCCTGCAACTGACAATGTCTACTCCAAGAATTTGAATGCTACAGCACTTGGTACATATATGTTTAGTATTGTTGCTTCATTCTCTATGATAATGCTTAACAAGGTATAGCTTCCTTCATTGTCTCTTTTAATTTTCTCTATTTTTGCTTGTGTTTTGTCTGAGAACAGGGTTTCTATCCCTTTTTTTTTTCTTTCCTTCATCTGTAAAATGATATATTCAGCTGTAGCCTTTTACCTTTACTCTGTGTCTCTCTGCTTCAAATATGTTTCTTGTAAACAACATATTGTAGAATTCTGGTTTTCAATCTACTTTCCTATTTGTTTCCATGTTATGAGACATTTCATCCCATTCTTATTCAGTTATGATTACTAACTTTGCATTTTCCTCCACTCTATTTTCCCCCATTTATACTTTTCTCTCTTTTCACCCTGTCCTTCCTCAACAGTGTTTTACTTCTGATCATTGCCTCCCTCAATCTGTCCTCCCTTCTATCAGCCCTCCCCTTTTAATTTCTCCTTCACCTCCACCTTCCCTGTAGGATAAACCAATGAGAGTAAAGTTCAAACAATGCACATTCACTCATTTATTTTCCTCTATTGTGATAGATCCTTCAGGCCTCTTCATATGATATAATAACCCCATTCTGCCTCCCCTTTACTCTTTTTCCAGTGCAATCCTTTTTTTTTTCCAACTTTTTATTATTTTTTTGTGGTCATCACATCAAAATCAATTTATGCCTACAACTTCTAAGTATACTCCTTTCAGCTGTTCTAATAAAGGTACCATTCTTTTTTTTTTTTTTTTTTTTTTGCTTTTTGGAGGGCAATTGGGGTTAAGTAACTTGCCCAAGGTCACACGGCTAGGTTTTTCTTTTTGTGTGCATTAAATGTCTGAGGCCAGATCCGAACTCAGGTCTTTCTGACTCTAGGGCCGATGCTCTACTCACTGCGCCACCTAGCCGCCCCAAAGGTACTATTCTTAAGCAACAAAGATTATCTTCCCATTTAAGGATATAAATTATTTAATCTTATTGAATAACATGTTGTTATTATTGTTTTTTCTTTACTGTTTACTTTTTTATACTTCTCTCAAGTCTTGTATTCACAGATCAGATTTTCTCATCAGCTCTGGTATTTTCATTAGCAATGCTTGAAAGTACTCTCTCTCATTGAATACCTATTTTTATCTTCAAAGATTGTGCCCAGTTTTGTTGGGTAGTTAATTTTTGTTTGTAATCTAAGCTCCTTTGCCTTCCAGAATATCATATTCCAAGCCTTCTGATTCATTAATGTAGAAGCTGCTAAATTCTGTGTCATTCTGACTGTGACCCTTTGATGTTTGAATTATTTCTTTTCAATTGCTTACAGTATTTTTCCTTGATTTGATATTTTGGGAATTTTACTATACTATTCCTAAGAGTTTCCATTTTATGAACTCTTTTAGGAGGTGATAAGTGAACTCTTTCAAAGATTATTTTTCTGGTTCTATGATATCAGGGAAGTTTTCCCATAATTTCTTAAAGGATACTATCTAGGTGGAGCCAAGATGGTGGAGGAAAAAGAGGAACTTTTTTGAACTGGAGCTCCAACCACCTCTAATACCTGTAAAAAATGACTCTGAACAAATTTTAGTGCTACAGGACCCATAAAGTGACAAATCAACAAATCTCCCACTGAAGGTAGTGTGGCATGCCACCAGAAAGGATCTTTGACACCGAAGTGGGAGTGGAGTACAGTCCCTGGGCCACACTGGCCCAGAACAGTAGCACAGACTGGCCAGAGACGACTTCAGGAGAGTGAATCACCAGCACTTATGGTGGTTTCCAAACTTCTCAACCCATAAATGCCAAAAAGAAAATAAAAGATGAGTGGGGAACTCTGTTGATCCTCAGTGACAAAAGAGCTTGATCTGGCCCCTGACCCTGGGCCAGTGGCTGCAATTGCCTCCATTGCTTCCTGAGCTCTAGGCCCACAAATTGTGGGGACAGACCAAATGACTGTACGGAAGGAAATTCCAGGACTCTCTTTGCTGATGCAGAGGCAGGCTTCCCTTACTTTGCCCTTTTTGTATCTGGGTCACAGTCTTTGTTGGTGGTCCTGGGGTGAGGTGTGCTGGTATGGCAGAGCTTGTTGAGAATGTGGAGAAACAGTCCTTCTCACAGTTCTGAGGTAGGACCCCAGAATAAGCTCCAATAACAGCTGCACAAAACCCCAGAAATTTGGGACACAGCACTCTCCATTCTGGAAGCAGAGTTCTACTGTGGCAAAGATCTCCAAAGTCAAGTACTTGACTGGCAAGATGAGCAAATAGGAAGCACAATCACATATAGAATTATTTTTTGGAGACAAAGATGATCAAAATATAGAACCAGAAGACAGCAAAGTCAAAACTCATGCATCATAAACATCCAAGAAAACTACAAACTGGTCACAGGAAATGGAGGAGTTCAAAAAGTATTTTGAAAATCAAGTAAGAGATCGTAGAGAAAAAATTAGAAAGAGAAATGAGAATCATGCAAGAAAATCATGAAAAGTGAGTCAACAGCCTGCTAAAGGAGACCCCCCCCCAAAAAAATACTGAAGAAAACAACGTCTTAAAAAATAGATTAACTCAAATGACAAAAGAGACCCAAAAAGTCAATGAGGAAAGAATGCCTTAAAAAGAAGAATTGACCAAATGGAAAAGGAATATCAAAAACTGAATGATGAGAATAATCCCTTCAAAATTAGATTGGACCAAATAGAAGCTAGTGATTTTATGAGAAATCAAGATATTGTAAAACAGATCCAAATACATGGAAAAAAAGTGAATACAATATGAAATATTTCACTAGAAAAACCACTGATCTAGAAAATAGATCCAGGAGAGATCATTTAAAAATTATTGGACTACCTGAAAGCCATGATCAAAAAGAAAACATAGACATTATCTTTCAAGAAATTATCAAGGAAAACTCCCCTGATGATCTAGAACCAGAGGGCAAATAGTAATTGAAAGAATTCACCAATCACCTCTTGAAAAAGATACTAGAAAGAAAACTCCTAGGAATATTATAGCCAAATTCCAGAGTTCCCATGTTAAGGAGAAATATTACAAGCAGTCAGTAAGAAATAATTTGAGTACTATGGAAACACAATCAGGATAACACAAAATCTAGCAGCTTCTACATTAAGGGATACAAGGGCTTGGAATATAGTATTCTGGAGGTCAAAGGTGTTAGGATTAAAACCAAGAACCTCCTACTCAGCAAAACTGAGTATAATAATTTTGGGGGAAATGAACATTCAATGAAATAGAAGATTTTCAAGCATTCTTGATGGAAAAAAAAACAGGAGGTGAGAGAGGAATGTATTGGGAGAAGGAGAAAGGGAGAGTTAGAATAGTATAAATTATCTCACATAAAATAGGCAAAAGAAAGCTGTTACAATGGAGGGGATTAGCAGGAAGGTGAAAAGGAATGAGTCAAACTTACTCTCATTGGATTTGGCATAAGGAGGAAATAGCATACACACTCAATTGGGTATCTTACCCTACAGGAAAGTTGGGGGGAAGGGGATAAGATGGGGGATAATAGAAGTGAGGGCAGATTGGGGGAGACAGTAGTAACAAGCTAACAATTCTGAAAAGGGATAGGGTCAAAGGAGAAATTAGTATAAATGGGGGGCAGGAAAGCATGATGAAGCATTTAAATGCTTTCTATATGCCAAGGACTGTGGGAAGTGTCTTAAGAAAATAAATAACATAAGCAGTTCTGCTGACTGCGAGACCCTGAGTTATCCACTCAGCCCTCTCTAAGGCCCCCTGCAGCTGGGGGGGTAGTGTGACTGTGACTACAGTTTTTAGAGCAAAATGGGCAAGGTGGGGCATGCAGAGGGGAAAGGAGCTCTGGGAACTCATGGTGCCTTGGAGGGCAGAACTGAGGGGCTTAGAGTAAAAATTTAAATGGGGGGCAGGATAGGATGCAGGAAAATATAGCTAGTCTTTCACAACATGACTACTATGGAAATGTTTTGCAAAGCAACACATGTATAACCTGTATTGAATTGTTTGTCTTCCCAATAGGTGTGGATGAGAAGAGAAGAAGGGAGAGAGTTTGGAACTCAAATTTTAAAAACAAATGTTAAAAACTGTTTTTACATGCATCCCAGAAATAAGATATAAAGACACTGGGGTTTAGGAATCCATACTGCCCTGCAAAGAAGTAAGGGAAGGGGGATATAAGAGAGAGCAGGAAGGGGTTTTCTGTATGCGTGCCATCTTGGAGTCGGGAATAGGGGAGAGAGAGAGAAAATTTGTAAGTCAAAATCTTATGGAAATAAGTTTTGAAAACTAAAAAATAAATTAATTAAAAATTTTTTTTAAATGCTATCTAGGCTTTTTTTTTATCATGGCTTTAAGGTAGTTCAGTAATTTTTAAATTAATTAAATTGCTTCTTTCTGATCTATTTTCCAGGTCAGTTGTTTTCTTTTTTTTTCAATGAGGTATTTTACATTTCCTTTTTTTTTCATTATTTTAGATGGCTCATTGAGTCATTAGCTTCAATTTGCCAAATTTTAATTTTTAACACGTTGTTTTCTGTTTGTACTTCCTTTTCCATTTGGCCAATTTTACTTTTAAAAGAGCAGGTTTTTTGCATGGATTTTTTTTCCCATATGGTAAATTTTATTTTTTAGGGTTTTTTTTCCTTAGTCACTTTTTTGTGTTTCCTTTTTCTAGCTGTTGACTCTTTTATCATGATTTTCTTGCATATATCTCCTTTGTTTTCCCATTTTTTTTCTGACTCTCTTACTTGATTTTTAAAATCCTTTATGAGCTCTTCCAAGAGTACTTTTTGAACTTGAAATCAATTTTTCTTCCCTATAAAGGTTTTGTATGTAGGCGTTTTGACATTGTTGTCCTCTTCTGAGTTTGTATTTTGATCTTCCCTATTGCCTTAGTATCTTTCTATGGTCAGGGAGCTTTTGGAGGTTTTGTCCATTTTTAAAAGTTGACCTCTGCTCCTAGTGTACAGGGGGAACTATTCCAAACTTCTTGTGCTAGAGCCCAGGTCTTGGTCACTGACTTTCCACATCATGGCCTATAGGGCTGGCAGTTTACCCACAGTACTAGGGTGATCCAATCTAGTTGTATCTGTTATGCCTTGGGTTCTAGGGCTGACAAATTTCCTGCAACTCTGATGCTGGATGTTTCACAACTGGCCTGCTCTGGCACTGGTCTAATATGCCAGGACTAAAATACCTCAGTGGCTGATCTATGCTGTGGCTGAGATGCTCCTGCTGGCTTACTTGGATACCAGCTGTGCTGGACTCTGCTCCCCTTTTGCCTAAGTGAGATAGACCTTTCATGAAAGCCTTTTAAGTTATCTTGAGAAAGAAAATTGTTTCACTCATCTTTTTGTGTATTCCATCACTCCATAATCCTTTTAGAATCTTGCTTTTAATGTTGTTTCCAAGTGAAACTGGGGAGAGCTTAGCCAACATCCTGGCTTTCTTTTACTATCTTGTAACCTTCCTCTCCCAAATTGATTTTCTTAAAACCTAGCCCTGAGTATTTTATTTTTCTGCTCAAAAATCTTCAGCAGCTCTCTATTCCTTATTAGTTAACATTCAAACTCCTTTATTTTTCAGTCAAAATCCACAATAATCTTTCAAATCTGATTACACCTTATTTCTCCTTATGCACTCTACAAACTAGTATCCTTGCTTTCTTGCTTTTCCTTTACACAGAATTCCATTTCCCAACTCTGGGTTTTGTATAGGTTGTCTCTCATTATTGTAATTCTCTCCCTTATCACTTACATATCTGAACTGCTAACTCCCTTTAAGTTCAACCTTCTTCAAGAGGTTTGTTCTGTGCCCCACATTTGTCAGCCTTCCTCCCAACCCACATCATTCTGTGTGTATTTTTTTTTGTTTTGTTTTGTCTTATATTTATATATCCATGAGTTCAATGTCTCATTTTGTATAATGTAAGGTCCTTTAGGGCATGGACTTTCACTTTTGTTGTTTTATCCCTAAGGCCTAGAACAAAGCTTGACATTTAATAAGGCTTATGTATTGAATGATTCAAGGAGACAGGATTAAATTCAAAGCCTCCAACTCAATTTAGTCTTCTCCCTACTGTGCTACTCTTTTATAAAGCATTTTAAAGTTTATGAAGAACTTTGGACATAATATTAATCAAACAAATCAGATTTCTGAATATGATGTGTTTATTTTGGCCAAGGTGAAAGAAAAGGTCATAATAATGTAGAAGAAAAAATATTGGTGTCTGGAAATGAAGGAATAATCTTCCTTTATTAAAAAAAAACAATCTAGAAATGAAAAATAAAGCAAAGGTTATAACAAAGTAATAAATTTCATCAAACTGTGTTATTTTATTCTTGTAAGGGAGAAAGATAATTATTCTTTGATTTCCCATCACCCTTTGTCTTCTCCATTCACACCCACCATTCAATGGGGACTGAGTCTATTAAAAGATTTAATTGGTATGTTAGAGACTATAGTATTTCAGGAAGAAAATTTCAAATTGTGAAAATACTAAGTCTCTAATCAATGCCCTCCAGGCTATAGGCCAAATTATCTTAATTAAGAATCAGGAGAATCTAATCCAATGTAAAATAAAATTGAAAGACAACTAATCAAACTGGTGAATTGAAGTTTATTCAACTAACTTTTTGGTTTATAGTATCTATTTTTAGAGAAACCACATGCTATTTAAAGGACATAGTCTTTTTTATTTATTTTTATAATGAGCTCAATGAAGCTTATATTACTATTCCCCATGATTTTCCATAAGGACAGTGCTATATATTTGTGTTATAATATATGGAATTTTACTGCTGAAGAACTGTAGTGTTAGAAAACTAATCTTGTTCAAGTCATATGAATATATTTATGTTGATATAAAGCATATTAAAGTCAAATTAAAACAAACACACACATACACACACTCACACACACACACATACATACCAAAAAAAAAAAAAAAACCTTGAGTTTTGCAGTTTTCCCTTCCAAATGGAAAGATGAGGAAGATAAAAAATGTTTCAGTGTAACTGAATTCAATCATTTGTGGTAAAAAAAAAATCATTGTCTTATTTGAGAGGTAGCTCAAAATTGTTATTATATGGTAAGTATTTAAAATGTTATTTGAATGATGGTCATTTTATTAAATATAAATGATTAATGGGAGTATATAACACCAACTTATCTAAAGCCCTGGTCCAATTATTTTAGGCATGAGTCTTTGGGAGACTGTCATTTTAAATATTCATTTTTAAGAAAAAAATGATTCAATCCAATTACACTTTTATATCATTTTATTCGGGTGCTACTGAATGGAGCTACAGGTAATCACAAAACTGTATTGAATGGTTCCACTAAAATACTGTGCTACCTAATCTCATTTGAGCTCCCATTGGTTCAAAGTAAGTGTTCCACTTAATCTATTCATTTTGATATATATTGTATATGTGGTATATTACTTCCCACCGTAACACTTATAAATCTTCTAGTTTCTCCTCAAGTCCCAATAAGTCCCCCCTCATCTTCTTTGCCAAGGGTGTAACCTTGCACTTCAACAAATATAGTGAGCACATTCTCTAAGGTTTCCTCATTTTCCTCCTCTCACATTGATAAATTTACCTCTGTTGCCATTACTACTACTAATCTTTCATTCTAGCCCCAGATGGAAAGGTGGCCCTTCAGCCTACCAAAGCCAATATCTACACACATACCATAGATCTCACCAATTCTTTTCTAGTGGATCACTCTGAATGATCCCCATTCTCTGTCTAATCTTCATTAAATTTCTATCCCAGTCTCTGCATTCTGATTTCTAACCTATTCAATTGAAATTAGTCTCTTCAAATTTAACAATAATCCCTTAGCATTTAGTTATGTTCTACCTATTAGAATATCAACATTATAGCAACAAAAAATCTTTTACAATTCTTCAGATACTTTCAATTTTCTATATTTTTCTTTATTCTTGTGTTGGTGTTTTGAAATATCTGCTTAGCTCTAATGTTTTCTTCAGAAATTCCTGAAAGTCATTTTTTATATTAAAGACCCATTTTTCCACTTATAGGATTATACTCAGATTTATGGCATAAGTTTTTTCTTGGTTACATGTCTATATCTTTTGACTTGGATTATTGTGTTTCAAGATCTACTCTGGTTTTTGTTAAAAACTGCCAGGGCTTTTGTGATACTTAGTATAGCTCTTTGGTATTGAACTCCTTTCTGAATATGCATGGTGTTTTTTCTTTGACATGGGAATTCTGGATTTTGGAAAAGACATTCCTGGGTCTTTTCCCTTTGTGCTTTCTTTTATAAGTTGATCAGTGTATTTTTTTTTAATTTGCAACTTGTTCTCTATTTCTAAAGATATGGGAGGTTTTAATTTATTTCTTAAAATACAATCACCATATCTTTATATAAAAAATCATGACATTCAGGGAGTCAAATGATTCTCAAATTATGATTCTTTAATATGTTTTTGCAGGAAGATTTTTTTATATCGAATATATTACATTTTCTTTTTTTCAAATTTTAATGTTTTCTAGCATTTTTTCTCTAATGAAAGACTTCTATTTGATTTATTCTAGTTTTTACACAATATATTTCCTGCATAAATTTAATACTTTGTCTTTTTCATTCATATATTCTACTTTCAATTCTTTCTTCAAGGACTTTTATTTTTATGTCTTTTTTATATTGTAGGTATTTATGTATTTTTTGTGGAAAATACTTTTTTTTTCCTTTTCAATATAATTTTGCAGCAGCAATGGAATTATGCAGCCCAACTTTTAAGATATCAATAACTCTATATTATTTTCTATACTGGTCAATGTTTTTTCCTACTTTAATTCTTGTACCCCTTTATTCCAGATCTGGGCTCCATCTAACTGATACAGTTTTGGGTAGTTGCCCATATTTGATCTTGTTTCCTGCATCTCTTGGGTTCCAATTTTGACTTCTCCCTCCTGGGATTATACACACCTCCACCACTATAATGAAGTTTAATGGGTTGCATCCAAAGAGTTAAGGGCCTCCTATATCCTTACTGTGCTAGAGCAAAGAAAACCTTATTTTAGTAATCATGACTTTTTGTTGTGACTTGTTGCCTTTTTTCATACTAACATTGAAACTGAACAGAAAGTTAATATTAAAACCAGATGAACATATTGGGAATAAGGAAATATAGTGAGGATCTTACTTGAGTTATTATGACATTGTAGAGATACCTATTGTTGACCTGAAAGTTTGATTAAAAGAGGCAAAAAGGCTAGGTGATATGTAAATTCATCTTGTTTATTCCCTTAAAGTTACCAGACCCGTATATGGAGTCAGACTGTAGTTCTGACGGTCTGATGAAAAGAAAGAGAAGAAAATGCTCTTAGTCAGCTCCATCTGGCAAAGATACTAGAATGATTTGCCATTTCCTTTCCCAACTTATTTTAGAGATGAGGAAACTGAGGCAGACAGGGTTAAGTCTTTCCCAAAATAATCCAGTCAGTATGCTCTTCTCCATTAGTTCAGTTCAGGACCCAGATTTTTGTTCATGTTTGTGTAGTGCTAAGAAGTACCAATGAATTAACTCTATGCATTGCCAATCCAAATACATATCATGATAAGTTCAATAAACATTCATCTATGTACCTTTTATTTCAACGTGGATGATTAGGATAAGATCTCTTTCAAGTAATTATATATCTCATTTATATACTTCTACATTTTTGGAGGAGGGAGTTGAAACAGTAGGGTAAATATCTGTAAACAGGAATAACTAGAACACTTCATGAAAAAAGAAATTCTCTTCTCATTTAGATGTTGCACTAGAAATATTTTATCTCTATGGCAAAGACATTTTGTGGACATTGGTTACCTTGTTTTGTAATTTGCTTAATATTAATAGAGGCTTGTCACCCAAATATGTTTCTAATGTAAAATATTTAAAAGAATCTCCAACTAAACATGTTCAAATTGCAAATCACCATCTTTCCTCCTAAACAGATCTGCTTCAAAACCAACAAAAGGAACAAGAAAATAAGAAATTCACTTCCTAATGAATCTTGACTTTTATCACTTTTAAATTTCATCAGAATTCTTAATCAAGTATGACATTTTGTAAAGAACAATGGAATGAGAATAGTTGTCCACTTGTGTCTTTTTGTCACCCCATTGTCATTTTCTTGGCAAAGATACTAGAATGATTTGCCATTTCCTTTTCCAACTTATTTTAGAGATGAGGAAACTGAGGCAGACAGGGTTAAGTGATTCAAGGTCACATAACCAGTAAATGTCTGAGGCAAGATTTGAACTCCAAAAGATTAAAAGATGAGTCTTCCTGATTCTAGGTCTCGAATTCTATCCACTGCACCACCTAGCTACCCTGGAATGAAGAGAAATCTGGGTTCAAATTTTTCCCCAGTTATATGTCAAGACAGTTTTTGGCATTTACTTTCACAAGATTTTGAGTTCCAAATTTTTCTCTCTCCCCTCTTTTCTTCTTATAATGGTAGGCAATTTGATATAGGTTATGTGTGTACTATCATGTAAAACATAATTCCATATTAGTCATGGTTGTGAAAGAAGGAACAGGTCAAAAGGAAAAAAAAACACAGAAAAAGACAAAGTAAGTGAAAAAAATGTGCTTCCATCTGAATTGACTCCATCAGTTCTTTATCTGGATGTGAATAGCATTTTCCATCATTTGTTCTTTGTACTTGTCTTGGATCATTGTGTTGGTGAGAAAGACATAGTCATTCATAATTGATAACCGAACAATGTTGCTGATTACTATGTACAATGTTTTCCTGGTCCTGCTCATTTCATTTTGCATCAGTTCATACAAGTCTTTCAGGTTTTTCTGAAACGTCTCTATTCATCACTTCTTATTGCACAATAGTATTTCATTATATTCACATACCACAACTTGTTTAGCCATTCCCCACTTGATGGGCATCATCTCAGTTTCAATAGCCACCACAAAAAGAACTACTATAAATATTTTTGCACATGTAAGTATTTTTCCCTTTTTTATGACCTCTTTGTGATACAGACCTAACAGTAGTATTGCTGGATCAGTGCATATGCACAATTTTATAGTCCCTTTGGGCCTAGTTCCAAATTGCTCTCCAGATCAGTTCACAATTCCACCAATAATGCACTAATGGACTGCTTGTTCTTATCCTTGGACCCTCTATCAATTAAGGAATCACTGGGCTTTTTATAAATTTGACTGAGTTCTCTATATATTTGAGAAATGAGGCCTTTATCAGAAACACTAGCTGTAAAAATTATTTCCAGCTTTCTGCTTTCCTTCTAATCTTGCTTGCATTGGTTTTGTTTGTGTAAAATCTTAAGTTAATTTACTCAAAATTATCCATTTTCAATTTCATAATTTTCTTTATCTCTTCTTTGGTCATAAATTCTTCCCCTATCCATAGATCTAATAGGTAAATGATTCCCTGGTTTCCTAATTTGCTTATGTCTAAATCACATACTCATGTATCTTGGTATAGGGTATCAGATGTTGGTGTATGCCTAGTTTCCTCCATACTATTTTCCAGTTTTCCCAGCAGTTTTTTGTCATATAGTGAATTCTTATCCAAGCCATATACATAATAATGAACATTCTCATTATCAAAGAAGCTGGAATACAGAAAGAAGTGGAAAATAAAGGAAGGAGATGTCTTACTGAAAAAAGAGATGATCTAGTCATGTAGTGACAGACAGCAATGGAGGGCTTGATTTTTGTATTGCTGACTTTAGTGTGTTAGAAGACCTACAGCCCTTCCAGAGGCAGAGCCTCCATCCTCTATGGAAGATCAATGGAAGGAGATGGACATAAATCAGCATGGATGAATTTCAATCTGTGTTTTTGGAGGGAGTTTCCACATCAAGGAGATCACATATAGATCAAAGAATTCAAGTAAATATTTTTAAATGATTTCAGAATTTACCTTAAAAAATCCTTGAAATAATTTATGATCCCTTGGTTTAGTTATTTTTTTTTCAAATAAATGCAAATAAGTCACTTTCCTTTTAAAATGTTATTTAAAAAAAACCTTCCCCTCCCTCCAATAAGTTAAAAATTTGGGAAAGAATTTTTTGGACATATGCACCAGGGAGAGAGTATTTGAAGAAATATGCCATAAAAATAACTGTTGGGACAGCTAGGTAGCACAAGTGAAGGGGAAGGTAGATTGCACAGTGAATAAAGTACTGACCCTAAAGTCAGGAGGACCTGAGTTCAAATTCAGCCTTAGACACTTGACACTTAACTAGCTGTGTGACATTGGACAAGTCATTCAACCCCAATTGCCTTGCCTTCCCCCCCTCAAAAAATACAACTATTTCAGATCAACTTTTCCATTTGTTATTTCATGAAACCATTAAAGAAAATCGAGTATACCTCATTGTCCTTGATTCTCTCCTGCTACTTATATCAAGCAGGAATAAATGTTAGTAGGGTTTCTCAAACTGCCTAACTGCCCCAACACTGACTGATTGTCTAAATAATCGTTTGGCCACTTAGGACAATTTGCAAATATTACTTCCACAAATGAAGTGTCATGGCTCTAAGCTGTATGTTGGTGGGTGGAGGAGTTGTAAAAGAGGTCACTGACTTACAGATAGCTTTTGGAGAATTCCTAACTCTCTTTTCTTTGATGTTAACAGTCACCAAAAGAAAGGCAGATCCACAATCCAAAAACTTCATTGATGATAAAATTAAAAAAAGAAAATGTTCCCTTTATTTAATTTCCTTGGTTTCTTCTCCTTTAAACAATTACATTTCAGTGAAAGTGTGAACAAGACATTTGAAAGTAAGTTTCCAAGTTTTGTTAACACATTCTCTTTATTTTCTTTTCTCTCAACAATATGGCTACTTTTTTTTTAATCACTCAGGTAACAGCTACTTTAGTAATTTGCAACTAACATTTAGCAGGACTTACAATTTGTTTATCCTGGAAATGAGTTATTTCTGTCAGAATTTCATGAATATTACATCTTGGTCTTACAGTTCTGCTGGTGAAAATTGAAGGAAAAGAAAATCTAAATTAAGACTGTTAAATTTCTACTGCATAAAATTACTCATTTCCCATTGCCTGTTTTTTTTTCTTTTCAATATTTCTTAAAATGTATGAACTTTACACCAAAATTTTAAAACTCTTTTCTTAGTGAAACAATGATATCATATGTTCATTATTTTTAATTAGTATCTAGTGAATAGACACTTATGTATCTTTCAAGTAAACTAAATTTTTAATTATAGCCTTGCTACAAGTTTAAATATCAATGTATACCATGAACCAAAAAGAATAAAACAAAATGTGATGTGTTGAAATAAGTCCATAAGTGAGAAAATGTAAAAGAATTTCACAAACTTTTGGTTCAATTAATCAATTTGTGTTCTTCTTAGCCTCACATCAATTCAGTTGAAGCAGTCTATATCTCCTTAGTCACAACCACAACATAAAATTGGTTTAAGTTTATCATTGATCCCTTGGCAGATACACAGATATGAATTTTAAAGAAAGATGGCATATATTGTTTGAGGGTTTTTCAACCTATCATTTCCTGAGAATTGCTTTGTGTAGAAATATCCTCCACACAGTAAGTTGTAAATTGTCTCCTTTTTAGAGTTTTGCAGTATTGCCTTGAGACACACTGCAATAATCAGTGATTTGTCATATTTTCACACTACATGCTTGAAATAGGACTTTAACATGGGTCTTCCAAAATAAAGATAGAGATATAAACATTTATTTAGTGTCTTCTTCATATAAGGAACTATGCTAAATGCTAAAAATACAATAGAAGCAAAGAGAAAGTTAGTCCATGCCCTCAAGGAGCTTAGTGGGAGAAAATGCCACTAATAAGGGAGTTTAAAAGCAACATATGGGAAGGTAAATGAAAAAGTAGTCCAGAGAGACTTCCTCCTAGTTTTTTTTTAATTCCCAGGATGATCCTCTATCTACTACATGTCTTTCTAAGGATATATACAAAAACATAAAATGTTTCTTATCAAAATATACCTCTATTAGAATTTTAGATAGAATTTTAAACGCTATCATTTTTTCTAGTTGATATTCTGAACTCTCAAATAATTGCATTTCCTTTTTTCCCCCTTAGATCTAGGATTTGTTTCCTAGGTTTCTTTCTTTTTTTCTGCCAGGACACATATGGTCTTATCAGAAGTGATAGACAGTTTAACAGATACTACATTCATCTCAAAGAAGTTCCCAACTTTTGGCCTAACCCCAAGAGCAACTCAAGCTTCAGGGACTGTTCCTGCCTTTGTTTTCATCACGTTAGCATAGATATTTAAGTCTAAGGTTATATCTACTGCATTAGGGGTAATATATGATTTTTGTTTATCTCAGGGATGACATGAACCTGATAGTCTACTGAAATATCCCTATGTCTCGCTTTTATAAGTTCCCAAAATAGGACCTCCTGTATTTTTTATGAAGGAAAAAATCCAGTTTTTCACCTAAGAACATGATTGGAAACAGAACTTCTGCTGCTAATGATAATAACAAAAAGTTAGTAGTTACTAAAGAAAGTTTCAGTCTCCTTATTCTATGTTTTTCTGGTTTTAATGTTGAAATAGTTTGGGGATGTAGTAGCATCATGACAGTATAATATATTAAGTCCCCAAGAAAGGAATGAAAGTGTAATATTGGATAAAACCTAATATGGAGATTCATTCTATGGCTTATTCTGGTCCTGAACTATATTGCAAGGACAGTCTTAATAACATAATTACTTTATTAATATGTTGACTTCATAAAAGTCTACTGAGTATAAAAATTATTTGGCCACATAACTTAAAAAAAAAACTTTAAGGGATATATTTTCACCATTGATTTTCTTAACTAATTTTTCTTGCAAAATCACAAAGAAAATCAATTTTACTGAAGTCAAGACACCATGGAAAACTGAAAATGAAGCATTTTCACAATAAAATAATAAAATCATGCATCTATATATAAATATTATACCAGATTATATGATATCAGTACATATTACATTATATCCTATCTTTTTCAGCTACACTCCAATTCTGACAAAGGTGATGGATCAGTCAAATACATCCTTACTGGAGAAGGGGCTGGGACAATATTTATCATTGATGACACCACAGGAGACATTCATTCAACTAAAAGTCTAGATCGAGAGCAGAAGACCCACTATGTCCTACATGCCCAGGCAATTGATAGATGGACAAACAAGCCTCTTGAACCTGAATCTGAATTCATTATCAAAGTACAAGACATCAATGACAATGCACCCAAATTTACGGATGGCCCATACATCGTAACTGTGCCAGAAATGTCTGACATGGGTAAGAATTTTTTTTTCACTTCAAGGAACTAACTCTTTTGTTACTATGTCCAGAAATACTTATTAAAGATATATTTTAATTGAAATATAGTACTATGGGGAAAATAATTTATATTAGAAGCAAAACTTAAAAATCATTTAAAAAATATACATCTGAATCTTCCTTAGGAGTTTAAGCAGATAATACATACAGTGTATTGATGGGATACTTTTTAACTGAATTCCAGAGTCCTCATGAGTAATAGCAATTTGGTAACAGAAATAAAAAGGTCTTAATTTTTCAAACACCTACATAACTTATGTAATTTTAATGTCTTTGAATTTTAAATCATCTGTGTATAATGTAGAGAACACACATAAGAACAAAAAAGAGATACCTTCCTTTTTGTTATTTTTCAGTAGACTGATATTATCTTTTTAGATAAAGAAAAAGGGAAATATACATAGCTGAAATTTTCATATTAAGAACTTATTATTTATGCTTTTATTTGACTGCTATTAGAGTTGTATTATAGTCTAAGATTCAAATATATTGGGAGAAAGGTGTAACTGAAGTCATATCCAAATTTCAGAGCACTAGCAGTATTCCAATAAAGTAGCTTTTGAGCAAATCCAGTCCAGAAACATCAGTTCTGTACCCAAACATGAATGTTCATTATGATAATAATTCACACTTGCCAAGCACTTTAAGGTTTATCAAGTGTTTGTCTTACAAAAACTCTGTAGTGTAGACAGTAGACATATTCAGTTGTTGTGTTGTTTTTGGTTTTGTTTTTTCTAATGACAAGCTCTAAGAGGTTGTCACTTGTCTTTGGCCATGCAATTAGTATGTGTTTGAGATGGAATTCAAACTCAAGACCCATAAATAAAAGCTCAAGGCCTTATTCATTGTACTAAGATGATTATATTTTGTTGTTTTTGTTATTCAGTCATTTTCCAGTTTTGTCTAACTTCATTATCGCATCTGGGATTTTCTTGAAAAAGAGCATCAAGTGGTTTATCATTTCCTTTTCTAGCTCATTTTACAGTTCAGAAAACAGACAAACAGGGTGAAGTGACATGCCCCAGGTCACACAGCTAGTAAGTGTGTGAAATAAGGTTTGAATTTAGGAAGATGAGTCTTCCTAACTCCAGACCTGGCACTCTATTCACTGTGCCATATAGCTGCCAATTATCTACAGCAGTGGATTTATGGGTTAGCATGAAAATCATACTCTTCATAGAAACTAATGAAGACATATGGAGAGAACTAGATATTTTTCTAGTTCCAGAGGAAGAAGACTAATGGCCAAGGAAAAGAACACTCAATCAATAACCATTTATTACATATTTCATGTATAGCAGGCACTATACCTGGGTATACAAAGGCAAAGAGATTATATTCTACAGGGAAGATGATATCTCTTCATGTATGTGTGTCTATGAATGTATGAAAACATATATAACCACAAAATGATGTGTGGAAGGGTGAACTCTAGCAACTGAAGGCATCAGCAAGAAAGGCTTTAGATAGAAGAGAACACAAGGATTTAGAAATAGGAAGCTAAGACAGAGCCTCAACAATTAGAGTAAGATGATGAGGTAGGTAACAGTAATGTAGTACGGACTCCATACCTGCCATGTTACTTTCTGTAAATACAGGAATTCTCAACCTGAAGCATGGTCCTCCTTTTTGGCAAACTGTCAGTGGTCTAACTGTTAGCAATTTGTCCTATTAACTAATATTTATTTCTCCAGTGAGTAACTTCCCTGTCCCCTTTCAGTTGTAGTAAATGTAACCAAAGTACAAGGTCAGGACAAGATCCATGGCAAGACTGATTTGATAATGCCATCATGTGTCACTGGTCTGTCAGAGGCAACAAGGCAGCACAGTAGACTAGGAATCATGAAAATTTGATTTCAAGTCTGATCAGTTTCTGACACTTACTAGCTATATGACTAACCCTGGATAAGTCATTAAACCTCTGCCCACCTCAGTTCCTTCATTTGTAAAATAGTACTAATAATAGCATCTACTTCCCAGGGTGATTGAGAGGTTAAAATGAAATAATATTTTTAAACCATTTTTTAAATCTTAAAGAACTATATAAATGTTATACATATTTCTGTTTCCTTTATCTATAAGAAGGATTAGTCCCAGAGTCCAAGCCAGACCTAAACAGACCCAAGTTAGATCTATTTCAACTCCATCTAAACTTATAGGTGGGCTTCAAATAGCTTCACTTGTTAAAACTGTAGGGTACAGAAGGGCAGAGAGCCAAGAATATCATTAGAGTATCCTTTTTAGTACTGAATAGTCTAGGTTTTTAATCTGTCAATTAATTTAACATGGGTGTGTATTTGGTAAAGAGTTTGTCAATAATGAGTTTATACAATCACATTTTCATTAATGTTAATATATCATTCATATAGGAAGAACTTTTGCTTTCAGCAGGACATATGGATTTAAAACCATCTTTAGTTCTGGTATTTTGTTGAACAGTTAAAATTTTGATTAAAATTAACTAATAAATTTGTAAAGTTTTGCTTTGCCAAGGTGTTTACAGGAAATCCAGCAAATTTTTTTCCAATAGATTATTTCAAAGACTTTTCCTGTGGCAGAAAAATGAACTATATTATGTCATTTGCTTCTACTTAGATCAATGACTTTAGTGGTATATGTAAAAAATAATAAACAGTTTGCTTTATTGTGGTGAAAACTGTGAATTCATTTATCTATTTATTATCTACATCCACAGTATCTTTTACTTTTTAAAGCTTTGTAGGTTAGAACCAGAATTGTCTTTACCTAAGACCTGAATGAAAGAATTCATGAGAATTTTGATTACTTTGTTCTTGTTTTTAAAAGATCATTTTGTCTATAGTTACCAGGTTTAAATATAGAAGTGCTTCAATTTTAATCCCATTTGTTTATGTGAAGCAAGGAATAAAATAATGATTCTGTATTTCTTAACTTCTGATTCATAATTTCCCTTCCTCCTTCAAGAATCAACTCGTATCTCACTTTCTGTAAAAGGCCTTTCCTTATTTCCCTGACATTCCCCTCTGGGATTAACTTAAATCAATAACTACCATTTATATCACACCTGCTCTTTGCTCAACACTTTACATGATCTAATTTCATCATCACAGCAACCTTGGGAAATAAGTGATGTTATCATCCCCATTTTACAGCTGAGGAAATTGAGGAAAACAAGCTAAGTAATTTACCTTAAGGGACAGGAAGCTAGTAAATGTCTGAGGCTGGCTTTAAACTCAGTCTTCCTAAACACAGGCCCAGAACTCTATCAACTGTGCCACTCAACTCCTAAATTAACTTTTATAAATTTAACCAAGAATTTATTAAGTGCCTCCCACGTAGCAGACATTTTTCAAATATTATCTCATTTTATCTCTAGACATTCTTGGGAGGTAGGTGCTGTTATTATTCTCTTTTTATAGATGAGGAAACTAAAGCAGATGCAAGTCAGGTGACTTGCCCAGGGATACATAGCTAGGGAATGTTTGTAGCCACATTTGAACTCCTCTCTTTTACTCAAAGTCCAGGGTTAAACACTGTGCCACCTAGCTGCCTCAAGATTATCTTCTTTTCTCTTTCTATGTCCCTCTCTGTCTCTGTCTCTTTTTCTCTCTTGGTATCTCTCTTTCTACACACACACACACACACACACACACACACACACACACATTATAAATATACATGTATGTATGTATGTATAGACTGTCCAATTTATTAACATTTGCCTCAAAATAATTTAAAATGTGAGGTCCTTGAAGATGGAGGCTATTTTCTCTTTTTGTTGTTTTCTTTGTATCTCCAGTGCTTATCACAGTACCTGGCAAATAGTAAGCGTATAATACATGTGTATTGACTTACTGACTAATCAGTACAGAAGGTTTATGATCTTCTGGGAAAGGAAAACAAAAAAGAAAGGTGAATTTATTGAAGGTACTTTTTCAATATGTTACTATTCTTCATACCTTTGACTGGCACAATTAAATTTTATTTTTCATCCATAGGAGATTGTTTCCTATTCCTGTGGGGAATAAGTAAATTGAAAGGAAAAAGAAAATTGGTAATTTACTGCAATAGAACTTTAAGGAAGAAAAAATAAAAAATACATACTTGTTCAAATTATTGCAGTGAGCTCAAATTAGGATCTGGTAGAAGACCTTTAGACTAGAAGTATCAAACTGCCAAGGCTGCCTACTGCGCAACTATTAAGTGCAACCTGAATTATATCATAATGTAACTGAAAAGTCTTTAACAAAATAAAAATATAGAAAACATACATAAATTTTAATTTTTTAAAATAGTCAATATATTGCCACAGGAATCCATTTCTATTTGCATTTGACACTACTGCTTTAGACTGTATCTATAAGATCTATAGTAGGTGATAATATAATTATTTAGAAAATCTCTATCATTAATGCCTCCATGAATTTCATAGATTCCCTTGGGAAGAGACCTTTCTTTGTGAAATGACAAGAGAACTATTAATTTGATTTATGACTTGATCTTGCCTAGAAAAAGAAGCTTGACCCACATGATTTCTTTAAAATAAAGTTTTAGAGGCAGAGCCAAGATGACAAAGGGAGGGACTTACCTAAGTTCTCCTCCAAATCCTTCAAAATATCTTTAAATAATACCACAAAATAACTTCTAGAGAAGAAGAACACACAAAATGATGGAGTGAAATAATTTTCTAATCAAAATTAGCTTAGGTCATCAGGCAAGGTAAGGGGTTAGAATGCAACACAGCCCAACTCAGATTCTATCGGGGCAGACCAGGCCCTATTAAACCAGAAGCTGATCTTCAGGGTTACAAAATCAGTGAGATCAATGTCAGTTTCTAGACCTCTCAGCCCACAGATGGTTAGGGGATCAGATAACTGTTCAGAAGGAAATTAGAGGCAGCTGGATGGTGCAGTAGATAGAGCACCAGCCCTGGAGTCAGGAGGACCTGTGTTTAAATCCAGTCTCAGACACTTGACACTTTCTATCTGTGTGATCTAGGGCAGGTCAATTAACACTGATTGCCTTGGGTGGGGGGGAAGAGAGAGAGAGAGAGAGGTGGGGGATTTATAGGGGTCAGCATAAACTGATACAAAGTGAAATGAACAGAACCAGGAGAACATTGTACATAGTAATACCAATACTGTATGATGATCTACTGTGAATAACAGTTATTCCTGACAATAAAATAATCCGACAATTCTGAAGGTCTTATGTTGAAAGGTGCTATCCTACTCCAAAGAAAGAACTGGTGAAGTCTGAATGCAGATTGAAGCTACGTTGCCTTTACTTTTTTGTTTTTCTTCTTTGTTTCTTTTTCCATGTTTTCTATCATGACATGACTTACATGGAAATGTGTTTTGCATGACTACACATGCATAACCTATGTCAAATTGCTTGCCTTCGTAATGGGGGAGGGGAGGAGATAATTTAGAACTCAAAATTAAAAAAAAAGAATGTTAAAGTTGTTTTTTACATATACTTGGGAAAATAAAATAATAAAATACAGTAAAGTTTTGTTTATATTCTTTTAACTTTTAATTTTTTAATGATACCTTGTTTTTATAAACTTTTTGCTCTGAATGTATCTCTCTATGACAATACACAGTAAATGGTTCTTTTTAATAAGGTTTAAAAATAAGAGATAATGAGGAAATTTGATGAATATACAAATCATATCATCATTATATGCAATATATCTCACCCATCTTACCTTGTTTTTACTCCACCCCCAAAAAAAGATACATGCATTTTTCCAATTTATTTTTTTTTAGTTATAAACATTCATTTCCACAAGATTTTGAGCTACAAATTTTTCTCCCTGTCTCTGCCCTACCCCATACCCCAAAACAGCAAGACTACTGAATGCCCCTTCCTCCAATCTGTTCTCTCATATATCCTCTCCCGTACTTCGCCCTGAACTTTCTAGTAGGGCAAGGTGGATTTCTATACCCCAGTGCCTGTATATCTTATTTCCCAGTTGCATGTAACATGCATTTATATTTGTTGTTTTGAAACTTATGAGTTTCAGAGTCTTTCCCTTCTTCCCTCCTCACCCATGCCACTGGGAAGACAAGCAATTCAACAAAGGTTGTACATGCATAGTTATGCAAAATGTTCCCATAGTAGTTATATTGTGAAAAACTAACTATATCTCCCTCCATCCTCTCCCGTCGCCCTTATTCTATGTTCTACTTTGACCCTGTCCCTTTTCAAAAGTGTTTGCTTCTAACTGCCCTCTCCCCCAATCTGGTCTCCTTTCTACCACACCACATCCCTTTTCCCACTGCTTTCCTAGATACCCAATTGAATGTGTATGTTATTCCCTCCTTACGTCAAATTCAATGAGAATAAGGTTGACCCATTCCCTTTCACCTTCCTGTTCTTCACTCCATTGTAACAGTGTTCTCTTGACTCTTTTATATGAGATAATTTACCCTAATTTATATCTCACTTTCTCCTCCCAATATATTTCTCTCTCAGCTCTTTATTTTATTTTTTAGATATCATCCCTTCATATTCAACCCATCCTGTGTTTTGTCTATGTATACATGTACACACATATGCACACTCACATATATATTTATACACACACACCCTCCTATACATACATATATATGTATACATATATACACATTTATTCCCTTCAACTATCCTCATATTGGGAAAAGTTTCATGTGTTACAATTATCATTTTTCATGTAAGAATATAAATAGTGGGGCTGGCTAGGTGGCACAATGAATAGAGCATCAGCCCTGGAATCGGGAAGATCTGAGTTCAAATCCGGCCTCAGACATTTAACACAAGAAAAAACTAGCTGTGTGACCTTGGGCAAGTCGCTTAACCCCAATTGCCCTCCAAAAAAAAAAAAAAGAATGTAAATAGTTCAACTTTAATAAGTTCCTTATGATTTATTTTTCCTGTTTACCTTCTCATTGCTTCATTTAATTGAAAGTCAAATTTTCTATTCAGCTCTGGTTTTTCATCAAGAATGCCTGAAAGTCCTCTATTTCATTGAATGACCATATTTTACCCTGAAGCATTATACTTAGTTTTGCTGAATAAGTGATTCTTGGTTTTAATCCTACCTCCTTTGACCTCTGGAATATCATATTCCAAACCCTTCTATCCCTTAATGTAGAAGCTGCTAGATACAGTGTTATCCTGATTGTGTTTCCACAATGGCAAAATTGTTCCTTCCTGGCTACTTATATTATTTTCTCCTTGACCTGGGAACTCTGGGATTTGGCTATGATATTCCTAGGAGTGTTCTTTTGGGGATCTTCTTCAAGAGGCAATTGGTGAATTATTTCAATTTCTATTCTGCTCTCTGGTTCTAAAATATCAGGGCAATTTTTCTGGAGAATTTCTTGAAGAATGATTCCTATATTCTTTTTTTGATCATGGTTTTTCAGGTAGTCCAGTAATTTTAAAATTATCTCTCCTGGATCTATTTTCCAGGTGGTGGTATTTTTTCCAATGAGATATTTCACATTGCTTTTTATTATTTCATTTGTTTGGATCAGTTTTATAGTATCTTGATTTCTCATAAAGTCATTAGCTTCCAATTGCTCCAATCTAATTTTGAAGGGATTATTCTCTTTGGCAAGTTTTTGAAATTCCTTTTCCATCTGGCAAATTTGTCTTTTTAAGGCATTCTTTTCCTCATTGGCTTTTTGGACCTCTCTTGCCATTTGAGTTAGTCTACTTTTTAAGGTGTTATTTTCTTCAGAATATTTTTGGGTCTCCTTTAGCAGGCTGTTAAGTCTCTTCTCATGGTTTTCTTGCATCATTCTCACTTCTCTTCCCATCTTTTCCTATACTTCTCTTATGTGATTTTCTAAATCCTTCTTTAGCTCTCCCATAGCCTGTGACCAATTCATACTTTTCTTGGAAGCTTTTGATGCAGGAGTTCTGACTTCATTGTCTTCCTCCAGTTCCATGCATTGATCCTCTTTGACCCCCAAAAAAGGATTGTATGGTCAGATAGTGCTTCCAAATTTTGCTAAATACTTGACTTTTAAGCCCTTTGCCATGGTAGAACTCTGCTTACAGAATGGAGAGTTCTTTGTCCCAAATTGTTGGTGTTTTCATAGCTCCCAGAGGTATTAGTTGGGTGCCCTCTCTACAGCCCCCATAAACTCCAGCTCACTGGCCACACACCCCAGGACCACCACCCAAGACCATGATCCAGATCCAGGCATTTCAAAGAAGAGCGATTACCCTCTGAATGGTCACTTGGTTCCCTATGATCTGCAGGCCAGTAGCTCTGAAATCAGTCACGTGGCACCTCCATGCCTCCTGACACTTCTCACCTCAGGGGCAGGGATCAGACCTAGCTGTTCCTTCACCCTTATAACAGAGTTCCCAACTGACTTTTTATTTTCTCTTTGGTATTTATGGATTGAGGAGTCTGGAAACCACCACAGCTACTGGTGATTCAAACTCCTGAACTCTGCTCTGGCTAGTCTGGGCTTCCCTGGAGCCAGAAACATGGCTCACTGGGACTGCACCTTTTGTAGAATGCCTTTCCTGATTCTCCTTAATTCTAATGCTTTACTTCTATTGATTATTGTCATTTTCTCCAATATGTGATGTTTATATATAGTCATTTGCAATTGTCTCCCTCATTAGATTTTGAGCTCCTTGAGAGCAAAGCCTATCTCTGTATCCTCAGCACTTAGCAGAGTGGCTTGCACTTAGTAGATACTTAATATATGTTTATTGCCTGAATGACTAAATATAGCTTATAAATTCAACTGTATAATATAATCATTGAACATTCTTCATTCTCTAGGTTAAAGGCTATATTGTTAGATTACATTATTTTGAGTAACTATAGATATCATTTAGAAGACTCTATGGTGTATATGGGTTTAATGTTTTGTTTTGCTTTAAATCCATGAGAAAATGTCTTGTTGATTCAGATACTCCTATATATGTTCACATTTTTATTATATGCTTTCATTTGATAGAAATGGAACAGAGTGCTAGAATATGAATGGAAACAGACATTATATATCTATATGTATATATACACGTATACATGCACAAACACAAATGCACATGTATGTATATATGTATGTGTATATATGTGTATATAAATATTCATATATAAAATTTTAAAATGCCAAGCATAACATGCTTAAATATCACTTTCAAAAATTATATTAATGAAAACTCAACATTATTGCTTATTTTATGTGCCTTATAATATTATATTACATTAATAATTCATAGTAACTGTCATCAGTTTTTATATGCAACTTTTTCCTTTAATTTGGATTCAGCTTAATTTAATTAAAGTTTTAAGACTTTTGGAGCATAGAAATACATAAAATTGAGAATGAAGGGTTTTATTAGTACTATGAGCTCCTAAACCCATAATGGTTATGAAGGCAGAGAGAAAGCTGTATAATCATCAGGAGAAATACATTTCCCTGCTTTTATAGTCAGCAATTCTAGTAAATACATTGCATTGCAGAGATATATCTAGGATGGATGATATAATTTTTAAAAGTGCATTGACATTTTCATATGAAAGATGCAATGTAAATGTCATATCACCAAATGTATCGCACTGTTATTACAAATATATAACATTTTCATCAAAGAAATATGAGAACCAAAAGTGTTTGTCTTAATGATGTTCATTCACTTCCATTTCTCCAATACAACTGTATTGAATTTTTCTGTTCTTTTTTCTTAGAGATATCATGAATTTTTTAGTTACTGTCCAGCTTTTACCTGACTTGATCTGAATTACTGTTTGAAATAAAATATAATGTAGTATTAGATACTTACAATTAGATTATTTCTTGAAATTTCTTATTACATAATTTTCATAATTTTACCAATTCACTTTTGTTATTTGGCTGACAATAAAACTCACAATATTTCTTTTTTTTTTTAAAGCAATTGGGGTTAAGTAACTTGCCCAAGGTTACACGGCTAGGTTTTTGTTTGTGTGGATTAAGTGTCGGAGGCCGGCTCCGAACTCAGGTCCTTCTGATTTCAGGGCCGGCGCTCTATTCACTGCGCCACCTAGCCGCCCCTCACTATATTTCTTATGTCTCACATGAAACATGTTGTTCCACAAGCAATACTTACAGATATTTCTATTTCATCTGTTTTAATAAGACCCTATTAAGAATACCACACATTGGGATGGCTAGGTGGCACAGTGAGTAGAGTGCTTGCCCTGGAGTCAGAACAACCTGAGTTCAAATCCAGCCTCAGACACTTAACACAAAAAAACTAGCCATGTGACCTTGGGCAAGTCACTTAACCCCAATTGCCCTACATTTCCCCTCAAAAAAAAAAAGAATACCACACAGACATTATTCTTCTTTATTCACTTATGTTGTCAAAAATGGATAAATATCTGAAATGTCTACAAATGAAAGAGTAAAAATTAGGAGATTGCCTTAATGTTTCCATAAAAAGAAGAAAAAAACAATATTGGAGAGTCTCTGGAAATATTGTTATACTAAAATGCTCAATTAGTAAAGTTGTAAATTGTTCCAAATGTTCTGGAAAATTTATGGAATTTTGTAAAAATGGTCACTAAACTATTCATATCTTTCACTTTGCCATCATGTGACTGAGAATATACCCTATAAAGGTCCTGTGGCTTATACAATATTCAGAGTAGTATTTTATGTGATAACAAGAGGGGGAGAAAGCAAACAAAGCGGGTGCCCATCAAATGGGAAATAGATGAACAAATTGGGGAATATTAATGTCATAGAGCTGTAATAACCACAAATGTGAAGAATTTAGAGGAACATGGGAGGACTTGATGCAGAATGAAGAAAAAGGAAAGAAGGAGGAAGGAAGCAAGGAAAGAAGGAATGAAGGAAGAAAATAAACATTTATTGTTGTTAGTCTTAGGTTGTTTCTTCATGATCCCATTTGGGGTGTTCTTTTTTTTTTTTTTAAGCAATTGGGGTTAAGTAACTTGCTCAAGGTTACACGGCTAGTCATTATTATTTATGCGTGGGTGCTCATTTTCTGAGGCCGGATCTGATCTCGAGTCATCCAAACTCCGAGGCCGGCGCTCTTACTCACTGCGCTACCTAGCCGCCCCTTTAGGGCAATTGAGGTTAAGTAACTTGCCCAAGGTTACACGGCTAGGTTTTTGTTTGTGTGGATTAAGTGTCAGAGGCCGGCCCCGAACTCAGGTCCTTCTGACTCAGGGCCGGCGCTATATTCACTGTGCCACCTAGCCGCCCCTCATTTGGGGTGTTCTTGACAAAGATATTGGAGTAGTTTGCCTTTCCCTTCTCCAGCTCATTCTACAGATGAGGAAACTGAGTCAAACAGCATTAAGTGACTTACCCAGGGCCACACAGTTAGTAGGTGTCTGAGACCAGATTGAAATTGAAATTGAAAGATGAATCTCCCTGACTAAAGCCTCAATACAACCCACTGCACCACCTAGCTGCTGTAAGCATTTCTTATTTGTCTATGTGTCAGACACTGCTTTTTACATTTTTACATACTCTGCTTTTTATTATTTGCTAATATTATCTCATTCAATCCTCACAACAACCCTTGGAGATCAGTGGAAACTGGAGCAAATAGAGGTTAAGTGCAATATCTAGACTCATACAGTTAGTATTTGAGGTTGCATACAACTCAGATCTTCCTAACTCCAAGATTAGTGCTTTATCTATCCTACCACCAAAGTGCAACATATCATGACTACTAATGTAAGAGAGACAACATGATTTGGTTGAACAAGCCTTGAAGACAGGAAGACTTGGGTTTGAGTCTCACCTTCTTACACATCATAGTTGCGTGACTCTGGGCAAATAAATTAAACTTTAAGTAATCTAAGTAACTTTAAAACATTATAAATTGCAGAAAACATGCTAGCCTATATTAGTATAATAAGTTTGATTATGTGAGATTTCCCTAAAATGGTGAAATATCAGGTCTAATCTCTTTCACATTAATATAAATGAAAAAAAAAGTTGAATGGACTGCTGAATTTAGATTATTTACAAAGAACTGTCTTGATTCAATAAAGAAACACATTTCCCTTCACTTAGTAGAGTATTAGGGGGCCATGTTTGTAGAATGTTGTATAAGCTATAAAGGCATGGTCATTTTCTCAGTTGGGGTTTGCTTAACTTTTCTTGGTCCTAAGGTAGGATTCTTAAATGGGAGAGAAGGTAGAATTTTTAAATGATGATTCTACAATAAAAAGGCATCACTAAAACTTAAAAACACTTTAAAAATAAAATAGAAAAAAGAAAGAATACGTATTAATTGTACCACATTAATCTTAGAATTTCACAGTTATGTTGTCTTTGAGTTGGGATAGTCACTAATTTCTCTTCATAATTATGGGATTGGTTTATAGCATACACAGTCCCTATATGTGTTTTCTTCTGCTGTGAATCATGCTGCACAGCTTTTACCTCTTTTAACCACGAAAAAGGAAGCTGTAGACACTACTATTAAATTATTATATCAAAGGGAATAATCTACTTCTACCTTGATCTTCCCATGGACTTTTTATATGTCATTTCTCTGGAAAAGTAACATATTCAGAAATATGATAAAGTAAACTCATATTTTTAATTTCAGTTTAGGTAAAGATAGAATCATGCACAACATATAATATTTAGTGACCTACTAGTTCCAAACCAAACTAGTTCCCTCTAGGAATAACTATTTTATTGGTTAAGTAGTTTAAATTTGCTAAATAGTTTACAAATGTGGAATTTGATACAGGTTTAAAAAATATTGAATGATAAAATGAGCCAAGCATATTGTCTACTTGAATAAATATAATTAATACATTTTAGGTTAATTTATTTAAAATGTTTGAGATTACTGAAATAGCTACTCCAAAATGTAAATTGGAGGGGCAGCTAGGTGGCGCAGTGAGTAGAGCACTGGCCTTGGAGTCAGAAGGACCTGAGTTCGGATTTGGCCTCAGACATTTTAACACACACAAACAAAAAACCTAGCAGTGTGACCTTGGGTAAGTTACTTAACCCCAATTGCCCTATAAAGAGCAACAAACAAACAAACAAAAAAACATAAATTGGTTCAGTTTTCTGGATTCTTTTTCCGTTCATCATACTTCCACTGCAGTTTTTTTAATCATTCTCTTTTATAACAAATAATGATTTCTAGACTTTCTAATCATTACCTGAGCCTGGGAGATATTTTATGTTACTCTAATAACTTCCCTGTTAATCTTTCTTTTATCTTTTAGTTGAACTAAGTCTGTTGACACAGTATGAAGATAATGGATAATACTAGGATTTTTGCCATTTTAAATCAAGTTTGTTATGTAAAACTTTAAGTAGAAATTCAATAAATCATCTGAGTTTTTATATTTATTCTTTCCTGGTCTTTGACATGTTTCAGCTACTTGACACTGCTTCTAATACTTAAATTTTCTTCCCTTCTTTATTATCATAGATGAGGTCCAATTGAATTGTTAAATTACACTTGATATACAAGTTTCTTACAAATAACTTCGGGGATATGGTTCTTTCTACTGTCATCTTGGCTCCTCTTGACAACATTACATTCACTTATCACATTTTAAAAATGATACCTAGGTGATTTTTTTTTTTTGTCAGTGCGTGAAGTACAGTGTAATGAAGTGACAGGATGATAGCTGGGAGTTGTGGGAGGATTCAGATGTCTTAATGATCATTTTGTATATTTGGCAAAGGTTTTTTTAGTAGAAGTGTAATATGGTCAGATTTTTGTTTTAAGAAAATAGATATAGAAGTAGTCTGAGGATGGACTGCAAAAGGAAGAAATTCAAAGTAAGATCAATTAAGTGAGTAGTGTATAAGTTCGACTGAGAATTGAAGATCTGAACTAAGTGGAGGAAAAATCTGTATATGAGAGATTGGTGTAAAATTAACAATATTTGGCAACTTATAAGATCTTGGTAATTAAGCAGAAGACAGTGTTAAAGTAGTCTTAAGTGATCTAAGTCAGAACTTTCATAGATGGTAGAAAAACATTGACTCTCAGTACTTTTTACCTCATTTCTGCCACTCTAACTGAGAAAATGGGACTAAGCATTATTTTGTGGCCTTTTTGTTTGTTTGTTTGTTTGTTTCATGAATTGGCATAGACAAATAATTCATGACATGGTGGCCAAGTAGTTATTGATGTGCCTTTTTATTACTAATATTAATTTAATTCAATTCAATTCCTGGAACCATTCCTGAAAACTTTTCCAGTCCGGAAGAAACTGCCAAGGCTTGTTCGCTAGTGGTATAGACTCTGTAGTGATTAAAAAAAAAAGACAAGGAAGAAAAGAACAGCAAAGAAGCATCTAAAAATAAAGAGCAGAATGTAATTCTGAAGGAGACACAGACAATGTTACTATTGTATTAAATTTAATATATATGCTTAAAATTAAGATGTTCATTGTGTAATAGAATTTCATGGTTCGTATAAAATACTTTTTTCTGTTTTTTTTTAATATAATGAATTGTATATTTTGTTGATTTTTGTCAAATTCACCATAGAAATAAATACAAAAAGAATATATAAATTCCTAAGTGTTATCTAACCTAATGTCCTCCTACCACTCAATTCTGGGCCCAGTTCATTTCAAAACTTTTCATTAAATCTATGTCTATCTAGCTAGCTAGCTAGCTAGCTATCCAACTCTCTCTCTCTCTTTCTCTCTCTCTCTCTCTCTCTCTCTCTCTCTCTCTCTCTCTCTCTTTCATCTATCTATCTTTCTGACTAGTGATATTGTATCTGTGATGTATATATTTCTTTGAATATATGACTTTTAGTGACTTTTCCAAAGTCACAGAGGAAGTATGTGTCAGAGTAGGGACTTGAATATTTGTCATCCTGATTTTAAGGCTATATCTAAAGACTATGAAAATCATTCTACCTCTCATACACAAATATACATACAGTACAGAGAGATAATGACTAACTTGAAAATCTATCTGAGCAGGTGCTTGCTAGACTAACATTGGAAGATTATATGCATGTGTGTATAATATGTCTATTACATTATATGTATATACACAATATACATATATTAGAATTACATGTACATGAACATATAGACACATATAATTGGCATGCATGTGATTTGCATACATACACATGCATACATACAAAAGCATATGCATATATATTTGGTGTATATGTGTGTTTGGGTGTGTATGTGGGTGTGAGTGACTGTGGGTATAGTTGTATGGGTGGGTGTATATATTTCTTAATGATAATTCTAAATGAGGAAACTCCCTCTACCAATGAAAGTCAGGAAATCTTTGAAACTTAAATCTTAGAGTGTTACTTGAATCATTAATACATTAAGTGATTTGGCTAGGGCCATATACCCAGTATGGTAGAGACAAGACTTAAAATCATATCTTCTGGACTCTCTATCTCCTCTATTCACTATGTAACTATAAAAACTTTATTTATTCAAATGTACATTCCTTAAGTGCTATATATTTATATGTGTATTGTCCCTATAAAGTTAAATGGATTCCTCCAAAAAAAAAAAAAACAATATGGGCCTGATAAAAATTTATTTTTGAAGCTTGTTAGTTGTTAAATATTTGGCATTTTCCAAATTCTATTTTTTCTTGAGAAATTAAAAATGCTGAAAAATTCAAACAAAGCTCTCTCTCAATATACTGTATATACCCACATATATGTATATATACAAATGTGTGTGTGTTTCATCCTTTTGTTGTGATTCAAATCTGGATAGTCCAAACAATCGCTATTGTAGGATAATATATTTCACTCATGAGGCTTTTTGTAAATAGTCCCAAGCTTCATTCATTCAAGAAGGGAAGTGATTTGTTGAAGATTCCAGAGTAAATAAGTGCTAAGTCTCAGAAATATACTTCCTCACATGAACAACTGGAAAATGATATGGAAAAGGTCAAAGAAGGTCTATTTCTGTGGATTGTTGAAACAGTTGTGGTAGGAAGGACACTCTGAGGGAATGTGATGTTGAATAATCATTTGTTTACTGTTTTAAACCCAGAACTTTTAAAGACCCATATGTGTTGCAATTATAAGATATGGTTAATGGTGAAAGAAATTAAAACAAATATTACTGATTTCATTAAGTTCAACCCAAAATTCAGTTCATGCAAGGCATTTGAAAAGTTATTAGTGATTTGTGATAATCAATTAATTTTAAATATAGTTTTTAATGCCATGCAGATAAGGAGTAACAAAGTAGAGACTTGTAATTGGGTATTTCTTCTACTGTGGCAAATACAATTGAGGGTCAGGGTGATGCAGAGCCCATTCCAATGACAGGTACAGTCACCAGGAAAGCGAGATTCCTTGGATATCATCATCATCATCATCATCATCATCATCATCATCATCATCCTTAGCATTTATCTAGCACTTTGACTTTTGCAAAGTGCTTTACAAATATCTAATCTGAAGGTTATGTGTCTATGGGGAAGTAGGATACAGGAGAAAGTTATCATGAAAGAGCTCTGGGGCCAGAGGCTGTCCCCTTGAACATACCTCTTTCTGCTCCAACCCTACTACTGACAACTGTCCATGCTTGTGCAGCAGAGTTATTGAGGCAGACTATAGTCTAAATTGGCAGAAGGGATGTTTATATGAAACTAGATGCGTTTGCCAGGAAAGAGTATTGCAAATGTGTTGCAAATCTTGGCGAAGAAGGAAAGGCAAAGAGGCATGTTCAAGGACACTACTCTGATTAATTATCCTGGAAATAGTGATGATGATGTTTTCTGTTTGTTCTTTTATTTGCCCAGACCTGTGATTTTTTAATTAAAGGAGATTTGATGTGAAAATTCTCTCTACGTCATCAATAACTCTTCTATAAAGTACTATCTTAGAGAGTTATCTGGGCCCCTCAAAAGTTAAGTGACTTTCACAGGTCATACAGTCAAATATGAGTCAGGCTTAGGGTTTGAACCTGACTCAGACTACTCTGAGGCCAGCTCTCTTTATATTATGTCACGTATAATACAATAAGAAAAGTAATACTTCATCTATGTGTATGACATATGATGCGAAGTTATATAATAGTATCTCAAGGTCTTAAAATGCCTATTCCATAGGAATAATTTTTCCTGCAGGGCAGAATATTGGAAAGAAGCAAATAATTGATTTGTAGTAAGAAGATGTGGAAATAAATTATGAGATCTGATATGCATGTAATTTTGGCAAACCACTTCAGCTCCCTAGATGTTTGTCTTTTTATTACCACGAATAAGACTAGATGATCTCTATGGTTCCATTCATCTGTAATCTATGATACTCTGAAAATAGTCACTGATTTCTATACATCATGGATGTAACTCATTCCTTAAAACTAACTACCACAGCTTTACTGAGCTAGCAGGGTCATAAGAACAACAACCAGTACACAAAGAATAGACAGAGATGCACAGGGTCAGAGCAGGCTGTCTGAGGAGATGGCAGCAACAAATAAATATCAGCATTACAGAATCCATGCCAATTCAACAAATATTAAGTATAGGTGACAGGTGAAGACAAAGAATATCACTTAAAATGTAAACATAAAAATATAGAATATTTAATAAAAAGGCTCATCACTTAAGAATTTAAAAATTTGTTTGTTGGTTAATTTTATATTGGATGGACCTGGTAGAAAAGTATCCATATGAAATTGTGGACATCATATGAGATAATGGATTTAAAGTATGTACATGTATAAGAAATAAGGTGCTATGTGAATATCAGCTATTTTTAGTATCTTCAATAACCTATTTTGATACAGGATAAAGTATGCTAGTGAGACTATTTTTTTCTTTCACTGGACTATAATTTTCCAAAATATAATTGTGTTATGATTGAGTGAATTTCATTAACATAAAAACAATGGGAAGCTGTATTTATTCATATACTTTTACATATTAAATAACTTACAAGTAATAGAAGTGCTCAGTTACATATGATTTTTTAGGGTTCTTCCCCTTGGGGTGGTGTATGTGTGTAAGTGTTGGGAATAAACTCACATTCTACATCTTGATGCTTTGCAGTCAAATTCAAATCTAGTGGATAGAGAAGTGGACCTAGAATCAAGAACTGACTTCTGTTGTTGATTGGAGAAATGAGAATTAGAACAATTCTCAGGCACTACTTCATAACTACTAGATTGGCCAATAGGACAGAAAAGGAAAATGACAAATTTTCATTTGTGAAGCTGTGAACAGATTCAACCATTTGGTAGAACAATTTGGAACTAGGCCCAAAGGCTACAAAACCATGCATATCCTTTGAAGGAAAAGGATCTAAATGTACAAAAATATTTATAGCAGCTTTTTTCTGGTGGTAAAGAATTGGAAATTGAGGTGATGCCCATCAATTGAAGACTTGGCTGAACAAACTGTGGTTTGTGATTATTATGGAATACTTTAGTGCTATATGAAATTATGAGCAGGATGCTCTCAGAAAAAAAAAATTGAAAGAATTACATGAGCTGGGGGCAGAGCCAAGATGGCGGAGTATAAACAGCACATCCAAGCCACTCTGTCCCCAGATTCCCACCAAACTATGTGAAAGGGGACTCTGAACAACTTCTGGAGCCCCAGCAGCCACAGAACGACACAGAGAAGCTAACCTCCCGCTGAGGACAGCCCAGCAGCCCTGCAGGAAGGACCAGCGCACAGCTCTGGGAGCCGGCAGCACACAGTGCTCAGAGTGTGGGGAGCCAAGCCGAGCGGAGCCCAGGTCCCCGTGAGCTGAGGTTTTAGCCCCAGGGCGGCAGGGCCAGCAGCCAGCTGGAGAGACCCCAGAACACCAACAGCTGTGGTGACTCCAGAATTATCAATATAGACATGCCTAGGACAAAGTAAGAGGTTAGTGTCCTATGGACTTTGGGACCTGTATTTGGGGAATGTGTCAGCTTCCTCCCCTGGGGGCTAGAAGCTGCTGAGGAGACACGCCATTTTGTAGTTTTCAGAGGCAGCTCCAGCTCCTGGCCTGCGAATTTGTAGGGAGATCCAGCGATCAGTCTTGGGGGGTAATCGCTCTTGCTTTAACCTCCCTGGATCTGGATTGTGATCTAGGGTAGAAGTTGTGGGTGGGTTTACAGCTTGCCAGAAACGGAAGTTGCCCCCCACACGTTCGGGACGAAAATTCCTCTATCTGGCCTTAAAGCCTTAGTGTGGCAACAAGCCCAAAAGTTAAGTAATTAAGTGGCAACATGCCAAGGCAAAGGAAACAGAAAAATGCAACCCTAGACTCTTATTTTGGGGGCATAGAGCAGGAAAAGGACTGTGAGTTCAGAAGTCCTGCTCCAAAAGCCCCAGGGGAAAACATGAGCGGGTTGCAGGCCATAGAGGACCTTAAGAAGGACTTTAAAAATCAAATAAGAGAAGTGGAGGAAAAATTGGAAAGAGAAATGAGAAGGATGCAGGAAAAGTATGAAATGAGGGTCAACAGCCTGACTGAGGAAAACAACACCTTAAAAAATAGACTAACTCAAATGGCAAAGGAGGCCCAAAAGGGCAATGGGGAGAAGAATGCCTTAAAAAGTCGAATTTGCCAGATGGAAAAAGAATCTCAGAAAAAGTTCACTGAGGAGATTCATTCCTTCAGAGTTAGACTGGAGCAAATGGAAGCTAATGACTTTATGAGAAATCAAGATGCTGTTAAGCAGATCAAAACAAATGAAAGATTAGAAGGCAATGTGAAATATCTCATGGGAAAAACCACTGACCTGGAAAATAGATCCAGGAGAGACAATTTAAAAATTATTGGACTAACTGAAAGCCATGATCAAGGAAAGAACCTAGAAATCACCCTTCAAGAAATTCTCAAGGAAAACTGCCCTGATGTTTTAGATCCAGAGGGCAAAATAGAGGTTGAAAGAATCCACCAATCACCTCCTGGAAAAGATCCCAAAAAGAAAACTCCCAGGAATATTATAGCCAGGTTCCAGAATCCCCAGATCAAGGAGAAAATACTACAAGCAGCCAGGAAGAAACAATTTCAATATTGTGGAAACACAATCAGAATAGCCCAGGACCTGGCAGCTTCTACACTGAGGGATCGAAGGGCATGGAATATGATATTCCAGAGGGCAAAAGAACTGGGAATGAACCCAAGGATCACCTACCCAGCAAAACTGAGTATTTTGTTTCAGGGGAAAATATGGTCATTCAGTGGAATAGAGGACTTTCAAGTGTTCTTGAGGAAAAAACCAGAATTGAATAGAAAATTTGACATCCAGACTCAAGAAGCAAGAGATGCCTGAGAAGGTAATCAGGGAAAAGAAATCAAAAGGAACCTATCAAAGTTGAACTATTCACATTCCTATATGGAAAAGTAATAACTGTGACTGATGATATCTTTCTCACTATGAAAATAATGGAAGAAGGGTGTGTGGTCATATGAATACATATGTGAATGTGTGTGTATATGGTTACAGTTATATATGGATAGAGGGCATAGGTTGAATTTGTTGAGAAGGGAGAATACTCAAGGGATGAAATTATGAGGTGAGAGAGGAAAGTTGCAAGAGGAGATGGGGAGATACAGGGTAGGGTAAACTATCTCATGTAGAAGAAGCAAGGGGAAGTGGTTACAAGGGAGGGGGAGAATAGGAAGGCAAAAAAGGCAAAACCACATTCCCATTGAATTTGGTTCAGGGAGAGAATGACATACATACTAAATGGGATATCTCAACCTGCAGCAGAATAGGGAGAAGGGGGATGAGAGGAGGGATGATGGATGGGAGGGCATCCTGGGGCAGAGGGGAGGTTGGAAGTACCCACTATAGGAGAGGGACAGGATCATGTAGGGAATGGACCAGGTGAGGGGTGGGATGAGTGAGAGGGAACTATAAGCAGCCTTGTACAATATATCTACTATGATAATGTTTTACATAGCTAGATATGTACAACATACACTGAATTACTTATCTCCCCAGAGGGAATGGGTGAGAAGGGAGGAAGGAAATGGATCTGAAATTCAAGGTCTTAAGATTAAATGTTTCAAATATATATAAATACTATTATTAATACTCTTTTGCTTATAATTAGGAGATAAGATGTGCAGGCATTGCGACACAAAGATTCACCTTCCTCCAATGGAAAAGTCGAAGGGGGTATGGGAGAATTTATGGGAGAGAGCAGACTGGAGGAAACAATATCTTGTGGGACTGCTATTCTGGGAGGTTGGGTAAGGGAATAACGGGAGGAAAATTATTGTACCTCAAAATCTGGCAGAAATGAATGATGTAAAACAGACGTTAATAAAGCATTTGCTTAAAAAAAAAGAATTACATGAGCTGATGCAAAGTGAAATGTACTGTGTACAAAGCAATGATAATGTTGTAAGATGATCAGCTGTGAATGACTTAGCTATTCTCAGCAATATAATGATCCAAGGCAATTCTGAATGATAAAAAACATCATTGATCCCTACAAGAAGAACTGATGGTGTATGATTACAGACTGAAGCATACTTTAAAAAATAAATAAAAGGAATCAATGACCTTAAAAAATAAAGTTCAACAGACTTTGAGAGATAATGGAGGATAGAAGGTCCTGGAATGCCATGGTCCATGGGATCATGAATGACTGTATAACAATAACTTGGGACATGAAACACCGATGTTAGTAGAGGTTGGGAAATGAATCTAAGGTTGTCTTAGTCTAATGTATCCTCTTTGAGAACAGGAGAGGTTTTGTTTTTGGTTTTGTATTATTAACCACAGTATTTAACAAAAAACAGAGAATTTAAAAAAATTATGTTAATTTCATCCATAATAACCTTAAAAGTAGTTCATAAAATTATCTCCATTTTGTTATTATCTCTATTTTTTAATTGAGTAAACTGAGACTCAGAGTATTTATTAGCCCAAATTCACACTGTTCATACCTATCTGAGCCAAAATACAAAGTGCCCTTTTGTCATTTGAAAAGAAGAAGGGGAGTAAGAGCGCTGGCCTTGGAGTTGGGATGACCCGGGATCGAATCCAGACTCAGAAAATGAGCACCCACACATAAACAATAACTGGCCGTGTAACCTTGAGCAAGTTACTTAAACCCAATTGCTTTTAAAAAAAGAAGAGAAAGGAGGAAGAGGAAGAGAAGTGGAGGGGAGGAGGAGGAGGAAGCAGAAAAGGAGAAGGAGAAGAGGGTGGAGGAGGAGGAGGAGAAGGAGAAGGAAAATTGGAAGGAGGAAGGAGAAGAAGAAGAAGAAGAAGAAGAAGAAGAAGAAGAAGAAGAAGAAGAAGAAGAAGAAGAAGAAGAAGAAGAAGAAGAAGAAGAAGAAGAAGAAGAAGAAGAAGACTGGAATTCAGATCATTCCCTTAGACAATAAGTAGTTGTGCAACCCTGGGCAAGTTATTTAAATAATTTCTTTTTTTTTTAAACAAATGCTTTATTAACTTCTGTTTTACATCATTCATTTCCGCCAGATTTTGAGTTACAATTTTTTCCCCATTTTTCCCCTACCCACCATCCCAGAATAGCAGTCCCACAAGATATCACTTCCTCCAATCTGCTCCCTCCCATATCTTCTCCCATATCCCCTTCGACTAATCCATTAGAGCAAGGTGAATCTCTGTATCCCAGTGCCTGCACATCTTATCTCCCAATTAAAAGCAAAAGAGTATTAATAATAGTATTTATATATATTTGAAACATTTAATTTTAAGACCAAGAATTTCAGATCCTTTCCCTTCCTCCCTTGTCACCATACCCTCTGGGAAGATAAGTAATTCAGTATATGTTGCACATGTATAACTATGCAAAACATTACCATAGTAGACATATTGTACAAGGCTGCTTATAATTCCCTCCCACCCATCCCACCCCTCACCTGGGCCATTCTCTACTTGATCCTGTCCCTCTTCTATAGTGGGTACTTCCAACCTCCCCTCCCGCCAAGGATGCCCTCCCATCCATTATCCCTCCTCTCATCCCCCTTGCCCCTATTCTGCTGCAGGTTGAGATATCCCATTTAGTATGTATGTCATTCTCTCCCTGAACCAAATTCAATGAGAATGTGGTTTTGCCTTTTTGCCTTCCTATTCTTCCCCTCCCCTGCAGCCACATCCCCTTGCTTTTTCTACATGAGATAGTTTACCCTACCCTGTCTCTCCCCATCTCCTCTTGCCACTTTCCTCTCTCACCTCATAATTTCACTCCTTAGGTATCATCATTTCCCAACAAATTCAAACTATGCCCTCTATCCATGTATAACTGTAAACATATATAAACACATTCATATATGTATTCAAATGACCATACACCCTTCTTCCATTATTTTCATACTGAGAGATGTTTCATCAGCCACGGTTATTGTTTTCCCATGTAGGAAGGTAAATAGGTCAACTTTGATAAGTTCCTTTTGATTTCATTTCCCTGATTACCTTCTCAGGCATCTCTTGCTTCTTGAGTCTGGATGTCAAATTTTCTATTCAATTCAATTCTGGTTTTTTTCCTCAAGAATGCTTGAAAGTCCTCTATTCCACTGAATGACCATATTTTCCCCTGAAACAAAATACCCAGTTTTGCTGGGTAGGTGACCCTTGGGTTCATTCCCAGTTCTTTTGCCCTCTGGAATATCATATTCCATGCCCTTCGATCCCTCAGTGTAGAAGCTGCCAGGTCCTGGGCTATTCTGATTGTGTTTCCACAATATTGAAATTGTTTCTTCCTGGCTGCTTGTAGTATTTTTTCCTTGATCTGGGGATTCTGGAACCTGGCTATAATATTCCTGGGAGTTTTCTTTTTGGGATCTTTTTCAGGAGGTGATCTGTGGATTCTTTCAACCTCTATTTTGCCCTCTGGATCTAAAACATCAGGGCAATTTTCCTTGAGAATTTCTTGAAGGGTGATTTCTAGGTTCTTTCTTTGATCATGGCTTTCAGGTAGTCCAATAATTTTTAAATTGTCTCTCCTGGATCTATTTTCCAGGTCAGTGGTTTTTCCCATGAGATATTTCACATTGCCTTCTAATCTTTCATTTTGTTTGGATCTGCTTAACAGCATCTTGATTTCTCATAAAGTCATTAGCTTCCATTTGCTCCAGTCTAACTCTGAAGGAATGAATCTACTCAGTGAACTTTTGAGATTCTTTTTCCATCTGGCAAATTCGACTTTTTAAGGCATTCTTCTCCTCATTGCCCTTTTGGGCCTCCTTTGCCATTTGAGTTAGTCTATTTTTTAAGGAGTTATTTTCCTCAGTCAGGCTGTTGACCCTCATTTCATACTTTTCCTGCATCCTTCTCATTTCTCTTTCCAATTTTTCCTCCTCTCTTCTTATTTGATTTTTAAAGTCCTTCTTTAGGTCCTCTATGGCCTGTAACCCGCTCATATTTTCCTTTGGGGCTTTTGGAGCAGGATTTCTGACCTCACAGTCCTTCTCCTGTTCTATGCTTTGATCCTCTTTGCCCCCAAAATAGGAGTCTAGGGTTGCATTTTTCTGTTTATTTTGTTTCCTTTGCCTTGGCATGTTGCCACTTAAATCACTTGACTTTTGGGCTTGTTGCCACAGTAGGACTCTGCCACTAGACAGGGGAGCTTCCATCCCAATGTTGGGGTCTTCACAAGTTCCATTTCTGGCAAGCTGGATACCCACCCCATGACCTCCACTCCAGACCACAATCCAGATCCAGGGAGTTTAAAGCAACAGCGATTACCCCCTAAGACTGATTGCTGGATCTCCCTACAGTTCACAGGCCAGGAGCTAGAGCCAACACTGAAAACTGCAAAGTGGTGTGTCTCCTCAGAGGCTTCTAGCCCCCAGGGGAGGGAGCCAACACATTCCCCAAATACTTGTCCCAAAGTCGATAGGGCGCTAACCTCTCACTTTGTCCTAGGCATGTCTGTGTTGACAATTCTGGAATCGCCACAGCTGCTGGTATTCTGGGGTCCCTCCAGCCACTGGTGTCCCAGGTGCCCTGGGGCTAAAACTGCAGCTCACTCAGACCTGAACTCTGCTCTCCCTGCACTGCTCACTGCCCTGCTGGTTCCCAGAGCGCTGCACTGGTCCTTCTTGCAGGGATGCTGGGATGTCCTCAGTGGAAGGTTAGCTTCTCTTTGTTGTTCTGTGGGTGCTGCATCTCCAGAAGTTGTTCAGAGTCCCCTTTTACATGGTTTGGAGGTGATCTGGGAGAAGAGCACCTTGGCCTTGTGGTTTCTACTCTGCCATCTTGGCTCCGCCCCCCCATTTAAACATTTTCTAACTCAATTTTCTTACCAGTAAAGTGGGGATAATAATAGCACCTACCTCCCCAAGTTTAAGTGACATCTTTTCTCTTAAATTTTATATATATGTATATATATATAGTATATACTTTACATATATATACATAGTATATACTTTATGTATATATACATGTATATATATATATATATATATATATATATAAAATATATACTATACTTTTTTTTTCCTTTTTGGTGATTTAAAAATATATGTGCTATATTCAAAATCTATTGATTGCTTTTTTAAAGTATTTATCTTCCATAGACATGAAGCTTCTTTGTAGTCTTCAAGTCTTTTAATCTTTCATTTTACATTCTATTTCATGTTATTCAACATATATGTTGCTACTTTTAACTTTTCTTAGCTTCCCCAAGAGGAAAAGTTTATTTTACTTAATTCAGAGTGTCTCATACTGTTCTTCAATTTCTCTACTTCTCCAGACCCTGTAACAGATGTTGGCATATAAACTATAATTATTTCAATGGTCATCTTTTTCCTATTTGCTTATCATAAGCACAGCTATACAAGTCCCATGAGATCATGTTTCTTGCTGCCTTTACATCCATGAGAAAACCAATACAGCCAAGTCTTTTGTTTGCTACTCTGAGGAGAAACTATGAGTCACACTTCACTTTTGATATAACCCCCTTCTGCCTTCTAGTTTATTTTTTCAGAAGAATTTCAAGATTAATATAACATCTCAAAAATGAAAGTTTGCAAAATGTGTTCTTTATAATAATTCTGTGAAACAAGAATCACAAGCATATGTGTGTATGTATGTAGATATTTATATTCCTTTCAGACCCCTATTCTTCTTCTGTTTCTGTAGTAAGGGTAACAGAAGACAGAAAATGAAACAGGATTTTAAGGAATCACAGATTTTTGCATGTAAAGATTATATCTATATCTTTATAAGATACATACCTCTATCTGCATGTGGTTATACTTACATATATATTTACATACATATGTACACATATTTGAAATGACAAACACATATAATCATTTATGGCAAAAGCAGCATTTTCATCCACATAATGCATACATACAATATATTTGTAGACATTCATAAATACAATATATGTATAAATACATATGGATAAACTTCTGTACTACATATACATTCATGTTTGTCTATATTAATAGACACATACATATATATTTAAAATTTTCATGAAAAAAATGTGATGATTCATTGAAACCTTGTTACTTTTTCTGTCCTGAATACCATTACTGCCAAAATATTAGGGGAGCAGGGCATTAGAGTTGTTTCTCTGTTTATCTCTCTCTCTCTCTTCTCTCTCCCCATATAAACACACACACGTATATATTCCATATATTTAAATGTAAATGTACTTATATTTTTTATTTTTTTCATGGATTGCCATAGTTTAAACAATGATAGCAGCACAGCACTGTGTGATAGCCAGTCTACTGGTTATGTTTCTCTCCAAATGTAAATCGACTGTTCTTCAGAAAGTACTGATAATCTATAAGCTTTTCCACATCTTTGGAAGAGACTCAGAATATGGAGGTTACATCACAGTGACACAGAGTTAGGACTTGAGCTCTGAAATTTTGGTTTCAAGTCAACATCTTCTCTACTTAGCTATATTGTTAGAATTGTCATGAATTCAAGATTTCGCAAGGAATAAAAAATAGTAGTATCACGTATTGCTCCCTGGGAATAATAGGCTCAAGAATTTCAACAGGCAAGTGAATTTTCTAATACTGAAAACTATCTCCAGAGTTGAAAAATGGCCCTCTTTATCCTTTTGACTTGTCAGAGAAAGATTCGCAGTGGTGAATCTGTTTCTCCGGAAGCTTTACCAGATTCTGATATGCTGAATGATTGAAGGTTTATGAATGAAAAGTGGCTCTACATTCTCATAAAACTAATTTCTTGTCCCAGTGTAATGCAGGGTAGAGTCTATTCTTTTGGATTTGTGACCATACTAGTCTTATCTTATCTTCCACAGTATCATGATCAAATGAGAAAATATTTTTAAAGCACTGCACAGTAAAGCCTAGAACATAGTAGGTATTTAATAAATGCTTGGCTTTCTTCTTGTTCCCTTTATGACTGTCTTGAGAGTTAGTAGCCTAGTCACATTAGTACTATTTTATTACTCAGTTAAACTGTCATGGATTAATTGATGAAACCTTATGAATTAAAACAGCTTCCTTTACCAATGGCAAAATCACCACCACTGTGCACCCAGCACCACATGGCTTTTTTTGGCAAATTTTCTGACTACCTGTGTGTAGGAGGGATGGGAGCTGATCTTCCCTGTCACTATTAAGATAGGCCAAAGGTATCTTTCACATCATTGAGCTTACTCAATAGTCTGTTTAATATTTTCAATTCCACTAAAACATGTGGGTTGCCATATGTAATGATTGTGAAAAGAAACTATTATATTTGTTTAATACTTCCCCCTTCCCCCATATATAGATGAGAATCAATTGGCAAAAACTTTTAAATACAATATAGTTTCACCTGGGGGGTAGTATGAAGACTGCAAGAGGAATTTACAACACACAAGATAAAAATTAGCTTAGATAAAAACTAGATTAAAATATTCAGATTTTTTCTAAGTCTTCTTGCAAAAGTATAGTAAAGAAAATCTTTTGAGTGTTACTATAGTGCATACTCAAAAGCTTTATTAAATTACATAGCAACTAGAGTCCAAGTGTTATTGCTTTGCCTGTGAAATTACTGTCCTCCAGTGTAAGATGAAATTTAAGTTGGATCTTGTTGACAATTGCTTTTTCACAGTCCCTGAAAAATCTTTTGAGAATTAAGCCCTAAGCAATTCAGGTAGATAAGTACCCTCAGGCTCCATAAATCATCACCTTATTTCTACCCAAGTTCTTATTTAACATTGATTCATTTGAGATTTTAACAGAGTTGTAAAGTGCAGCAAACTATGCATTCCAATTCCTAATTTCTATGGGCATTTTCTTCTTGTCAATTTGCCTTATTAAATATTTCAAATATGTCATTAAGACTACTATGAAAGTCAACTTATTTCTGCTTTTTATTGATATAACTACAAAATTTGAGTTAATAAAACCACCACCCAAACCAGGTATTATAAAGAGTAACAGAAGAGGAAGCTAAAACCAATTATCATAAGCAGTTTCCAATGGAATCTAATCTTCATTTTCACAATAAAAAATAAATTTTAACAGTTCATTCTTTATATATCTGTATCTGTTAAAATAGATTTGGTTAAAAGTTCTACTTCAACTAGGGATAACATTTATCCTTCGTGTGTAATTTCCAAGTGTGCCACACGGAATATTTTGAGATAGTAATTGTATTCTGAATAATCACTGTTTCTTTAAAATAAAATTGCAATTTTAAATTATAAAAGTAAACAAAATATCAGGAATCTTTTCATGAATTTCTTTTAAAGTTATCTGTAGTGAGCTTATATTTAAATATAGTAGAGGATTGAAGTTTCCTTTTGTAGTCTTTGGATCAAATACATACAATGACCCCTAGGAAAGTTATAATCTTGGTTTAATATTGTTTCTTTCTAAGAGTATGATTTAACATTAAGTTGGACATTTAGATTGGCAAAGCTAGCCTGTTAGAGAATGATTATTTTCTCTCTTTCCAAGTGCTGAGATACTTAGCTGCTACTAGGTAAATAAAGATGCTATATAATAAGATAGCCTTTCCTTAGCCACTGATAATACAAAGGGAATAGATCTTATATTTTCCCAAAGGAAATATATGTATATTTATTAAAATAAATTATGCATATTTAGCAAGTAATTTTTTCTAGCAATATAAAATTTAGAACAAGGTTTAAAGAAATACATTTAGGCATAATATCCAATATTTTATTCTAAATGTCAACTCTTATAATTCATTAATCTACTTTTAAAATTTTGATTCAAAAAATACCTTTCAATTTACTTGCTTGTGGTCTTTTTTTGCTATAGGAAAAAAAAGCTCCCTGTTTGGTATCTGCATAAATTCCTGAGGATATGACATTTGAGCTTTCCTTGAAAGCTTTGGGTTACAGAGTAATTTTAGAGTCTATTTGCTTGAAATTTATTTTAATTGAGGTGTCAATTACACCTTCCTCTTCAAATTCTCACTTAGAATGGAATTTTTTTCCTTGAGTTTTGTTGTTGTTATTGTTATATAATCTATCCATTTTTATGAAATGTAACCGACTTCCTGCTAATATGAAGGAAGGCCTTAAATCAGTCTTCCTTCTCTTCATTGTCCCTTTATTTCTTCCTTTCCAGATGTAAAATAGAGAAGTGAAAGATCAGACTATGAAATTTTAACATTCTTTATAAAACCTCATCATGGTCTCTTGCCAATAATGAAAAGGTTTCCCTGGCAACTGTGCTTGTGATTCACTGAACTCCCATACTAGTTCATGATGGATACCTAATTTATGTTGAAAAGAACATAAATTCATTCTTGCCATTTACAGCCTGTTCCCTGCAAGAGATCTATTATTAATTTTTAAAGGATATTCTCACCCCACCCTGAACATTTCCAATCACATCTATATGGAATAGTTGTTGTTTATTTAAAATCTTTGCAGGCTTTAGTAGCAGCAAGCACCCTAACATACCCAGGGTGGCTGCCAACACAGGTTCTTAGATCTGCTTTTCAAAAGTAAAGCAACTCAAATTCAATTTACAAGCTTACTTTAATCAAACAAACATGTATCATTTACCTAGTTCAGGGGAAAAAGGTCAGAACCCTGAACTTCAGAGTATACAGACAGTAGTTTAAAAAGAGAGAAACAAACAGATCAAGCAGACAGGCTTCCAAACTGTCCAATCATTACATCAATACCAAAATCACAGTTACCAGAGAGGGAAGCATCAACATCTGGGTTTTCAAAGCTGGGGGGCTCTCAACAGCTGCCCAGATTCTCATCTGGTCAATCATACAATACTTCTCAAAGTGAGCCCCAAAGCAAAGCCTCCCATCAAGGTTTATATATCCTTCTCCTGGCTCAGAGAAAGTAATCACCCTCTTGACCCACTGCCCAATTACACAGCATCAAGATGTGGTCATTCCTGAAAACCAAGCCTCCTACCACAGGCTCCATGTGACCACATTCAGCCTATTAGGAGGCAGAGTTTATTTTCAAATCAAGGAAGGTTTTCAGAGTCTCTTAAGCCAATCAAAGTCTCTTAAGCCAATCAAAGGGCCTAGGGGCAGGGAAGATCTTTAAATCTGCATTTCCATTACAGCTTAAGATATAGGATTTGAACATTCTGAGTACATACAGTGTGTGCTATGCTGGATTAAGGAATACATGGACTTTCCCCATAGGAAGGAATGAATTGCTCTTTAACCTACCATAATTATTTTGTATGTACTGGTTAGTTATCATGGTAAATGGAAAGGACAGAGTCCATATTTTCCAAAAGTTGCATTATGCTATCTATATATGCCATCAATATTTTATATGCATTTTGTCTCAGCTATTAGGATTGTAAATTCATTGCATTTAGGAACTGTTTTCATTTTGTTTTGTTTTTATAAGCTGAATGCAATCAATACATTTAAATAATGAAAAATTTCATTTAGTTCAAATTATATGATACCACTTCACATTTAATATAAGTCAAAATTTAATTAATATGATGTGAGTGAGCTACTGGAGAATTTTGAAATGGTCACATTGTCAGATTATACTTGTCTATCATTGCATGTAGATGTGATGTGTTTCTACGTTACCATTTTATCACAAGTTATGTTTTTTTAAAGAACCCTTAGCAAAAGAGGAAAAAGGAAGAATACTTTCAATTGAATAATTTCCAACTCAAAAAAGAAAGAGCTTATTTTGACATGAAGACAAACATGTGGTGTAATTAAATGACATAACTCTTAATATTGGAAAAAATGTTGGAATACCTGGTTATATGGTATGGAACATATTAAAATAAGACAAAATAAATTAAAATGGCAAAATTCTACCAGTTTTTGCAGCTTACAAACTACTATGAGAAATGGAATTGCTTCAGTGTTGGAAATGGAGCATTCTTAGTTGTATGAATTGAAGATGGCAGTAAAAAAATGCATTCCTGTTATCAGAGCAGACATTCATCCAAAAGCTCCAAGTTTAAGACAGTGAAAGAAAATAGAAATGAAGTGCATTGTAAAGAAGATTTTACTGTGATAGTTGGTTCAATCACTTTAAAAATTAAACTCCATTGAATAATGCTCAAATTACTACAGAGGCAGCCAGTGAAGATGAAGATTTGACAATTAAATATTCTGATGTTTTGAAGAAAATAATCAAAACAGGTAGATATATTAATCAATAACATTTTCATGTTGATTAGACAGAGTTATTCTGGAAAAGGATGTCTTCCTGAACTTACATTTCTAAGACAAATGCTCAAACTGGATTTAAAATGTTTAAGGATCACTGAACATTTTTATTGGGAGATGATGTAAAGGGCTATTTAAAATTTAAATCAATGCTTATATATGGAAATCCTTGTCCTTTGCAAGATTACAAACATCAATGCTTTCCTGTAATCTAAAAGTCAAATAAGAAAGCATGGGAGACAAACTTTTTTCAAGTTATCTTAGACCAGCTATTGAAAAATATCGCAAGGACAACAATATATTGTTTAAAGTATTACTGACTTTAGATAATGGTCCAGGTCATCCAGCTATATACTTGGTTCATTCTATGAGAATGTGAGCTTGCAAATTTACTAAAATGTTGATAAAGCTTTCTGTACCTACCAGTGTATTTATGAAGATTTAAAGAAAGTGTAAACCGTTCAGTCTATTTTGATAGTATATTTCAAGCAACAATAATAATGTTTAGGTGTGATATTTAGTATTTTAAATAAATTTTTGATTCTATAACTATTCTATTTCTTTTTAATATATTTAAATTAGAAATGCATTTTTCCTATTCCTTGTGGTTATATAATGTTTTTAATAGTATTTCATTTTCCCCCAGTTACATGTCAAGAACATTTTTAGCCTTCATTTTTACAAAACTTTGAGTTCCAAATTTTTCTCACTCCCTCCTCTTTTCTGCTCTTTAAATAGCAAGAAGTTTGATATAGTTTACACATGTGCTATCACGTAAAAAATATTTCCATATTAGCCACAGTTGTGAAAGAATAAACAGATCAAAAGGAAAAAATGCAAGAAAGAATAAATTGAAAAATGTATGCTTCAATCTTCATTCAGAGTCATCAGTTCTGTATCTGGAAATGGATAGCAGTTTCCTTCATGAGCCCTTTGTAGTTGTCCTTGATCATTGCATTGCTGAGAAGAGTTCAGTCATTCATAGTTGAGATGTTGCTGAAACTATGTACAATGTGTATCTGGTTCTGCTTATTTCTCTTTGCATTAGTTCATACAAGTCTTTCCAGGCTTTTCTGAAATTTGCCTGTTCATCATTTCTTATTGTGTAATAGTAATTTATATTCATACACCACAGCTTTTTGAACCATTTTGCAACTGGAGGGCATCCCCTCAATTCTCAATATTTTGCCACTACAAAAAGGGCTGCTATAAATATTTTTGCACATGTAGGTTCTATGCCTTTTTTATGTCTTTGGGATGTAGACCTAGTAGTGGTATTGCTGGACCAAAGGATGTGCACAGTTTGGTTGCCTTTTGGGCATAGATCCAAATTGTTCTCCAGAGAGTGGATCAGTTAATAATTCCATCAACAGTTCATTAATGTTCCAATTTTCCCATATCTTCTCCAGCATTTATCATTTTACTTTTTTGTCATGTTAGTCAACCTAATACGGAAGAGGTGATACTCCAAGAGTTATTTTAATTTGCATTTCTCTAATCCGGGGTGATTTAGAGCCTTTCTTCACATTCCTATAGATAGCTTTGATTTCTTCCTTTGACCATTCATCAGTTGGAGAATGGCTTATATTTTTATAAAATTTGGCTCAGTTCTTTCTGTATTTGGGGCCTTTATTGGAGATACTTGGTATAAAGATTGTTTCCAATAGTTCTGTTTTTCTTCTAATCATGGGTGCATCAGTTTTATTTATACAAAAACCTTAAAATAAATACAACCAACAAAAATAAAAATTATATATTTTACATTTTGGATTGCTCTCTATATTATGTTTGGCCATTAATTCTTCCCCCATAGATCTGACAGGTAGACTATTGTTCTTCTAATTAGCTTATGGTATCATATTTTATGTCTAAATCATGCCAAAGGTTTATCACATCTACCTTTTTCAATAACCTATTTACCTCCTTAGCTTCTTTCTTGTTTATTTTTGATTAAATTTATCAAGTTTTGAGAGGGGACAGTTGAGGATCCCCACTAACATAATTTTTCTCTTTCTTCCTGAAACTCACTTACTTTCTCTTTAAAGAATTTGAATGCTTTACCACATGGTGCATATATATCTAGTATTAACATTGATTCATTGTCTATGGTACTTTTTAGCAAAAAGTAGCTTCCTTAATTATCTCTTAATTAGTTCCATTTTTGCTTTTCCTTGTCTGAGGTCAGAATTGATTTCCCACCCTTCCTGTCAGTGTCCCTTTCCCCTTTTTACTCCTGAATGGATCTCAATTCCCTAAACCCACCACCTCCAGAGGGAACTCAGATCTCTTGCTCTCCTTTGACCTTTGGGCTTATACTTCACTTCCTGGGCCAGACTTCTCCAACACTTCATTTAATGGATAGAGTCAATCCCACTACTTGGAAGAACAAGAAGTCATCAACTGAAATCATTACAGTGCAGTGAAGGACAACTAGGCCTTTTCATTGTCCTTGTTACTACTCTTGCTATTCCAGTAGACCTTACCATCTGCCTTGCTTCTCCATCTATGAGACTACCAGACATTACCATCTGAATTGCCATTGCACCTTTTGTACACTTGGACCTTGCTATATTCTGTGAGAGGCACATGGAGGAAAAGCAGGCCTGTCCATTTACCTTGGATTTGAACCCTTCATTACATACTATTTCCTCAAATGAGAATGCAAGCCTCTTGAAAATGACTATGTCCCTTTTCTCTTTGTGTCCCTAATTCTTTTTTTTTTCTTTTTGGAGGGCAATTGTGGTTAAGTGACTTGCTCAAGGTCACACAGCTTGTTTATTTTTGTGTTAAGTGTCTGAGGCCAGATTTGAACTCAGGTCCACCTGACTCCAGGGCCAGTGCTCTATTCACTGTGCCATCTAGCCACCCCTGTCTCCTTAGTTCCTAGCATAGTGAGTGGCACAGAGCAAGTACTTTATGAGTGATTTTTTTCTTAATTTATTTATTCATTCACTAATTCACCTAATTCCAGGAAATACAAGTCTATATATGTTTTATAGAGAACTACTACTTATTAAATTAGGGCCACTCAGAGATGGGTTTTGAATGAGAAGTATTTTTGTGAGTTCTAGGAGTTTAAAATGAGACTTGATAAGTTTTTTCAATCTATTGAAATTCCTATATTTGGCAGGAAAGGCCTTTCCAAATGAATGATCATATATGGAATTAGCATCCATTTCACTACCTCCTCAGCAATGTTTTTGCCATCCTAAGGATATTTTTTTTCTAAAATCTTGCTGTATAGATTGGTGACTTCTTCATCCACGTTACTATTTGAGGGAAACTCAGGCCACAATGTCTTGAGTCATTTATACTCTCTGACCAATTCTTCCTCACCAATTGCCTTGCCCAGAGGCTTTTATCCTCTCCCTTACCTCCTCCTATTGCTGGAACTGTAAGCTTTGATTGAGTCAGATCTATCTTTGAGCAGCCCCATTCACCATCCTAGTAATTCTCTATATTTATTAAAGTATCATCACTCTCATATGTGTGTTGTTTTCCCTCATTAGAATGCAAACTTGTTCAGAGTGGGGATAGTCTTTGCTTTTATATTTATTTTTTTCAACTTTCTAAGGACAGTGCTTATTAAGACATTAGAAAAAAATTTTTTTCATTCTTTCACACTAGGGTGCAGAAAAGAAGAAACTATACTCAAGATTTAAGGGTGCAAATAGAAGCAGGTAGATGATGCAATTTATAGAAAACTGGGTCTGAAATTAGAAAGACTTAAATTCAGATCCAGCCTCATTAAGTTTTACTACTTGTGTGATCCTGGGGAAGTTGCTTAAACTTTGTTTGCCTCAGTTTCGTCAACCATAAAACAGCACCTACCTCACTGGGTTTGTGAGGAACAATTGAGATAATGTAGTGCCTGGCATATCATAGTAAGTACTTAATAAGTGCCTTCCTTTTCTCCCCCTCTAAATGAAATTTATTGAAGGATAGTCTTTATAGCTTTAAGAAGATGAGAGGAAAGTTTTGATCCTACAAGTTATGTCTAGATAGAATTGATGATGTAGCAGCCCCCAAGATATCTTCTCAACTTTCCATTTTTGTAGAGGCAGTCTTATTTCTGATATAGCTTAGGGGTCCTTTCCTGCTTTTCAGTGATTGATGGGGGCAGGAGGAGGATATTATCTATTACCTCTGATTCCAGACCTAGGTTTTTAAGATCTCTGAATATTTGTAATTGGTTTAGGATGATGGAAAGTCTTATCTGTGATCCCAGACAACTTGCTGCTTTTTGGCCCAGGTTGATAGCTATCTATGAAGTTATAATTGCAGAGAAGAAGCCATGGCTTGTATTAGGAATGTAAGCCAAATATAAGGGGAAGCAAATAAAGGCATATGGGGATATTAAGATATTTGGGCCATGAACATTGTTAAGGAAGTCTCTATTTTTTTCACCATTTTCAGGTAGAGGGTAAAAGATTATTTTTTGCAAAACCCTTTGATAAAAATTCTTAATAGCTTTTTCCCTTTAAATTCTATATTAAAAAGCTAACATTTTATGAAGGAGGAAAGAATAAACTGTCAGTACAAAAAGACTAACTTGGGAAAAAAGGCCTCAATTATTATTATTTTTTGTACCTATATATATATTATTAAATTAATTTATTTATTTATTTTTAGTTTACAAGATTCAGTTACATAGTTCCTTGAGTTTCAGATTTCCCTTCCCTCACACACCCCACCCCCCAAGGCCTCAATTATTAATATAGCTATGCATCAATGTGTGTGTGTGTGTGTGTGTGTGTGTGTGTGTGTGTAACCATTCTCTACAATGCAATGTTAATTCATTTATATTTACAAAGGAAAGTCACAACTTGCAGTTACAAAGATTCTAAAGTGCAAACCTGTCCTTAAATAGATCATTAGAAGTGACCTAGTAACCATAAACCATATTGTCAGCATTATTATTGTAATATTTTAATGGTTCATAAGTCATTTTATTATCTAATTCTTGCATTTAGTAGGTGGCACCTTCTTCAATAGTAAATTTAAGAGGTTGTGATCAACAAGGATTTACTTAATTAGAGTCTAGGAATAGGTCCCCCATTTACTGGGAAATGGGGGACATCCTCACCAGTCTGCAGTGCTACAGTAAACTCTAAATAAGTGAGCTAGCATGAGCATAAGTGTGACTGTAGGCTCCTTGGTTCTTTGCTACTTTCCCATTCATCATTTTGTCATTTACAACTACTTCTACTATTTCTCTGCGTCCTAGTATGGTTGCCCATTAACTGTGCTGACTAGGAATTTCATTGCTCCTTTCTGCTTTATTACCCCTAGTGGAGTTGTGGACCCTAGGACAATCCAGGGTTGGAAAGAATATTCTCTAACCACTGTTCTTTCCTCTCAACCCTGTACCCTCTTCAATTTTGATACTGGTCTGGGTTTTTGTTACCACCTTCAGTCAGTTTCTCTGATCTTTGACTATTCTTTTCATCTAGGACTTTATAGGTAGGGCTGACATATGACAGAATGATATAAGCCTATTAGATAGCACATAGATATGATACTTTACATAAGAAATATGTGTAAAAATATAATCACATAACAAGTGAAAGTGAAGTTCTAAAACAAAATGCACTTCATTTCCAATAATTTCCCAAAAAATATAGTTGAAAAAAATGATTCCAGGTAAAGCAACAATAAAAATTCAAAGTATTGAGATAAATGGCCAAATTGAAGTATGATTAACATATTCTAGACAATTAATTAAGTGGATATGTAACCAATGGCATCTATGTTGTTAAAAGAAAATATTACTGAATTACAAAAAGGCCCATTGGGTAATACAATGGTGAGAGCCTAATGTTCCTTTCTCAGAGCTAGCTAAATATAACAGTGAAAAGTTGTTTGTTTGTTTGTTTTTTAAAGCAATTGGGGTTAAGTAACTTGCTCAAGGTTACACAGCTAGTCATTATTTATGTGTGGGTGCTCATTTTCTGAGGCCGGATTTGATCTCGGGTCATCCCACCTCCGATGCCGGCGCTCTTACTCACTGCGCCACCTAGCTGCCCCTTTAGGGCAATTGGGCTTAAGTAACTTGCCCAAGGTTACATGGCTAGGTTTTTGTTTGTGTGGATTAAATGTCTGAGGCCGGCTCCGAACTCGGGTCCTTCTGACTCCAGGGCCGGCGCTCTATTCACTGCGCCACCTAGCTGCCCCAAAGTTTTGTTTTTTAAAGAAAATATAATGCTGAACAAACTTTTGGGGAAAATGCACTTGAAATATTTGTAGGATCTTCTTGACAAGAATATTATAGCATATTCATATTTATTAGCATCATGTGAAATCTGCAAAATTTAATAATATGCATATGAAAATAATAAAAGAAATATTAAATGCTCTTACATAGAATATAAATAAAATAATAGTACAGGGAGCATATGTAAAAGATAAAATGAAGAATAATTAATGTAATTCTAAATGTTTAGTAAGTGAATGATCAAATTATAGAAAAATAAACATCTATTTTAAACGAAATGATAGTAATGTTGTAACATAGGAGTATTTGGGTGGCGTGTTTACAGTAAATCAGCACCCAGAAAATAAATCACAGCTCTGAAAAATTATTAGCCAAATCCAAGAGATGATTAATGATCTAAAATTCAGTTTAAAAAATGAACTGATTTTTTTTTTGCATCCCTAAGATTAAACTATAGAATCCACTTGCTACTTGTAGCTACCTTTTCAGAAACTCTGCTCCAAAACACTAATAATCTTTTTACCCACCAGTTTTAAGGGTGCAGAGATAGTCAATTAATATAGTGGAAAGCACACTTAATTTGAAGTCTGAGTCCCTGTTCAAATGTTTGTTCTGTTACAAAAGATGATAGGGCCACAGGTCTAAAGGAGGTAAGCAAATAATAAGTGACTGAATTCAATCTTCCCTTTTATAGATGAGGAAACTCGAGCACAGAAAAATCATTTACCCCAAGGTGACAAAGGTCAGAAATTTCAAATAAGGGTTTTGAACCCATGTCCTCTAAAATCCAGAGTCTGTACTCTTTCCAGTGACAGACTGCATTTTGTTAACCTTTCTCACCTTGGAGAAGTTACTTTAATAATCTGAGTCCGTTTCTTTGTCTATATAATGAGCAGGTTGTCCTAGGTGATGTCTAAGGTACCTTCAAGCTCTAAATCTATGATGCTTAATATGATCCCTTCAGATTTTCCCAAAATCAAGGTTATTTGTGTCAAGTAAATCAGTCAATTCAAAAGTACCCATAGTGCACAAGGTGATAGGGATGCAAAGAAAAAAAAAATCAAACAGTTCCTGTAATCAAAGGGATTTGTAGCAGAGACAATATCATAAAAGTACATATGATTTTTAAAAACCACACAAAACAAGGTAAACTGCCTGAGGAGGAAAGGCACTATTTCAGCAAAGGGAGGGGGAGGGGAATTAAAAAGGTCTCATCCAAGGGGGAGGAGCTAAGATGGCAGAAAGGAAGCAGTAACCTCGATGAGCTCCTTGGTCACTAAGTATCAAAGGGTGAATCTGAGCGGATTCTGGAGTGATAGAGCGCACTGGAAGACAGAGCGTGGCAGAGTCCAGCCCAGGAGGTTGCCCAGTGTGTTCATATAGGACAAGTACAGAGCATGTGGGGTCTGCACAGCCCAGACCTAAGAGCAGACAAGCAGACTACACCAGAGAGAAAAAGCCCCAGCCTGCAGACTTACTAAGGATGAATCTCAGTCATCTCGCCTTCATCTCATGAGAGGACTGGATGGGTCATTGGAGGCAGGTAGGAGAGTTGGGGCCCCAGTGGAGAAAGTGGCTTCCCCGGCTGCATTCAGCCCCTAGCCTGGAAGTTTAGAGACTGCCTGCCTGTATAATAAAGGGGCTGGAATGGCAAAGTAAATTCTAGCTGTTCCGATCCTCCCATCCCTCCTTGATGAAGCAGAAAACCCAAAGATAAGTCTCACACCAAGATTGAAATCCCCAGTTAATGGAAATAGCCTCAGGCTTGAGAGTCTCCAAGAAGGGGTGTAACTGAGACAGCCAGGAGTCTGAAGAGAAGAGAAGGAGGGGTCCCAACTAGCCCCACCTCACCTGACCAACAAAAGCCTATTTATAGCCCAGGGGTATAGAGGCAGAAATCTGAAGTGGTCAGACTCACCCCCACCTACTCATCTACATTCCTCACTGATTTCCCTGACTTAGCCATAAACTAGCCACCCAGAGATATTCAAAGCCAACAATCAGGCCCTAAACTCATAGCCTGAGAAACTAAGAAACAGGAAATCACAATGGGAAGGAAGGAAGCTGAGAAGGAGAAGGGGAAGGCAATAAAGTCTATTCGAGCCTACTATGCAGGGCAAGAACATCCAAATACACAGGACAATATAGATTCTCTACCCACACCTGAGACCACAGAAGAAAACGTGAACTGGTCTCAAGCCCAAATAGCATTCCTGGAGGAGCTTAAGAAAAATTTTTAAAGACCAAATCAGGGAAGCAGTGACCAACTTGGAAAAAAGTCTCAAAAGTAAAATTAGTGAATTAACTGGAGAAAATGCCTCCCTAAAAAAGGACCTTCAAAAATTAACTGAAGACCATAATTTGATAAAAATTAGATTCAATCAAATGGAAACTCAGAACTCTATGATGCAGTAAGAGTCAATCAAACAAAACAAGATGATTGAAAAATTGGAAGATAATGTAAAATATCTGACTGGAAAAATAACTGACCCAGAGAACAGATTCAGGAGAGACAACTTAAGAATTATTGGTCTACAAGAAAGCCATGATGAAAAAAGCAGCTTAGACAACATCCTCCAAGAGACTATCAAAGAAAACTGTCCAGAGGTCCAGGAATCAGAAGTTAAAATAGCTATCGATAGAATTCACCAGACTTCTCCTGAAAGAGATCCCAAACTGAAAACTCCAAGAAATATAGTAGCCAAATTCCAGAATTACAAGATTAAAGAAAAAATTCTACAAGCAGCCAGAAAGAAACAATTCAAATATCGAGGAACTACAGTTCGGATCACACAGGACCTAGCAGCTTCTACATTAAAAGATCAGAGGGACTGGAATTTGATATTTCATAGGGCAAGAGAGCTAGGACTACAACCAAGGATTAACTACCTGGCAAAACTGAGCATAATCTTTCAGGAAAGGAGATGGTTGTTTAATGAAATAAGGGACTTCCAGTTTTTCCTGATGAAAAAGCCAGAGCTCAATGGAAAATTTGATCTCCAATTACAAGACTATGGGGCGGCTAGGTGGCGCAGTGAATAGAGCGCCGGCCCTGGAATCAGAAGGACCTGAGTTCGGAGCCGGCCTCCGACACTTAATCTGCACAAACAAAAACCTAGCCATGTAACCTTGGGCAAGTTACTTAACCCCAATTGCCCTAAAGGGGCGGCTAGGTGGCGCAGTGAGTAAGAGCGCCGGCCTCGGAGTTTGGATGACCCGAGATCAGATCCGGCCTCAGAAAATGAGCACCCACGAATAAATCAAATGACTAGCCGTGTAACCTTGAGCAAGTTACTTAACCCCAATTGCTTTAAAAAAAAAAAAAGACTCAAGGAAGACATAAAAAGGTAAACAAGGGAAAACACAGACTCACACATGTATAAGTGCACACACCCACACCCACACACACATGCTCATTACTTGGGATGCAACAAGAGCAAAATGTTCACATCCCTATATGTGGAGCTGATAACTGTCAATATTTGAAATCTTTATGATTATCATGACCTTCAAAAGGGTTATACTTAGATAGAGGGTGTGGGTATGAATGTACTAACCTGAAGTCTAAAAAAAAACTATTAAGGGGATCAAAGGGACTGTAATGGGAAAAAGGAAAGGATGAGATAGGAAAAGGTAAAATATGCCATCTGAAGAGGCATCAAAACACACTATAGAAGAGGGGAAAGAAAGAGGAAGAAGAACATCATTTAAACACTATTCTCCCTGGCTCTGGTTCAAAGAGGGATCAACTTAATCAGTGAAGTTTAAGATTCTAATGTGAATAGACACATAAATTCATTAAATAGAGGAAAAGGAGGGAGGGAGAGGGGCACTGTTTGAAATTTACTCTCATTGGTTTGGAATCAAATGGGGAGTAATCTACTCTGATAAATGTAAAAATTTATTGTGTCCTATAGATAGTGGGAGGGTAAGGGGGGTGAAAAGGAGGAGACTAAAGAGGGGGATTAGAAGGGAGGGAAATAGTAGTAAGGGGAGAGGGTAAGTTAAGAAGGGGGGTGACTGCGTGGGAACACTGAGGGAGGGGATGGTCAAAAGGGAAAACTTCAACAAGGGGAAGGGAGAAGGAAGAAACAAAAACATAAACAGGGGAGGGAATAAGATGGAGGGGAAGAGACAGATATCATCATTACTGTGAACGTGAATGGGATGAACTCTCCCATAAAACAGAGGTGGATAGCAGAATAGATTAAAAACTATAATCCTACAATATGCTGCCTACAAGAAACACATTTGAAACACAGGGATACCCATAGGGTAAAGGTAAAAGGTTGGAGTAAAATTTATTATGCCTCAGCTAAAGTAAAAAAAGCAGGGCTAGCAATATTTATCTCAGATAAAGCAAAAGCAAAAATAGATCTAATTAAAAGAGATAAGGAAGGAAACTATATCCTACTAAAAGGCACCATCAAGAATGAAGCAATATCACTACTTAATATATATGCACCAAGTGGTATAGCATCCAAATTCCTAGAGGAGAAGTTAAAGGAATTAGAGGAAGAAATAGATAGCAAAACTATACTATTGGGGGACCTTAATTTCCCCCTCTCTGAACTCGATAAATCTAACCTCAAAATAAACAAGAAAGAAGTTAAGGAGGTGAATAGAATCTTAGAGAGACTAGATATGATGGGTCTCTAGAGAAAACTGAATGGGGATAAAAAGGAATTTACTTTCTTTTCAGCAGTGCATGGTACATACTCAAAAATAGACCATGTACTAGGGCATAAAAACCTCACAATCCAGTGCAAAAAGGCAGAAATATTAAATGCATCATTCTCAGATCATGATGCAATAAAAATTATATGCAATAAAGGGCCAGGGAAAGATAGACTAAAAACTAATTGGAAATTAAACAATTTAATCCTAAAGAATGGATTATATTATATATAAGTATAATTGAGCATATCAACAATAAAACTAGCAGAAACCACATGATCATCTCAATAGATGCAGAAAAGGCTTTTGACAAAATACAACATCTATTCCTATTAAAAACACTAGAAATTATAGCAATAAATGGAGCCTTCCTTAAAATAGTTGATAGCATCTATTTAAAGCCATCAACAAGTATTATATGCACTGGGGATAAACTAGAAGCCTTTCCAATAAGATCAGGAGTGAAACAAGGGTGTCCACTATCACCCCTCTTATTCAATCTGGTAATAAAAACACTAGCAGTAGCAATTAGAGAAGAAAAATAAATCAAAGGAATCAAATTAGGCAAAGAAGTGACCAAGCTATCACTCTTTGCAGATGATATGATGATATACTTAGAGAATCCTAGAGAATCAAGTAAAAAACTACTTGAGACAATAAATAAATTTGGCAAAGTTGCAGGATATAAAATAAACCCACATACATCCTCAGCATTCCTGTACATCTATCTCTAATGAAACTCAACAGCCAGAGGTAGAAAGAGAAATCCCATTTAAAGTCACTGTAGACATTATTAAATATTTGGGAATATACTTGCCAAAACAAACCCAGAATCTATATGATCACAACTACAAAATACTTCTCACACAAATAAAAGCAGATCTAAATAGTTGGAAAAATATCAATTGCTCTTGGCTGGGTGGAGCTAATATAATAAAAATGACAATTTTACCCAAACTAAACTATATATTTAGTGCCATACCAATCACTTTACCAAAAAACTACTTTTTAGGGTTAGACAAAATAACAAAATTTATTTGGAAAAACAAATGGTCTAGGATATCAAGGGAATTAATGAAAAGAAATGCTAGGGAAGGTGGACTAGCTATGCCAGATCTTAATCTGTACTATACAGCAGCAGTCATCAAAACTGCTTGGTACTGGCAGAGGTGTAGAGTAGTGGATCAATGGAATAGATTAGGTGTAGGAGACCCAGCAGTTAATGAATATAGTAATCTATTGTTCGATAAACCCAAAGACCCTAGTTTTTGGGATAAGAATGCACTATTTGACAAAAACTGCTGGGAAAAGTGGAATACAGTATGACAGAAACTGGGCATAGATCACTATCTAACACCATATACCAAAATCAAATCTAAATGGGTGCATGATCCAGGTGTAAAGGATGATACTGTAAGCAATTTGGGAAAGCAAGGAATAGTTTACCTGACAGATTTGTGGAGAGGAGAAGACTTTAGGACCAAACAAGAATTAGAGAGCATTATAAATTGCAAAATGGGTTATTTTGATTACATTAAATTGAAAAGCTTCTGTACAAACAAAGGCAATGTAACCAAGATCAAGAGGGAAGTGGGAAATTAGGAAAGAATTTTTACAATTTGTGTCTCTGATAAAGGACTCATTTCTAAAATTTATAGAGAATTGAGCAAAATCTATATGAATACAAGTCATTCCCCAATTGATAAATGGTCAAAGGATATGAACAGGCAGTTTTTGGAGAAATAAATTGAAGATATCTGTCAGCATATGAAGAAATGCTCTAAATCACTATTGATTAGAGAAATGCAAATCAAAACAACTCTGCGATACCACATGTCTCCAGTCAGATTGGCTAAGATGAAAAAACAAGAAAGTGACAAATGCTGGAGAGGATGTGGACAAATTGGAACACTAATACATTGCTGCTGGAGTTGTGATGCGAGATGGAGTGCCACATTTGAATATCAGAAATGCCACTTTTGGGGGGCAGTTAGGTACTGCAGTGAATAGAGCACCGACCCTGGAGTTAGGAGGACCTGAGTTCAAATGGGGCTTCAGATACTTAACACTGACTAGAAATGTGACCTTGGGCAAGTCACTTAACCCCAATTGCCCTGCCTTTCCCCCTCCAAAAAGCAAGAGAGAGAGAGAGAGAGAGAGAGAGAGAGACCCAAGGTCTCTTCATTTGTGGGGTGGCTAGGTGGCACAGTGAATAGAGCATCAACCCTGGAGTCAAGAGGACCTAAGCTCTAATCTGATCTCAGACACTTGACAGGTTTACTAGCTATGTGACCTTGGGCAAATCAATTAACCCCAGTTGCCTTGCCTTACCCCCTCAAAAAAAAAAAAAACATTAAAAAAGTAAAAAATAAAAGAAATGCCACTTGGAATTGATCAAAGAGTGTGTGGATGGGAATGATGAATAATAAGTTAGTAAATCCAGACTGGAAATATAGGATGGATCCAAGAAATATTGGAGGAGTACAGATGGTAAGGAGCTTTAAGTGAAGAACAAATAAGTTTATATTTGATCCTAGATGTAATAGGAAACTGTCAGAATTTGTTGAATAATAGAGAGAAACAGTCAGACTTGGGAAAATCACTTTGGCAACTATGTTGAAGGTGGATTTGAGGGACAGGATTTGAGGGAGATTTATTATAATATTCTAGGCAAAAGATAAAGAAGGAGTAATATTCAAGGAAAATTGTGCAGATAGTAATAAGAAGATTTGGCTATTGATTAGAAATGTAGGATGGAAATGAGGAGTCAAGGATACTAAAGAATCAAATCTTGGTGACTGGAAAGATGGTGGTTCCCTTGATTGAAATACAGAAATTTAGAAGAGAGTAGGTTTGGGGAAAGATAATGAGTACTCTTTTGGACATATTGAGTTTGTGGTATCTATTAGACATGTAGTTTAAACTATAAAGGATACAGTTGATGATGGTGATCTTATGATCAGAAGAGAACCAAGAACTGAATGTAGATATATGATGCTGGAGTGGAAATCATCTGCATAAAGATTAGAATTTAACCCATGTGTAGCTGATCAAGGTGTAAAAATATGTGGTATTGGGTCTAAAATTCTAAGTTTGTCCAAGTAAGGTTAATATGTCATTTTGGTTTCTCTAGCATTAAATGAAGAATTGTAAGCAAGCTAAATTAATTTGATACTCAACAACTCAGAACCTGATTTGAGTCAAACATTACCCAATGCTACAGCCTCTACAAATTTTTCCCCTACAATCCTTAACTCTCACAATAAGGCTAAATCTCACAGCAAAAAACTTTATTACAAATGTCTATACCTATTGGTGGAAGATCTAGGTAAAAAAAATCTCATTGATAATTGTATTTTTTCATTCTGAAGCTATAGATGCCTTGTTCAACACTCAAAAGATATCAGAGATGGTGATATATATGAAATATATCTATACATGTAATAAGTATAAATATATAAATATTATATTATTTATTACATATTATATGATATATAAATATAAGTAGTAAATATATATAATGGAGATGAGAGTTGAAGCAAAGGAAGTAAATGATTGAAGGAAAGAAGTACAGTATTCATTGTCCTTACATACATATCTCCCTTATTTACTAATTCTATGGCTTTGAAAATTCTGTTTGTTTTTCTTTTCTTGGAATGTTCTCCCCCTCTTTGCCCTGCTTTCTATTTCCTTTTTTATTCTTATTCTGGTTTTAGAGCATGGATCAAACAAATGCTATCTATTCTAGGAAACCTTTTCTTTTCCTCCTCTTCCCCATTTCCCCAATCCACTTCCCAAGTTGGTATTAAATTTTCTACTTTCCTAGCCTCAAACATCTCTTAATTGATGTGTTAAATACTATTCAGTATTGTCATTATTTATGCTTCTGTCATTAGTGCCCCCCCATTCCCCAACTAGGTTGCAACCTATTAAAGGTTATAAATTTATATACATTCAACAAATATGTCCTTTGTAAAATTTTCTCTATCAGTGTTAGAATAGTGGTGTGGACAAATAATGTTTATTTAATTTAATTAATTCCAAGAGGACAATTAAATTCTTTTTAAAAACATCTCATTTTATATTGCCCACATTTCATTTTTTACAGTATTGTAGATAATTAAATCTTGACTGTAACTGCATTGCATGCTAGTTTGCAGAGAGTCCCCCCCCACACACACCTTTTGCTTTAAAATTATTTGTAGAGGCAGCTAGGAGGCACAGTGAATAGAGTACTGACCCCTGGTGTCATGAGGACCTGAGTTCAAATATGACCTCAGATACTTGACACACCAGCTGTGGGCAAATCACTTAATCCCAATTGCCCTGATTTTCCCCCTCCTCCCAAAAAATAAAAAATATATATATTGTAATAAGGATCTTCATGAAGAGGTGAATTGAGTGAGAAGAATTTGTCTATAATCTCTTCAATATGAGATGATACACTCTCAATCTTTAAGCTTTTGATATTTTTATTATTATTCAAAATATTTTGACCAATAAAACAATAACAATGTGACATTGTGGATTGAGAAGTGATCTCAGAATCAGAAAGACTTTTATTCAAGTGCCATTTTTTGCACATGCTGTGTCTGTGACCCTTGGCAAATCATTTATCCTCCCAGTGCCCCGACTGAATTCTCTGTGATTTTTAAAGAACAGATGCCAATTGGTTGAAAGTTTCCTCACCAAGAAGGAGGTCCCTAATCTAATGAAATCTCATATTGCACAAGAAAAAAAAAGAATGTATTACTTGTAACTTTGTAATACATATAATCCCCAAGCAATTGTTTTTCAGACTAAGGCAATTGAGAGACTGATAGAATTTCAGAATTAGAAAGACCTCAAGGTCATTGAATCCATTCTATACCTGAACAGGAATCCCTACAAAAACACCCCTGGCAATTGATCATCTGTCTTCTAGTCTTTCAGGATTTCACATTCCAGTGATGGAAAACCCATTATTTATGAAGATAACCCATTCCACGTTGGATGGCTCTAAGTGTTAGGAAGTTTTCCTTACAAAAAAAAGCAAGATATTCCATTTAATAAATAAATCTTATTGAAATTTAGGCGTTACACTTTTTTTTTGTTATACTGATTTTTCTTAGCTGAATTTATCACAGTCTTTTGGCAGCTTAGTGAAAACCATCAAAAACAAGAAATGGCCAGATGTGATTGTCTTTGAAGGACTAATTTTTAAACATATTGAAGGATAATGCTGACAGCCACATTTCATTTTCTTTATTAGTCTGAGAGAAATGCCCACCCAAATCGGTATATAGACAGTTTATAATCTGACCATCAATATAACTAAACTTGTAATTATTGTTCATTACTTTAAAAATAGAGTTTGAATGTTTTTAAAAGAAATGGCAAATGCCAAGAAAAAAAATGAAAAGTGCTTGTAAAGATCTCTCTTCTTTTCATCCCAAATACCATTGTTGGTCTGATTCTAATTTTTGAATTTAATAGGTTTGATGATTATGCCTTGATTGTTCTTCTGTTGCTTCAATTGCATAACTGGACTAATTCTAGATAGCTCATAGATTTCTTATAAGAATATTCTGATAGAAATAACTTTTGAGCAATATTTGTGTGTTTCTTAGAATTTATTATGACTCTCTAGAGATATGTGTATCTATATACATACAGAGAGATTATAACATATCTCTTTTAAAAATTATTCTGTGTTGAATACCATTGTCAAATAAATTATATTTTCTTGAATTCACAGGTACCTCTGTTCTGCAGGTTACAGCTACAGATGCAGATGACCCAACCTATGGGAACAGTGCTCGGGTAGTATATAGTATTCTTCAAGGACAGCCATACTTCTCAGTTGATCCCAAAACAGGTTGGTCCTCTATCTTCATTATATTCTTTGGTCTTGATTAGAAAAAACAATACATTTATGTTCTTTGAAACCTTCTCCTTTACTAGGCATAATAAGCTGGTCATCTGCATTTTAGATATCCATTAAAAATGTTTAATGCTAACATGATTTTAGTTACTGAAGAATCTCAGCTCTATAGTTAAATTTGTTTTTATTTATTTTCTTTTTTTGCTTTTTGAAGGGGAAAAGATAGGGCAATTGGGGTAAAATTACTTGCCTGAGGTCACATGGCTAGAAAGTGTTAAGTGTCTGTGGTCAGATTTGAACTCAGGTCCAGCTGACTGTAGGGCTGGTGTTATATTCACTGTGCCACCTAGCGACCCCTTTTATTTCTGATGTGATAATTTCTACATAACTTTATTTATCTGTCCTAATTCCAGAGAAAATCTGAATGCCACAAAATTGTAGTGGTATAATTTTAAATGAGTTGTCTGTGTTTCCAAATGAATTTGAACTATACTTTAATGTGAATCTTTAAGTTGGAGAGGAGTTACTCTACATTCAATATCAGACTATTCCTACCAAAGAAAGTGAAGAATTTATTAGATACATCATCCTTAATATGATTTCAGTTGGGGGGAAAGACAAATTTTCCATTACTTAGTGTGTATGTATATACATGCATACATACATACATACATGCATATATACATATGCTAATATCTCTTAACTGAGAACTTAGTTGCAATGAACAACTTAATTTCTTTACCAAAGGAATTTTTTCACATCTTTTTTTAACGGGAAATACATTAAAACAATTAACTTAAAGTGACTGAAATGGTGAAAAAAATCTTAGAAAGTTAGATATTAGGCTGTTGAATCAAAAGCAGGAAGTTATCCATAAATTTCATTCAAGAAGATAGGATTCTATGCCTTCTTTCCCATCTTGCCCCAACCAGTAAATTAATGTTAATAATAATGTTGCCTTACATTTGTATGTTACTTTGCAGTTTTCAAAACTCACATTATCACATTTTATATAATTAATTGTATAAATTCAGAACTAAGCAGTACCTTAGAAGTCAACTATTCTAATCCTCTCATTTAATAGTTCAGGAAATTTAGGCCCAGTGAAGATAAATTGATTTCCCATCAAACACTGTTGTTGTAGTAGAGACAGAGCCAGGAGACATACTTCCTCATTACCAGTTCAGCTCTTTTTCTTCTAGATACCATCATAATAATTTTGTGAAGTCATCAAGGAAGATATTATCATTATTATACTTTTATGAAAATAAATTCTGGAAGGTTATAAGTTCTTAAGGTAATATGGTCAATAATTAGAATGACAACTGTATTCAACGAATTCTAACTATTTAGTAGTGCAAATTGGTCATGGAGATCCTCTCAATTTATCTTCCTGAGAAAAACTGAAAATTAAGTTTCTTAAATGTAGTGTGTCTTTTTTTTTCTTTTTTTGCCTAAAAGTCCTGAAGAATCATGTGAGAAATAGCTAGTTTCCAGTCAGGTGCAATCAGGAAAAAAAAATAAGGTTCAGGGAAACTAAGAAGATTATATTTTCTCTTTTTTTGTGAGGAGCATGTCTTATAAGGTCTTGTTGATCTCATAGAACTTAACACAATACCACACAAAATTCATGTTTTTGTATATACAAACAATGCATTGTTGCATGCAAGTAAGCTTCAAAGGGGAAAATGCTTTGTAAAACTGTATGAAACAAATATAAGTTAGGATCTAAAGTCAAATGTAACTTTAAAATAAAGGGGAGAATATTAGTGTTAAACATGTATGAATTTATTTTATGGGAAGAATCTGTGATTTAGACAGCCTATGGAAGTTCCAGTAATGGAAGGAAACTCAAATATCATTACAGGGTCAAATTACATTACAAATTACAGCTTCAATTACATTGAATTTTTAAGTAACAAAGGCTGGAAGGGAAGGCAAGTCTTCCTCCTTCCATGTCCACTGTGCTCACATATATCCTACTTTTTATTTGGACATTTTGGGTTACTGAAAAACCTTGAATTTTTTTAAAGGCATGGGCATTATTTCTCAATTATGAAATTGTATGCTTTACGTTGAGGGCAAGTCTGTTAAGCATGAAGAAAGGGTAGGTACTGTGGCTGTCAATGGGGGAGGTTGTCTAGTAAAGTTAGAAAAAAACTGTCACTCTTTTTTTTTAAACAAATGCTTTATTAACTTCTGTTTTACATCATTCATTTCCACCAGATTTTGAGTTACAATCATTTCCCCCCCGCCCGTTATTCCCCTGCCCCCACCCCAGAATAGCAGTCCCACAAGATATCGCTTCCTCCAATCTGCTCTCTCCCATACCTTCTCCCATACCCCCTTCAACTTTTCCATTAGAGGAAGGTGAATCTTTGTATCCCAATTCCTGCACATCTTATCTCCCAATTATAAGTAAAAGAGTATTAATAATAGTATTTATATATATTTGAAACATTTAATGTTAATACCTTGAATTTCAGATCCATTTCCTTCCTCCCTTGTCACCCATTCCCTCTGGGGAGATAAGTAATTCAGTATATGTTGTACATGTCTAGCTATGCAAAACATTGTCATAGTAGATATATTGTACAAGGATGCTTATAATTCCCTCCCACTCATCCCACCCCCCACCTGGTCCATTCCCTACATGATCCTGTCCCTCTTCTATAGTGGGTACTTCCAACCTCCCCTCTGCCCCAGGATGCCCTCCCAACCATCATCCCTTCTCTCATCCCCCTTGCCCCAATTCTTGTGCAGGTTGAGATATCTCATTTAGTATGTATGTCATTCTCTCCCTGAACCAAATTCAATGAGAATGTGGTTATGCCTTTTTTGCCTTCCTATTCTCCCCCTCCCTTGCAAACATTTCCCCTTGCTTCTTCTACATGAGATAGTTTACCCTACCCTGTCTTTCCCCATCTCCTCTTGCCACTTTCCTCTCTCACCTCATAATTTCATCCTTTGAGTATTCTCCCTTCCCAACAAATTCAACCTATGCCCTCTATCCATGTATAACTGTAACCATATACACACACATTCACATATGTATTCATATGACCACACACCCTTCTTCCATTATTTTCGTAGTGAGAAAGATATCATCAGTCACAGTTATTGTTTTTCCATATTCCCTATAGGAATGTAAATAGTTCAACTTTGTTAAGTTGCTTTTGATTTCTTTTCCCTGATTACCTTCTCAGGCATCTCTTGCTTCTTGTGTCTGGATGTCCAATTTTCTATTCACTTCTGGTTTTTTCCTCAAGAATGCTTGAAAGTCCTCTATTCCACTGAATGACCATATTTTCCCCTGAAACAAAATACTCAGTTTTGCTGGGTAGGTGATCCTTGGGTTCATTCCCAGCTCATTTGCCCTCTGGAATATCGTATTCCATGCCCTTTGATCCCTCAGTGTAGAAGCTGCCAGGTCCTGTGCTATTCTGATTGTGTGTCCACAATACTGAAATTGTTTCTTCCTGGCTGCTTGTAGTATTTTCTCCTTGATCTGGGGGTTCTGGAACCTGGCTATAATATTCCTCGGAGTTTTCTTTTTGGGATCTTTTCCAGGAGGTGATCGGTGGATTCTTTCAACCTCCATTTTGCCCTCTGGTTCTAGAACATCAGGGCAATTTTCCTTGAGAATTTCTTGGAGGGTGATTTCTAGGTTGTTTCTTTGATCATGGCTTTTGGGTAGTCCAATAATTTTTAAATTGTCTCTCCTGGATCTATTTTCCAGGTCAGTGGTTTTTCCCATGAGATATTTCACATTGCCTTCTACTCTTTCCTTTGTTTGGATCTGCTTAACAGCATCTTGATTTCTCATAAAGTCACTAGCTTCCATTTGCTCCAGTCTAACTCTGAAGGAATGAATCTCCTCAGTGAACTTTTGAGATTCTTTTTCCATCTGGCAAATTCGACTTTTTAAGGCATTCTTCTCCTCATTGCCCTTTTGGGCCTCCTTTGCCATTTGAGTTAGTCTATTTTTTAAGGTGTTGTTTTCCTCAGTCAGGCTGTTGACCTTCATTTCATACTTTTCCTGCATCCTCATTTCTCTTTCCAATTTTTCCTCCACTTCTCTTATTTGATTTTTAAAGTCCTTCTTAAGGTCCTCTATGGCCTGCAACCCACTCATGTTTTCCCCTGGGGCTTTTGGAGGAGGACTTCTGACCTCACAGTCCTTTTCCTGCTCTATGCCCCCAAAATAGGAGTCTAGGGTTGCCTTTTTCTGTTTCCTTTGCCTTGGCATGTTGCCACTTAATTACTTGACTTTTGGGCTTGTTGCCACACTATGGCTTTAAGGCCAGATAGAGGAATTTTCGTCCCGAACATGTGGGGGGCAACTTCCGTTACTGGCAAGCTGTAAATCCACCCACGACATCTACCCTAGATCACAATCCAGATTCAGGGAAGTTAAAGCAGGGAGGTTAAAGCTCCAGAAGTTGTTCAGAGTCCCCTTTTACATAGTTTGGGGGGAATCTGGGGGCATAGTGGCTTGGATAAGCTATTTCTACTCCGCCATCTTGGCTCCGCCCAAAAACTGTCACTCCTAATGCCAAAATGCAAGGTATACCTTTATCATTTAGTAAGTCTAACCTCAACAATGGAGGCTTCATCTGGTCAGCAATAAATCTCGTTCGGCAAATATATATTTTCTAGAGGTTTAAAAACACAACTGAAATAGGGACATGGTCTATTGTCCTTCGATAGTAAGAGGATAATACACAAATTTAGTCTTTGATTTCCTTTAAGTAAAGGGCAGTTTCAAATTTAATATTTGTTTTTAAATAAATTTTTCTTCAAAAACATGTTTTCAAAATACTATTATAATAAAGGACCTGCTTTATCACTTTTACACACACAAACCTACATTTTTTGCTAAAGGAAAAAAAACCAAAATCCCTCTATTGTTAATTATACAGTGTACATGATAAAATAGGTTTTTCTGTTTGTTTATTCTTGTTTCCATTTTTGTACTATGTCAATTGAGGGCAATGCCTGGCTACTCTAAGGTCAGACTATAGCAGGGTATCTACTAAATACACGTGAAAAAAGAAAATTTATGCAATGGGATGAAATCTATTAATCCTAATATGCCCTTTAAAGCATTAAGCATTTCCACTATAGAGATAAAAAATATTTTTAAACATAAATTAGTCCCCATTCAAATCCTGTCAAATGCATATCTTTTTCTGGGGGAATAAACAAAACAAAACAAAAAAACCAAAACAGGACTTACTTGAATGAAAGACATGATGCCTTTGTTGATATACTGTTATTTCAAAGCTATAATGTCTTCAAGGTATTTAAATGAAAACAGCATAAAAACACATGACCATTGGTGTATGTCCTATGACAGTTGATATGGAAAGGTTTATTTTTTTATTATTAAGGATATGGGCCTATGAACTTGTTTTATTAATATTTTGTTAACTAGATTTCTATGTGACTATTTTCCTTTGTAATCCTATGTATTTTATTTTATGTATTTAAAAATGTGATTCTGAGTAGTGCTCCATGAGCTTTACCAGAATTCTGTAGAAATCCATGATCCAAAAATATTAAATACCTATTATATGGATTAGTTCAAAATTCATTATGGTATTCATATTGTTTTGTTCAACTGTAATCATATTTTTTAAAAGCTGTACAATGTCTGTATTAAATCTGAGCTTAAAATATATAGATTAGAAGAGTTGAGCCAAAATGGTTGAGTAGCAGGAAGTAGAGGCAGATTTTTATAACCTACTTCCAGAGCACAGACCAGGGCTTACTTAGGAGAGGACGTGCATCTAAATGTGTCGTTCCATGTTGAGAAGCATTTGAAGGTTTGAGGTTGTGTACCTCAAAGTAAGGAGCAAGGAGCAAGGTCAAAAGCAATAATTTTGTTTATGTGACCCCAGAAATGGTGTGAGGTCTCTGTTCCTTCGTCCAGTTCTGTCTGTAGCCTGCAGTTGAATAACTGGCACAGGAATCCTAATCCAGATGTGAAACTATATTTCTATTACTCTGCACCGTTTATAGTGGTTGAGTCTAGCAGAAGTCTACTGGAACTTTCAACCAGGTACAAGTTTACAAGAATATTAGTAGACCCCAAACCCCATTTAGAACTTTCAAAGCTCAAACCAAGAGGGCAAAAATCAGACATTAACCTCAATTAAATCACTTTGAGATGACTGAAAACTCCCAGGTGCCCATTTTAAGTTGTCCTTGAAATCCTGGAGTAATACAATAATCAACACTCTGAAACAAAGTAGTAGAACCAGCTTAGATATCTCCTCCAGAAGTTTACAGAGCTACACACTAGTGTAAAGTTTGAATCGAGGAATTTTCTGTAAATATGAGCAAACAACAAAAAAATATCCCTCCATTAAAAAGTTATTCCGGAAGGAGATGCCTAGTGGGTAGAGCAAAAAGAAGCAGTGCAGCTGACCTATTCACAACACATCCAGACAAATCTAAATGCACCAGACTGAATAAGGATAAAGAAAAATTTTTTTAAAAAGTTATGCCAATCTAGGTTGACATAGGAAGGCAGATAAAGATGCCCACAGATACTGGGCACAAAGTTGAAGTAAGACCACGTAGTGGTAGTATTCTAGGGCACAGGGAAGGGCTGCACACCAGCATGAAATGAAGTCCTAGACCTCTCCTGGGGGACTGGGACCCCACGCTGGGGCACTGGGATGGGTATAATGTCAAGTGCAGCTTGGTTATCCACTACCTAGTCATAGGTCTCAGATCCAGTCACAGCATAGAAAAACTCTGACCAGTGTAGCAAGAAAAAAGGAAGTTCAGAAGTCAGATGCAGCAGCAAAGGTATGGTTCAGACCTTAAACACAAAGCACCGTCTCACTTCAAGAATCAAGTCTAACCTGCAAAAGAATTACTGACTGACAGCTCCACCAACAGTGAATCGCTGAGCTTGCTTTCCCACACACTTCAAACAATCATTTTTACTTTGTTCATTTGTTTTTGTCATTTTTGCTAATCTAATGGGTAGAACAATGGAGTTGTTTTATTCTGAATTTATCTTGTTTTTTTGATATGTTTAGGAACACTTCTCAGAATTGTTGTTAGTAGGTGTTTTTCATTTGTAAAATGCCTATTCATAACTTTTGACCACTTATCTTTACAAAAATGGCTCTTATTCTTATATATGCATTAATTATTTATTAATCAGGTATAAATTTCACTATATTGTAATGGCTAATTCTGATATTCTATATTTTTACCACCCTTGACAAGAATTTGTAGTACTTGGTGGCAGTAAAATTAGAGGACATGATTTTATTCTTAGATTTATAAAGACTTAGCTGAGTTACTTCCAAAATGTAATATCAATAATGAATCTGATTGATCACCACCTCACCATGAGCACAGCTGACAAGACTTGTCACAACTGCTATAGATGACACATTTATTTATATATTGCAGATGATAGAGGTTAGTTGGTAATTTGCCATACAGCTATTAAGGAATTTTAGACATAAATGAGTAAGTTTGCACAGTATAATATATTTGTGTTTATTTTTATTTAAATTATGCATCATACTTCACTAAATTGTATATAAAACATGTTTATTCAACTTTGAAACCTTATCCATTTCCAAATGATAATCATATTTAAAAATTTTCCATAGATGAATTTTACTCTTATTCTTATGGAAAAGGAACCTTGAAAACCTCATCTTCAGTTCCAAAGATTGACATCCACCACTGAGTGTCCAAAGGACTTTATTACACTCGATTGATTTCTATTATATAATATCAGAAAAAAATAGGTCATCATTAAGAGTCACAGCTCTCGTTGGGCAAAGCCTTCTTTATCAGTGATAGATGTTTCAAGCAATTCTTCTCCACTTAATCTAAAATGGTGCTGTTCCCCGTTTGGACAGCAGATTTTAAAGATATGTTATAATATTGGCTTGTTTTCATTCCCCTTGAGATGTCATTTCAAATATTCTAAAGATATGTTTATCATAATATTTAAATATTATAATATTTAGGCTTATAATACAATTTAATTGGAATTCATTTTTCATCTTTTCATTTGTAATTTTATTTTATATTAACTTAAATTTTATTCCCAATTAATATTCTTTTGCTTCAAAGAGCTGGAAACTGTTCCAGAATTATACCAAAGAGAATTATGAAGCACTCTTAATAAAATTTATATATATATATATATATATACATATATATATCAGTTTTAAGAATAACATTTTAAATTTTCAATTATTATCATTCAAACTTATTGAAGGAGTTATTTGAAGTTTTACTTATGTATAATGTATACCTATCCACCTACTAGGTGTAGATACATATATAATATATGGCCAGCACAATAATAAGTCTGTTTTAAAAAAGTTATGGGTGTGTGTCTATTTATATACACAGCACCTCCACCCTCCTACTCCACATAAATGTATTGGTGAGGAACTTTCTCTACCACTACTGCTTTATCTGTAACTTAAAGTCTTTGAAAGTTTTCTTATATATTAAGAGGTTAAGTTACTTGTGCAAGCTCACAAAATCAGTATGTCTCTGAGGCAGGACTTGAACCTGACTCTTCCTAATTTTGAGTATATATTTTTAGCCATTACATATACTGCATTGCTTCATATACACCCACATGCATATTTATGTTTCTTTTGCCATAGGTATTCGTTTCACTTATATATACTGCAGTTAAATTTGAATGTCTATATCAAACACATATCTTTGGAGACTGTGGGATTCCTTGATTCATAATCCTTCAACATTACCATAACAATATATCATGTAAAAAAAAGAGGGGGCCCTGGTTTCATAGAAATACTTGAAGTAATTAAAAAAGCTAGACAATTTCCAAAAGGAAAACAAACAACCAAATAAAGAGATTATTATGCTCCTTTTATTCAATTTTGCACCTAGTAATAATATTGACATAATATATGAAATATATACTTCTTGTGAAAATGCTAACATGTTAGCATTAATAACCACTTATGACTCTGAATGAAGTTAGGAGGGATTAAATCATGAAAACAAGTGATTGGAGCTAAGAACAACATCAACAAAAAGTACAATTAGGCTAAATGAATGAGGGAAGTTGAGAGAATTCAGACATGAGCAGATTCCTGAGAATTCTGATGCCCAGAATGTGCTAAGGATGCCAAGAAAGGGTAAAGACCAAGAAAAGAGGGGGGGGAGTGATTTCTTTTGTTTGCTATTGTATCTGTTGTTGATGTTATTTTTAGATTTATTGGGGGGGGAATATGAAGAAAAATAGGATTCATGGGGGATGAATGGGTGATAACTATCAACAGAGAGCTTTGAAAGGGCACAGGCAACACTGGGAAGAGGAATATGATTACCAAAGTCAAACTGCTTACTTCACAGTATTCCCTTCCAGTAGTTAAATATTGAAGTCATTTTTGCCTCAACATTAGAACTCTCTAATGGCTCTTTTGTCTGCTCCTTAGTGTAAGGAGGCCCACTGAGGGTCAAATCGTACATAAACTTTGATTTTACTTGATTTCTATTTTGGAATGGGAACTTTGTGGAAAGGATAGCTAAACTTGTTCCCTTAAAATAATTTTGAAAAACATGTCCCTAACTAATTTGTACAAATTTCAACATGGATTTCTTCCCTATATTTTGTTAAAATTTTGTAATGTCTTTTAGGTCATGACTTTCTGGCAAGAAAGTTTTTTTTTTCTTTTGAAGGGATCAAATTCCTACTAATGTAAATTATGATTACATATCCATTTATAGTTGTATTTTTCCTCCTATTTCTTTAGTGTGAAATAAAAACTGCCTAATAACAGAAGCATTGAAGTCATTTTGAGGTAATTACACATTTAACATACTATAGAAAATTTCATATCCTTAAAGATCAGTTATATGTTGTTTTTTTGTAGACCTAAATGAAAGAAAAAATGTGTGCATTTTTGTGGGTATTTTTGTAAGCATATATCATTACATCTCTAAATCATAAGTAGTTATGCATATGTTTTAATTAAGTTAGAATAGGAGCCAATGTGTTATGTCTATTTAATGACACAAACCTCTAAATTCCTTTGTCCTTATGGATTCCATAGTGTCATCCAATCAATCAAGAAGTATTTGAACACTTAGTATTTGAACGCTTAGTATTTGAACATATTTGAACGCTTAGTGTCAAGCACTGTGATGAAAACTAGGAATAAAAAGAAAGGTAAAATATGTCTCCTAATCAAACATCTACCCAAAACACAAATTTCTTCTGTAGCATCCCCAGTAATTGACTAACCAACTTCTTTTTTGAACAATCCTAAACATAGGAAGTCATTACTTTAAAACAGATGATTCAGGGTTTTTTTTTTAATTGAAAATATTTAATTACTTCTTCTTATATGACAAAATTTGTCTCTACAACTTTGACCCATTGTTACTATGTATTAATTTTATAGCATCTTAAATAATTTAAAACACTTTCCATTATCTTATTATTTTTATGCTCAAACTATATAGTTTAATAAATCAATCACCTACCATTGATTAAGCACCTATTATGTGTTAGGCACTGAGATGCACGGATAAAACATTGATAAACTGAAACAATTCTCACTCTCAAGGTTCTTTCATTTTATAGTAGAATAATTTCTCAGATGACTGTGTTTTGATTTCCTTTACTCTTCAGACCAATGTTTTCTAGATACATTACAGCTTGTCAGTTCCCCATAGGAAATTGAATTCAATATTTTAGATGTGTTTTGACAGGGCCAAAGACAGTGGTATTACCTCTACACACAGTATTTCAATTAGTGCAGCTAAGATTACTTTTGCTTCTTTGGTTCAACCATTACACTAAGTTCCTGCTGTTATATTTTATTTTTCATTTGAACTACTGACTAGTCAAAGTCTTCCCATCCTTTACATTTGGTGTTTAATGTGGAACTTTGTTTGTTTATTTGTTTGTTTGTTTTATTGAAACTTAAAATTTGAAAATTATCTCTAATAAATTTCATCCCATTAAATTTAGTTCATTTCTCCAGCTACCTAAGATCATTTTGAATCCTTATTTTGTCATTTGAAGGTTCAAATAGGTTCATAGGTCAGATTTTAGTTCTATGGGGTTGAGCAATATCACTCTACTGATGTTAAAAGAATTTGTTATTGTTTGCAATTTTTCCTTTTTCCTTTAGAGTGATTTTATACACACATATGTATACATATATATGCATGTATGTGTGTATATACATATATGTCAAGAATTAAAATTACTGACTTACACATCTGTAGAACATATAGGGTTTTTAGTTTTAAGATTATAAAACACAGGATATAGAGCTGGAATATATCTCAGAGGTTATTTATTTTAATGCCTTCTTTTTGCATATGTGGAAACTGAAACAGAGAGAGGCTATATGATTTATTCAGATTTCCATAGAAAGGAAAGAGTAGTCATATTTGAATTTGAGTCCTCTGACCCCAAATCTAGTACTCTTTATAATGTTTTGCAAATTTTGATTTACTTATTATACTATGAAGGCATATACATAAAATGTCATCAAGATAATAGCACCTAATAATATATACAATTTATGGAATATTCTTTCTGAATATAGCCAAAAGGACAATAGAAATGCACGAAGCATAAAGAATTAGGATTTTAGAAACATTGATTGGAAATGAGTCCAAGACTAAGACCATGACATATTGGTTAATGAGAGATGGGATTTGCAGAGAGAGAGAAAAATCTTATCCTCAGGCAAGGGACCCTTAAGCACTCCCTGAATTACAGATAAGAAAGGACTATAAAAAGAGGGAAAATGACTTTATTTGGCATTTAAGAAAGGTCATGGGAACCCTTTCTGACATTTTTGCTTGGATTCTAGAATATAGTTTTATACTATGTTGCTTAAGCCTCATATGAAGGAATTGCCCTGAATTTACACCACCCTGAATGGTTTGCCCTTAAAGGAATATACCCAGATTTGCTACTGAAAGAACTGGTGATTTAACCTGTTTACATAGTATTTCCCTGTCAAAAACTTTTTATACTAAAAAATAAGAGAGTAAGATGGATAAATACATTGTGCTGAAGTTAAGTTGGCTCCTGCTTTCAAGGGGCATAAAATAAACATGTAGAAATCATAGGGAGTGTGGTTCGGTAGCTAGAGAACTGACCTTATGAGAAGGAAGTCCTGTCTAAGCCACATGTTAACTGAGTAATCATGAGTCAGTTATTTCATCTGTCTCTGAGCCAGACAACTCTCTAACACTTTAAATTATCCATCCCAGGGGATATTAATGACAACAGAAGCACAAGGAAGTCACATATGCTTGGCCCAAGCAGCAAATGGTGTAAAGTAAACTCTCAATTATGTGGCAGTTATGAAAAGAGAAATAGTGTAGGCCTAGAAATCCTGATGTCAACTTTTTGGAGGAATGTTGAGATCCCCTTAACCTTTGCTCAGCTATGAAGCTGGAGATTAAAGCAATAATTGAGGGGAGGATGAACCCAGATAGTAAGGGTAAAATGGACATGAGGTTGCCTGTTTAGAGGTTCAAATTATAATTGCTTTTTAGAGATGTCTAAGCTTTTAGGAGGAGGGTAGGGAGGGAGTGAGAGAGAGAGAGAGAGAGAGAGACTACATACACACATTTCTAGAGGGGGGGACTCACTGGAATGTTGGGCTGCTTCTTAACTAGCAACAAGTTCCAGATGATTACAAGCCCTCAGGATAAAATTATGGATCTGGATATCTGTATTTATTTCAGGGGTGATGTATTAACAATGCAACATTCACAATGCCTATGGCAATTATAAATAGGCTTATGTGGTTATTAAACACAAAACATACCAGGATTTCTATATGGGGGATAAAGCTAGAACATTTATTAAAACACCAAATCACTGAGTCCCAAAACCAGAAAGTCAAAGCAATCAGAGTAGTAATGAAATTGGCACATGTAGTTAACATAGTAAACAACATTCTTAAGCCTTGAAAACAGAAAAGGCTACCTCAGGCAAAGGTCCTTTTCTCCCCACTCACAGCAACTGCTCAGGGTCCAGGAAGCGAACTTCCAACAGCTCTGGCCCCCCGAAGTTCCAGTCCCTGGCAGTCCCCAACAAGAAATTCTGGCTGGCTCAGAAAGGGGTTTGCACCTCTACCTGTACCTTGCTGCCACTGTTGCTGCTGCTGCCGCCAGTCACCGCCAGAACTCTTGCTTTGCTTCCACTTCCTCTTGCCCCACCCCTTCCTGCTATGTCAGCAAGTCCAATGGGGCATGGAAGATCTTTAAATCCTATAACCCTTACAGGTGAAAAGAAACATTTGAATTTTTGTGTTCTGTCTGTCTTAAAGCCCTAAATTTGTTTCTCAAATGAGGGGACCCAAAACAAAGACTGGCATGTGAATGAGTCTGGAGAACTAGAGGACCATGGGGGAAAATATGATTTATTGGAGAGTGAAAAAATTGTTTGAGTTATTTAGAGTCTATTGTCAATGTATTTTCTGGGTTGTTTCTGTGCTTCTGTGAGTTCTTTGATTTTTTTTTCTATTGTCTGTGGAGTACAATAAAAGGTTGTCTTGTGCCCAATATAGGCACTATTACCTTAAATGCTTATATGACTTCTATGGGAGGCTTTTACCATATCTATGGAGACCAAGAAAGGAGTTCTTTCTGGAGACTTTTTACTCCTGATTAAGGGATTCATTTTAAAATATTCATTTAAATGTTCATTTTTTAGCTCTTTCTATAGCTTCATCTGTTTTCTCACCAGCATCATCTGTATCATAAGAATTTGCTTATCATCCCACTTTTCTTGGTTGAATTTTGCAGAGTTCATGTCATAGGATCCGATTTATCCCTTTTCTGATCTCTTTGAAATCTAATTCTCCAAAATTTAAAGTACTTGTTGGACTATGTTAATTATTTATCACAAAACCCTTATTCCTTTTCTCTATTATTACAAAACAGTCTAGAAGGAAATAGTCCTTTCTTTCCAAGCTTGTGTCGCTTCATGTTCAACAATATCCTACTTTTGTAAAAACCAAGTATGGAAGAGAAAGTTCTTTTATCTTTTGAATAATGACAACTTCCCAACAATTTTCATTTTCATACTGCTTTGAGCTTTACACAGTATTACTGTTTCAAGAATTCTGTGATGTAGGTAATGCCAATACTTCTATTTCCCGTTATATAAATGAAGAAATTGAGGTAGAGTACTAAAGTAACTTGTCCCTGGTCACACAACTAACAAGTGTTAGAGTTAGTAAGTGAAGCTGTCTCCCTGACTTCATTCTTGTTTTACTCTACCTTTATCATTTCCTTGTTAATGAGAATGAATATTATCCTAAAGTAAGAAACAGGTAAAAAGATCGGGATCTTTTCAGCACTATGAAGATTCACAAATCAAGAAACCAAAATTGATCATGTTACAGAAATAGTTTAAGTAGCTCCACTCAAAACCTATGGAAATATGTAAATTTTGGTGCCTGGGGCAAGAGTTTTATTCCAGCCTCCTACTTCTACAAAATTAGGTTTGGTGAGTAACTACTTAAAGATGCCTGTTCACTGAGGTGAGTGTTATCTCACTCAGAGTAAGAACTTAAAACAACTTTAACCTAAAACTGCCAGGGCCTCCCATTACATCCTGAACCATCTCCAGGCATTGTGGTGAATATCTGGCCACTTGACCCAGGTGGCTCTGGAGGAGAAAGTAAGGCTGGTGACATTGCACAATCATCCCTCACTCAAATCAAAGTCAACCACAAGTCATGTCATCATCCTCCTGATACCATGGTCCTCTTTGAGAAAGAAGGACAAGTACAGCAAATATTTCTGCCTAAAGGAATCTCTATCTTTTTGAAACAAGGAAAGTTCAAAGGAAGGATCAATGCACAGTGCAGTCCTGCATGAGCCACAAGCCCAGGCCTGGGACAGCCCAGACCTGTGGCAAAGCCTGGTCAGAGCAGATTTCAGGAGAGTGAATCATCAGCAGCTGTAGCAGTTTCCAGATTTCTTGACCCATAAATGCTGAAGAGAAAGTAAAAGGTCAGTGGGGAAATCTTTTCAAACCGGATGATGGAAGAGCATGGTTTGGCCCCAGCCCCCAGGGTGAGATCAGGCAGAGCAGCGGCAGCTGCAGCTACTGCCCTATAGCTGCCTCCAGAGTTCCTGGCCTGCAGATCTTAGGGGGACCAAGTGAATATTCAGAGCAGCTTTGACCTGCTTGGGTCTGGGTCACAGTCTTGGGCAGTGGTCCTAGGGTGAGAAACACCAGTATGCCAAAGCTTGTGGTGACCATAGAGAGGGCACCCTCCTCAGACCTCTGACAATATTTGAAAAAACTCCAGAAAATTGGGACACATATCTCCCCACTCAGGAAGCAGAGTTCTACAATGTCAAAGAGCAAAAAGTCAAGTAATTGGCTGGCAAGATAAGCAAGCAAAGGAAGCACAGTCAGACCATTTAATCCTTTTGGGGGGACAAAAAGGATCAAAGCATGGAATGGGAGGAAGACAATAAAGTCAGAACTCCTGCATCAAAAGCTTCCAAGAAAAAAATAGAAATTGGTTACAGGCCATGGAGGACTTCAAGAAGGATTTTGAAAATCAAGTAAGAGAGGTGGAAGAAAAATTAGGAAGAGAAATGAGAATGATGCAAGAAAATCATGAAAAGGAAGTCAAAATCCTGCTAAAGAAGACCCCCAAAATACTGAAGAACATAACACCTTAAAAAAGATAGACTAGGGTAAATTATCTTATATAGAAGAGGCAAAAGAAAACTGTTACAATGGAGGGGAAGATCAGGAAGGTGAAAGGGAATGGGTCAAACACTCTCATTGAATTTGGCTTAAGGAGGGAATAACATACATGCTCATTTGGGTATCTTACCCTACAGGAAAGTAGTGGGGAAGGGGATAAGAAGGGTGATGATAGAAGGGAGGGCAGATTGGGGGAAAGGGTAGTTAGAAGCACATAATTTTGAAAAGGGACAGGGTAAAATAGAATAAGTGGGGGGGCAGGATAAGATGGAGGAAAATATAGTTAGTCTTTTACAATATAACTACTATGGAAATGTTTTGTGTAACTACACGTTTACAACCTATATTGCATTGCTTATCTTCCCAGTGTGGGTTGGTAAGGAGGGAAGAAGGGAAAGAATCTGGAAATCAAAGTTTTAAAGACAAATGTTAAAAAATGTTTTTTACACACAATTGTAAATAAGATATACAAGCACGAGGTTAGAGAAATCCATCTTGCCCTACTAGAAAGTTAGAGGGAGCATGGGGAGGATATAAGAGAAAGCAGATTGAGGAAAGTGGTATTCAGTAGGCTCGCTGTCTTGGGGTGGGAGTAGGGAAAAGATGGGGAGAAAATTTGTAAATCAAAATCTTGTGGAAATGGATGCTGAATACTAAAATAAATTAAAAAATAAAGAAGAATCAAATAGATAATTAGGTTTTGAATTCCCCCTGTTTTGTTGTTGTTCAGTCTTTTTGTTTGTTTGTTTTTCATCTTTTCTGGCTCTTCTTGAACTCATATGGAGCTTTCCTGGAAAAGACATTGGAGTGGTTTGCCATTACATTCTCCAGCATATTTCATAGATGAATTACTTGCACTGATAAGGCCACACACATAATCCTCTGGGAACTCCTTTTTGCCTTTTGCATTTGATAGCTTCTCCTCTCTAATCTCCCTCCAACACATGTTATTTCCCATTCTTCATAATCTAAGTTCTTCTTTCATAATTTTAGAGTTATTTTTGCTTTCAAGAAAAAACTGATTATATTCCAGAAGTTGATCAAGTCACTGTTATTTTGTTGCTTTTATTTAGTGATTTTCTGATATAAAATAATTTCATGGAAAATATTGCAAATATCTCATATTTTTATCTCCTGATACTTTATTAAATGTATCTTAACAAAAAATGTCATTAGCAGTACAACCTCTAATACTTTTGATTTCATTAATGATGAATTCTTTCTTTCATTTTTGGAAAAATGTAGAATGCTCATCACAATATTTCAGGGAAAGTCACAAAAACAACACACCCATACTCTTTATTCATTTAAAAGACATGAAAATACACCAATTTCAACCAAACTCAGGTTAAAATGGTAATCAAATGAAAGATTTCACATTCCTGTGTAGTTTTGTCCTAGAGATTATAAAGATTCCTTATTAGGAAGCTTACTATTATTTACAATAAATAGATTATTAAAGCTACCCAATGTTTTTTCAGGCAATGTATTTTTTAAATATTGATTTTCAAAATATCACCTTAATTTGCCAGCATATTCCACTCCCACCTCCACTCAGAGAACATGCCTTATAAAATTTTAAAAGGGAGAGAAAAATATATATATGTATATTATTTATATATTTATATAATATTCAGCAAAACACATCAAGCAATTTCAACATTATATGAAATATTCTATCTTGGTTGAGGGGAAAAAATAGGAAAAAGAAGGAATTTTATCATTATTTCAGTGGAGAAGAGAACCAGAAAATGGTGTGGTTTCCAAGACTTTATAAGTGTCATGTTATGTAGAATTCAAATTGCAGCATGAAGCTGGTTGCTCAGCATATAGGCAATTAGGCAGTTTCCAGAGAAGGGAAGTTTTCCATTAAGGTTGGTTGAGAGGTATAGCAGTATAAACATTCAATAAAATGTAAGCAAAGCCAAAACACAACCTATTTTTAAGGTTTTTTAAATTAAATTTTGTTTGTTTTTAGTTTACATCATTCATTTCCACAAGATCTTGAGTTACAAATTTTCTCCCTGTCTTTCCTCTACACACCACCCCAAAACAGCAATACCACTGTATACCCTCTCTCCCAATCTGTTCTCTACTATATTCTCCCCCGTTTCCCCTCTGACATTCCAGTAGGGCAAGATGGATCTTTGCATGTAAAAAAATTATATATACGTATTTTAAATATTTTATTTTAAAACTTTGAATTCCAGATTCTTTCCCTTCCTTCCTCATCACCCACCCTTCCTGTGAAGTTAGGCAATTCAATATAGGTTGTACATATGTAGCTATGCAAAACATTTCAATAGTGGATATATTGTGAAAGAGTGGCTATTATTTCCCTCCATCCTATCCTGCTTCCTACTTGTTCTATTCTCTACTTTGACCCTGTCCCTTTTCAAAAATGTGTGTTTCTAACTTCCCTCCCCCACCCTGCCATTCCCTCAATCATCACCCCTCTCATCCCCTTCCCCCTACTCTCCTGTAGGGTGAGATACCCTATTTAGTGTGTATGTCATTCCCTCCCTAAGCCAAATTCAATGAGAGTAAGTTTGACCCATTCCCTTTTGCCTTCCTGCCCTTCCCCTCCATTGTAACAGTTTTCCCTGACTTTTTCCATATGAGATAATTTACCCCATTCTGTCTCTCCCCATCTCCTATTATATTCCTCTCTCACCTCTCAATTTCACCTTTTAAGAATTATATCTTCCTATTTAATTGGTCCTGTGCCCTCTGTTTATACCTATACACACACACACACACACACACATATACATATATATATATATATATACACACTCAGATATGTTTGCATGCACCCATATACCCTCCTATATAGACATATATATCTATACATGCACACATATACGTGTGTGTATACAAATAAATTTATATTCCCTTTAACTATTCTCATTTTGAGAAAAGTTTCATAAGTTACAATTATTGTTTTTCCATGCAGGAATATAAAAAGTTCAACTTTGATAAGTTTCTTATTATTTCTTTTTCTTGTTTACCTTCTTATGCTTCCCTTGCTTCTTATATCTGAATGTGAAATTTTCTATTCAACTCTGTTTTTTTCATCAAGAAGGCTTGAACGTCCTCTATTTCATTGAATGACCATATTTTCCCCTAAAACCTGATAATCAGTTTTTCTGGGTAGGTGAATCTTGGTTTTAATCCCAGCTCCTTAGACCTCCAGAATATCATATTCCAAGCCCTTTGATCCCTTAATGAATAAGTTGCCAGATCCTGTGTTATCCTGATTGTGCTTCCACAATATTCAAATTGTTTCTTTTTGGCTGCTTGTAATATATTCTACTTGATCTGGTAACTCCACAACCTGTGGTTTGCCACAGTAAAACTCTACTTCCAGAGAGGAGAGCTTTGTCCCAAATTGCTGGGGTTTTTGCAACTGCTGGACCTATTAGTTGGCTGCCCTCTCTGAAGCCACCACTGGCTCTGGCACCTGATCACATGCCACAGGTCCTCCACCTTAGACAGCAATTCAGATCCAAGCCAGTTAAAGAAAGAACTATTACCCCTCAGAATGATTGCTTGATCCCCCTACAATCTGTAGACCAGGAGCTCTGAAGCAGCCATGTAGTGGCGGCCACTGCACCTCAGCCGCATCTCCCTCCAGCAGCAGAGTGCAGACCACACTCCCAGACTCCCTGTTCCCAAAATCTACACTGACCTCTCACTTTGTCTTTGGCATGTATGGGTTGATAATTCTGGAAAGCACCACAGCTGCTTGTGATATAGTCCCTCCAGCTGGCAACTTGTTGGGCCAAAAGGCTAAAACCTCAGGCTCAATAGGGGTTGGACTCTGCTCCTAGTGTGTTGCAATGAACCCTTCCTATCCACCTGCCGGGCTGTCTTCAGGGAGATATTTGTTTCTGTCACTTTGTGAGTTCTATAGCTCTAAAGTTTGTTTAGAGTCATTTTTATAGGTATTTGAGGTAGTTATCAGGGTAGTGCAGGGAGTTTTCCTGCTTCTACAGCACCATCTTGGCTCTACCCCCCCCCAAAACAAAATCTATTAATGAAACCAAAATACAAGCTTTGAATGGATCCAAAACAAGACCTGGGTGAGTAAGACCTAAACATTCTTTACAAAGGTCTCTAACTTCCCTGGAGAGTTTCTAAGGTTAGCTTGTGTTCTATGGTAAGATAATTTGTATTAGAAAATTTCTAGTCACATAAAGCTTTGTTCAAATAGTATTAATGATTAATACATAACAAAATATTATCTATATTCTCAGCTTCTCCCCTCACCTCTGCAAAGAGGCACACATATTTAAGGGAATGAACAATGAAAATCCCTAATCATCTCAACATAAAATAGCAATAGCGATAATCCTTTAAAATATTGTAATTCCTAACTTTTAAGTTAATATAGGTATTTGGCTGGCTAATATAGTAGGTATTTATCTTGATATTAATCAACTATAGGTAAATTATTTTACTCCCACACACACAAACATACATACATATATTAAGCTGAAATATTTATAATATTTTAAAATACCAGGGACAGAATGAAGATCTTAAGTGGATTTCTAGAAAGACCTTTCTGAATAAGCAACTACAAAGGACATAGGAATAGAATCTGCACCCATGGGCTTCCCTAAATAGTATCAATGTTCACTTGAGGTAGACTGATCTTTACCATTGAAAATGCCATCTGAAACTTTATGTGGATTCTGTTTTATCTCTTACCTATCATGGAATGCAAACAGGTTTCCTATTTTAGGATTCCTCTAATAGATGATAGAAAAGAAGAATAGCACTCCAAGCTCAGCCAAAGGGACAAAGGTCATCAGTTGTTCCTATCTCAGATATCTTTTCAGCAAGCACTTCAGAAATATGGTAATAATGTCATTAAGGAAGTGAAAGTCCTATAGATGTATTTCACCTAAAGATATACACTCATTTCTTTCATTGAGGAGGAGGAGAATGAAGCAGATGGATATTTAAATGGGTGTTTTAATTTTGAATTTGCATAAGGAATTGAAGAACTTCTTAAACTGCAGGGTAGGATGCACTTTATACTAGCAAGTACTTATACTTGCAGGTATTGGTGGGAATCTCAAATAAGATTTCTTGAATGGGAATGACCCACTGTTGTTACAGATACAGTTTTCTGAATCTTCTATTACTCAGGATCTGTTTCCTTTGGGTCTTTTCTTCCCTCCTTCTTTTTTTTCTTCCTTCCTTCCTTCCTTCTTTCCTTCCTCCCTCCTTCCCTCCCTCTTTTCCTTCCTTCCTTCTTTTCTTCCTTCCTTCCTTCCTTCCTTCCTTCCTTCCTTCCTTCCTTCCTTCCTTCCTCAGTTACCTTCTCATTTTCTCTGATCTGGTCATACTGGCCTCTTTGATATGACTGGCACAAGATACTTCATCCTCTAATTTCATGCATTTCCACTGACTATATCCTATGCCAGAAATTTTCCCCCTCCTCCTCTCTATCCTCTGGCTTCCTTGACTTTCTTCAAGGCTCACTAAAAATCTCATCTTTTACAGGAATCTTTTCTGATCTTTCTTAATTTTAGTGTTTTTCCTTTTGAATATTTATAATTTACCTTGTATATAGTTTGTACATAGTTGTTTGCATTTTGTTTCCCTTTTGGATTACAAACCTCTTGAGAGGAGGGATTGTCTTTGTCTTTTCATGTGTACCTAGCACCAAGAATAGTACCTGGCACATAGTAGACCTTTAATAAATGTTTATTGACCCACAGATTAAATTAGAGAGGTAAAGATAAAAAAAATATATATGTGAGATACAGGGGATGTGAGAGACTATCTGTTGGAGAATACAAAATGTAGTGAGGTGACTTGTGCATGTAGAGGGGTTTACTTTGAAAGAAGTGTCACATCTTTGTGTGAAACTGGGATAGAGGAGAAAGAGGTAGAAGTCTCCTTAGTGGTGTGATTTAAGAAGCAAGGAAGAAGAGAAAACTTGGGAATGGCCTCAACTTTTGAAGTGAAACACTAAATAAAGATTTATTTTAAGAGAATAGGGGAAAGGGGAATGATAGGAGATTTGAAGAGCTAATATTCATCTTTATAACATTTATTTCATAATGTTAAATGAAATGTAGCTTGGTGGGAATAATTTTATATTTCAGTTGACTTTTCTATGAATAAAACCCTCAGTACAGTTCTGTATATAGCGTTATGGTACCAAAACAATATTCACAGTGCCTATGGTGGATATAAAAATGCTGGCGTAATGCTAAATTGCAAAATATAACAGACTCTCCACATGGAAGATAGAACCAAGACATTTATTCAAACACCAGAAAGTTGAATCCCAACATCAGAAAGTCAAATCCATCATAGTAACCAAATAATCTATACACAATACCCATGCAGCAGTCACCACCATCCCCAAGCCTTCGCTCTGCTGGGACCTTCCCACAAACAAACACCCACAGCTCTGACTGCCTGTTTCCTCTCTTTCCCTCAGTTCTAACTGCTCTGTCCAACTTCCTCTGGGCTCTGCTCCACTCTTGCTCCACTACCTTTCTGCTCTACTTGTTCAGCAAGCTCCTCCTTCCACAGGCTTCATGGGACTCAAACTCCTTTGACTTAGGCTTCCATGTTACTTAAGCAGGTCACATGGAGTTGACCTATTAATAGATGGGAAAGATCTTCCCATTTACATTACCATTACATTCATCCCCAAGATCTTTTGTATCCATTACATAGGTTAATGGGATTTTAGGGCTAACTGGTGTCAATAGAACTTTACAACAGTATAACAAGAATAACACAAAATAAGCATTTAAAACAATATCTTTTGGTAGGGCTTGAGTAGAAGCACCCCATCATTCCCTCTTTGAACAAATGGGGCCCAACATCTTGGGGTAAGGGACAAAGGTCTCTTCTTCCATAGCTACTTTGTGCTGAAATATGATGTAGAGCTGTTCCTGCCCCAAGAGGTCCCATTTGAGAGGTCAGTTCTTTAGCTGGCATATAGAGCTTGGTTAACACCATGTCCAGGATGACACATCATATTCCTGTACAGGAGGGTAACATCAGATTTAAGCAATCAGGCAACTGCAGGTGGAATATATTAAGCCTGCAGGAAACAAATCTAGCAAAAAAGTTCAACAGACAAAAAGCCAAACAGAAACAAGGAGAAAATAACCAGATATAGGGTAGATGTAGGGTCAGCCATGCTTCTAGAGTCCATTGACCCACTATCATAGCCTAATTCATTGTGTTTTGTTTTTGTTTCTGTTTTTGCTTTTGTTTTGTTTTGTTTGTTTTTACTCATTTCCAATTTGCAGTTTTGGTTCATCATTCTGGCTAGAGTTATACCTTCTTGAATCTGATTTGGGCTCTGGCTGATTTCCTATTCTCCCTGCAGGTGTGATGAACTTGAATACAATGTTTCAAGAGGATCTGCAGGGGCAGTTCTTACTTCCCTGTTCAGTTTAATATTAAGTCCCTTTTCTCACTACATTTTATATAGTTCATTAGTTGTAATACCATGAATTCTTCCAAAATTTACCCCTGTTCAAATAGCAGAGTAAGCATTTTTTCCTTGTTAATCTATTCTTTTAATCCACTGGCTATTTACTCCTCCCTCTCTCAGGAATTTATCTTTTCCCCATTCCCCTAAATCACTTAACTGTGAAATCTTATCCAGCACCTTCAAAAGGGGAGTCAGAATTAGGTGCTTATAAGCAGTAGGAATCATCTTCACTATGATATTTCTATGAGAAACTGCTAAGGGGATATCATGATATGCATTTGTGTCTCCCATCTTACTGCAATCTTCATTACCTCTTTCTTTAAATTTTTTATCCTGCTGGTTGTATCCGTACACAGCTAAAGCTTACAGATTGGTTGCATTATTACCTTCTTAAATTTAGTGATCCCTAAAAACTTGTTGTACAAAAGGATTCTGACTAATACCAATAAATTTCAAGCAATTTACATTATCTATTGATACTTCTCCAGCCCCTTACTTACTGATTCTCACTATCTAAGACACTAAATTCTTCTGTCCTTTGAGTGAATTGACATAATATATCAGTGACCTCCTGCTGAGTAAAATCCTCAATTACTTCCCTAAACATGATGTGCAGCCCCTCCCCCCCTTCTCCTGCTTTCTTCTTAGTGTAGGGCAAACATCTGCCCTCATAAAAGCCTCCTTTTCTATGTTTGTTTCATTTTCTTTCCGTGCATGCTCCTTCCATGTGTCTGGTTCCCAGTCAGGCCCAGCCTGGTCAATGGTTGCATGTACTTTCCTCTTGTTAATTGTTTTCTTCTTCTTCTGAGCCAAACCCTCAATAACCCCCTCTTGTGTGACCTAACTTGCTCTCATCCTGTTCCCAGCTTCTGCTACAGGATCAGGGACTTGTCTGAATCAGTGAGTTGGCTTGTGACCTCTGAGAGTTTTGCCCTGCTCAGTCCGTTTCTTGCTAGTCTGTCACTACTCTGAGTTTCTCTTCCTGTTCTCTCACCCATGAGTCTTTGAATCTTGTTCAGGCCTCCTCTCTCTGAGGGCTTGGGCCCTTTTTAGCTTTTTTGCCTCCCTTACTCCTCTATAACTGTAAGCAAATTCATATTATGTATAAATGGTAAAAATAATTTCACTTTGAGTTTTCTGGAACGATCTACTTTCTTAAAAAATGAACTATCTATATATGTATATACGGATTCACATATACATGCCCACATACACACATACACACATGCACACACACATGCATACATGCACACATACATGCATATACACACATGGACACATACATACACATACATGCATGCATACATAACATACATACAATTTAACCAGTTCCCCAGCTTGGTTTGGTGTTTCCTAAGAGCATAGGATAGATGGAGTAGAGGAGAAAAGGCTTCTAGGGAACAGAAGTGATATTACTAAGAACAGAAAACAGAAAGGATATGGCACACCTGTGAGACAAAAGATGGATCAGCCTGACTTGGAACAGAGATTTTTCTATTATGGGAAGCAAATTTGACTACTTAAGATATGGCATGACTCTGAAGGAAATCAAGATTTAGATGAGCTATTTGAACCTGGAGCAGTTGTAGGTCCATAATCAAAACAGTGATGAAATAAAATGTGTGTATGTATAATATATTTTGATTTATTACATTCCCCCCAAGGCCCTAATCTTGACCTTCTTTGCCTTCTCTTATACTCACTTATTAATATCATTCATTCCCTTTGATTTTTAAAACCAGAATAGGTTTGGGGACAACCTTATATTGCCAGGGAGTCAATTTACATAACGTGCTTATGACATAGTTGTTATAATGACAGGTATACCTGAATAACAAAGTCATGATGATAAATCAATAAAGTGTCAATGCAATAATAACAAAGTATCAATAGAATGCTGACTCTACTTGAACTCCTTTCAGCTAACTTTGGGATTTTCAGGAAAGAAATTTGTACAGATGATTTACAGTTGTCAGCAGGATAGATTTATTGCAAAGACACATGAAATACTTACAGTTAGTAGGTTCCCCAGGGATTAGTAGAAGAAACCCTGGTCAGCTACTTTCTTTGGATAAAAATTTCCAGGCCCCTATATTTTATCTTTTGTGAGGTAGGCTGGGTCACAAATATCTGGCTAAAGTAGAGTCAATTCATAATCATTTGGAAGTGATAATCACATCTGGCCTGTATTTCTGCATGATACCAGTATTCTAACTAATTTTTTTTTCCAATACAAGTATGACACACCCCTCAGGGCTCACTCACCCAGTCTTTACTCCCATTGGAGTATTACATCCCTAGAGAAGTAGTTGCCACTAATTTTAGGGTTTAGAGGTAGCCTTGTTGGTGTCAGGTCTTAGGACACTGGTTTTTGAGTCCTTACCAGTATGTTTCCCTTTACAATGTAAATAGGCTCATTTCTTTAAAAAATAAAGGAACTTACTCCAATGACATAGTAATAACAGAAGTTATGACACATTTTCCCCCAATATCAGAGGCACACTCTCTCAGAATTACAGAGTTCATGGGATGTGAGTAAGCAGAAGCATGAACATAAGGAAAAATGATAGTCAGAAATACAATTTAGGGAACACTTGGTCAAGAAAACTTTTAACTCTGGAATGGCAGAGACTTAATGTCCTTTATATCTCCAGCAGGTCTTCATGGTGTTCTTTACAATGCTTTAAGTGATTGCTGAGTTTCTCTACTGATCAGCTAGTCTTACTCCTTAGAGAGCATGATATCTCAGTAGAATGGGGGCAATCTGCTTCTGAGTAAAACAAGCCATTTATTGATTGTGTTCATTTCTTAGTAGGCTTGAATGTTGCTATACTTGACTGGACAGTTGTTCTTCCACTAGGTAGAACTTGCCAGAAAGTCCTGGATAGAAAACTGCTGCTAGGGATCTGCTGCCAGAAAAGTTCTAGACAGGTCACTGCTTCTGGGCTATAATTGCCATTCTGGGTCAGACAGATTCTTTGGCTTTTCTAAGACCAAAGTGTCTCTTCTAGAGGAGTCAATTGGCAAGTCTCCCTGGACTCACTTTTTCATGGTCAGTTAAAGTTCTTTTCTACTTGCAGACACCGGCTTGGCAGGGTTGTTGCTGCAGCTGGTACACCATTGTTTTCTTTTCAGTTGGAATTTGTTAGTTGAATTCAGTGAGAATTTTCAGTTGGAATTAGTTGGAATAATTAGACTTTCAGTTAATAAAATGGCCCTTAATTTAGAATGGCAAAATTCCCTTTAACTCTATTAGAATCTTAGCTCCAATATATTTTGACATTTCCAGAAAAGAAATCAAGACATGGGAGAAATTTTGTCTTTGCTGTCTGGCAATTTTTCTTGGATCAAAAGCCTCTCTCCTTAAAAAGGAGCTCCACATTGTTTTAAGGTTTTGTTTTTCTTTTTGTTAATTATTAGTCATGTCCAACTCTTCATGACCCCTTTGGGGTTGCCTTGGCAAAGATACTGTAGTGGTTTTCTATTTCCTTCTCCAACTCATTTTTACATGAGGAAACTGAGTCAAATGGGGTTAAGTAACTTGCTTAGGGTCACACAGCTAGTTCATGTCTGAGATCAGATTTGAATTCAGGTCTTCCTAACTCCAGGTCTGACACTCTATCCACTGTGCCACATAACTGTCCTATTGTTTTAGGGGGTCAATTCTAATTCAGTCAATTTTACATCTTATGTTCCTTTGGGAATTCTCCATAGATGAATAACTAGGTAAAATATAGATTAATATAATCTGTGTCCTAGGGGCAAAATAATTGATTTGGTTGTTTCTTCATATAGAACTGAATTTCTAAAGTTTCTTATCTTTTCTTGGAATGGGAAATATCTTTTCTGTCTGTTGGTCTTCCCCCTTGTTTTTCAGTATTGTTTTCTTTTAGAAACCCATTCAGGGATGAAGAAATTGTGTCCTTGAAGTCAGATGTGGCCCTCTAGGTCCTCAAGTGTGGCCCTTTGACTGAATCTAAACTTCACAGAAGAATCACCTTTAATAAAAGGATTTGTTCTATAAAACTTGGACTCAGTCAAAAGGTCATAACCAAGGCCCTAGAAGGCCACATGTGGCCTTGAGGTCACAGGTTCCCCACTCCTGATCCAGATTTTAGCTTTTGATTCATTACTTCTAGCCAACTTAGAATTTCTTAGCATTTCTTAATTTGGAATCCAAAACTTCTATGTCTGTTTGTATGTATGTGTGTGTACATATAAACACTTATAAATGTCTATTATATATTACATATGGTATGCATATAGGTATTATTTTGTATACATAAGAGAAAAATATTGAATTCTACCAAGGTGATTTTATATGAATTTTAATATGAGTAAATATAAATTATAACATGTTGATGAAAATAAATTCAAATCTATAGAATTGGAGGAGTAGTATGGCTAAGTAACAGTTTAACTAAAAAAAAAGATATGGAAGTTTTACTGGATTGAAAATTCAATACACATATACATATGCATATCTATATATAACTGTATTCTAATAATTGGTTTTAATTGTAATCCTTTGTATTTTATAAACTTAATATCATGACTCTGAGAAGGGGTGCAGAGTTTTTAAAAGACTGACAAAGGGATCTATGACACACAAAGAAATGAACATCCCTGACCCTAGAACTTCCTTGCCTTGGGGCCCTATTGTTTCCCAGTTCTTAAAAGTTTGAGAATCTTCTACAGTTACTTTCTTTCATAAAAATCTAAAGTTGTAGCAAATTATTTCACTGATTATGTTTTTAAACTAATCTTTTATTTATTCATTTTTAGTTTTCAATATTCATTCTCACAAGATTTTGAGTTACAAATTTTTTCCCCATCTTTCTGCTTCTGCCACCCCAAGATATTGAGCCTACTGAATACACTTCTTCCAATCTGCTCTTTTATATTCTCTCCCAACTTTCTAGTAGAGCAAGATGGATTTCTATACCCCAGTGCTTGTATATCATTTCCCAGTTGCATGTAAAAAACAATTTTTTAACATTTGTTTTTAAAACTTTGATTTCCAGATTCTTTCCCTTCTTCCCTCCTCAACCAGCTGCACTGGGAAGACAAACAACTCAATATAGACTGTACAAGTGTAGTTATGTAAAATGTTTTCATAGTAGTTATATAGTGAGATCTGCAGGCCAGGTGCTCTGGAAGCAGCCACACAGCAGCAGGTGCAGCCACCATGCCTCTGCTACCTCTCACCCAGGGGATAGGGGGCCAGAGCACACTCTTCTGTCACCTAGTTCCAGCAAAAGTTCTCTACTGACCTTTTACTTTCTCTTTGTCATTTATGAGTTGAGAAGTCTGGAAACTGCCACAGATGCTTGTAATTCTTTCTTCTGAAGTCTGCTCAGGCCTGTCTGTGTTACTGGTTGCAGCCACCCCAGGTCTGGGATGGCACAACTCACCCAGGACTGTGCTAAGCTCCCAGCCCAGTGCAATAGACCCTTACTGTCAACCTGCCAGTCTGCCTTCAGGAGGAGACTTGTTTTTCAGTTCCACTTTATGGGTTCTGTAGCTCTAAAAAATTTTTAGAGTCATATTATATATACAGGTATTGGAGGTGGTTAGTGCAGGGGCTTAAGCAGTTTCTGCTTTTACTCTGACTTCTTGGCTGTGCCCTCTTTCACTAATTATCTTGCAATTCATCTCCATCTGATCCCTCACTGTTTTCCACTGAGGAAATTAATGTTTTTATTTTTCAGATTGGAGAACAAGTGTTCTTGACTTCCTGAATTGTAACTTGGAATAGTTTTCTTTGAAAATATCATAATGAGAATTATATCAAATTAAAATAATAACATTAGTACCATGCTTTAAGCAAATTGTATGTTACATGGACTTTTGTAGTCTGGCCTAAATTTGTATTCTAGTCACTATTTTAAGTTTTGTTTCCAGAATAAAATATGTCACAATCCAAACCTGACATCAAGTAAGCTTTTAGAATATAATCAATCCATAAACTGAAGACTATGTAATTATTATCATATAATTATCATAGCAGATATATAAATACAATTAAAAGTTTGAAAGGTGCCCTACATACATTATTTCATTTTATCATCATAAGGCTGCTCTGTTAGTTATTACTATCCTGATTTTAAAGATGGGGAAGTGGTGGCCTTGGGTCCTGCTCCAAAGCCCCATTGTGAGTTTGGAATTAATTTTCTTTCTTGAAGAATCTGCCAGCAGTACACAACCTTTGTCAGTATAGCTTGGTTTTTGGACAGCATGTCCAATAATTCTTTGGACCAACATAGCTAAGTTTTGAGAAGCTTTTCATTAAATTGGAAGTAGCATTGTCAACATCTCCAAAAGACCATCTATTAAGCCATTCTGGGAGTTTTGAAATGTGTAAGAAGCAGGAAAACCTGTAAGTACAAAAACCACCAATTCTTGAAGGATAATAATGGCCTCATAAAATGTTAGCACTGAAAAGGTTATTTTTATTTCCTTAACAGAATACACATACACACCCATATCAGAATATTAAACTTATTTAAATATATAACATATTAAATATATAAATTAATAATATATTGATCATATAACCAGTTTCCAATAAGTTCAAATGAAGAATCCTCCAAACTGGTCAATGAATTTGTACTGAATATTTCTAGTGGCTTAGAACCATTTACCATATTTTACATAATTTTAACATTGAAAGATATGAATTAGAATTCATCTAATCATGAAAGTGTTTAAGGTGATTTATTGTTCATTAATCAGCATCTTTTCTGTTGTCATACACCTATGCATGTCTGTGTTTAAATATGTTTATTTTATAATTGTATTTTTAATATTAGCAGAAAAGAAAGGATTCTTCACATCACCAGTTGAGAGATTTTTAATTATGTTGAGATTCCAGTTGCAAATTTGTCTTGAACCTGGTTTTCTTCAGTATATTCTTCTTTCCTCTAGTAGTACAGTGAGCTTTTGATTGATCTATTTGGATATGCACATGCATGTGGGAGTACATGGGGAAGAAAGGTCACTGGCTCTACAGGTGGCTCAAATCACATCACTACCATTAAATAGCTTCATGAAATTGGACAAATCACTGAGACTTCCTGTCTTTAATTTCCATACAATAAAAATGAGAGTTTTATACTAGATGATTTCTGATGTTGCTTGTACCTTTCAATATATGATGCTGTCATTGTAGGGGTCTATGATTTAAAATAGGACCATTTCAAATGTACTTTTCAATCATTTTACCTTTTATACTTGTACATACCAGTTACACTTCTGAATTCTTTTGCACTAAGCCTTAAAAAGCTACTTGTGACCATGGACTAGAACAGTGTGTTCTGTTTTTTTTTTTTTTAATTGCCTTTTCAGAGAAGAGGAAGCAAGTATCTCTGTCACATTTTATGTCATATTCCCTTTCCCTTCATTTCATAGAGATTGTTTACATTTTGGTGTACTATTTTTTCTCCTTTTCCTCTTTACAGAATAAGATATTTTAATAGATAATTGAATAGAACTATTTCAATGAAATAGTTAATGGTAAAATTCAGTTTGATTGACTTATTGTCCTTTACCAACATGTCTGTTTGGCATTGAATAGACACTAACCCAGTAAGTCTTGAAATCATAAGAAACCTGGAAAGGTAAGAGAACCATAACATTTCTAAATCATAAGCATCTCGACCTATAGCTAAATTCAGGCTTTTTACTCACATCTGCCATAATTGCTATAGCAAACAGACCGTAAACAAGTGAATAGCTCCATTGAGAAACTAGTGTGGCTCTTTGATATTTCATAAAGTTGTGGACTATAATTCATTAGTAAATAATTAACTTTGTAATCACATTTAACCTAGCTTGCTCTCCAGCTTTCAGCTCCCCAGAGTTCTTGGCAGTCTAATGTGTGAGCTAAATAAGCCAAACACAGGAAACAGGATAAGTGCTATAGAAAGGAGAATTCAGCTCTCGATTATCACATTGCTCTTCAATGAATTGAATTAGGCATCATTACAATTATAGAAAAAGAAAGGAGGAAGAAAGAAAGGAAGGAAGGAAGGAAGGAAAAAAGAAAGAAAGAAAGAAAGAAAGAAAGAAAGAAAGAAAGAAAGAAAGAAAGAAAGAAAGAAAGAAAGGAGAAGGGAGTGAGGGAGGGAGGGAGGAAGGAAGGAAGGAAGGAAGGAAGGAAGGAAGGAAGGAAGGAAGGAAGGAAGAAAAAGAAAAGTGTTCATTTCTAAATGGAAATAAATTATCACTTGTGTCTGCTTGAACTGGAACTGCAGTTGGGCATTACTTAAGGAAATTATCCCTTTAATTACATTCAAAAGAATATGTATTTAGAGGAAAGTCATTTATGAAAATGACTATGTTATGTTTCTGTTATTGTTTGTAATAATAGATCTTGCACCCCAAATACTGACATGTATAAACAAAACCTGCCCAGCAGATGAATAACAAATGTGATCATTAAATATCACTGGCAATCCAGGAGTCTATTTTTTAATCTCACTGGTATTTATTTGCATGTGTATATTTTTTGACAATGGAATAATTTTGTATAATCATTTTTATATATTTGTAATACTTTTTTCACTAAAGATATATTTTCTAATGTAATGTTGCATACCAAAGAAGTTCTTAAAGCCCATTATTCTCAGCTAGCCATATCCCTCTCCCCATATCCCCTACCACCATCTTTCTCAGAACTCTGATGGATGTGTTCTGAGTAGGGGTGCCTTACTGCCTTCAAAGGAAGCTGTGGGTAGATCAGTCCTACCCACCATAGAGTATAGAGTATGTTACACAAAATAAAAAACTCTAACTCTAGACTGAATAGCTGGTCCTCATTAGTAAATTGAGAGTCTGAATTCTGAAGGGAATTATATGACATGGAAACATAAATAATGAGGACAGAGAAAAAAATTGGAAGAGATGTGACTTTGTTTGAAAAGAAGCAATTACTTTTTATCAGTAAGTTCAAAAGGTACTGAGATGATCATTGAAAATAGGGAAAGAAAAACAGTATTATGTGTATTTTCTCCCAAAGTAGGTTTAGGAATTGTTATTATATATGTCTTCCCAATTCTCCTTTCTGACTGGGGAGTATGCAAAGCCTTTGCATACACACACACACACACACACACACACACACACACACACACATTTCCCCTTCTATGATTCTCCAATCTGGTGAATTTATGCAGACTTTGAACAATGACTCACATTGCTCAAGCTCTTGGCCAGATACAATTTTTCCAATCCTTGTGTTATATTTATGAGTGTCTATGTCTTCTATTCACTTCTGAACTTTAAACTATGTTAAGTACAATATTTTATTACTTTTCTTTCCTTAAAAAAATGGAGACAATTGTGTGATATGGTAGCAAACTCAGTTACACTAAGCTGTAGTACCCAGAAAGGTCTTTCCAGGCAATTTGCCACATTTAACTGAACCTTTCTCATGATTTTGTAAAAACTGATTCTCCCCAACCATAAATCTGTGAACTAATCTTTTTTGAGATTTTGGGATTCTATCATTGTTCTGTCCTTTTGTAATAGATTCTACAGGCTCAAAATTATCTCACATACTATTAATTATTCTCTTCTTGTAATAAATTGTATATTTTAAACACATCCATCTTTCTGTCACATATCTGGCCATCTAGTTTCATTTTTAAATCAAAGTAAAACCTTGAAAATATGCCTGATAATATTCTTTAGATTTGCTACCTTTTTTACCACTTATATTAGACTAATGTAAGGTGTGTGTGTGTGTGTGTGTGTGTGTGCCAGTCAATCAACTGACATTTATTAAGTAATTTTGTTGAGTTGAAATCACATCTAGATAATAACAGGCTATTTTATATGACAGGAGGAAAATCACACATGAAATAGCATGATCGTTGTTTGCTTGCCCACTGCAACTTTTTAAAAAATCAATAAATACGGATTAAGAACCTACTAAGTGCCAGGTACTAATAACTAACACTTATATAGGATCTTCCATATATTATCTCAATTGATCCTCACAATAATCCTATAAGGTCGGTGCTGTTATCATGCTGCTAACATCTCTGTTTTACAGATGAGGAGATATGGAAACTGAAAAATGTTTACAGCTTGGTCTAAGTTCACACAGTTACTGAGAATCTCAGGTCATATTCATTCTAAGGTCTTCCTGACTCCAAGTCCAGCTTTCTATCTAACTTGTCTTCTTGATGTCTAGTATTAGGAATACAAAGATGAAAGAAGGAAGGAAAAAAAGGAAGAAAGGAAGGAAGGAAGGAAGGAAGGAAGGAAGGAAGGAAGGAAGGAAGGAAGGAAGGAAGGAAGAAACTATTCCTGCTCACAAGAAACATTCTATAGAAGGAAAGCTTATATGCATATATAAATATATTTAAATATAGACCAAGGAAAATACAAAGTAATTGGACAAAGGAGACATGAAGAGCTAAGAGGTAAGGAAAGGTTACATGTAGAAGGTAGCCCCTGAGCTGAGCTTTGAAAAATATTCTAAAAAGGGATTCTAGAGATTCTTTTAAAAATTTATGGAATAAAACAAACATTTTCATAACAGCACAATAAAAAAGGTGATTGCATATGAAATTGCAAATCTACTATGCTCAATTTGCTGTTCCTTTCAAATATAAAACAAAATTATGATGTTAATTTCTTTTTTACCTTCTCCCTACCCCCTGCCCTAAAGAATGGCGACCAGCAGACACAAGTATGTGTGTATGTGTATATGTGTACACATATGTGTATGTATATATGTATATATATACACATATACTTAACACACATATATACCTATATATGCATACATATTGACAATTATTCTATAAATATTTCTATATATCCGTACTTTCTCTGGATCAGGATATGTCTTTATTCATATGACTTTTATAGTTAATTTGGGTATTTATAATGAACAAAATTTATTCACTCAAAGTCATTCTTAAAACAATGTCATTACCATATACAATGTTCTCTTGGTTCTCCTTATTTTCCTCATTATTTTGTGCAAGTCTGTTCATGTTTTTTCTATCATCATTGAGATCATCATTTCTTATAGCACAGTAGTATTCCTTTACAATCATATACCACAACTCCTTCAGCCATTCCCCAGTTGATGTGTATCCTTGAAATTTCCAGTTCTTTGTCACCACAAATTGAGCTGCTATAAACATTTTACAACATGTAAGTTCTTTTCCTTTTTCCTTAATTATTTTTGGAAATAGACCAAGTCCTAGTATTGCTGGGTCAAATTGTATATAGGTAGTTCAGTATATTTATGAGCATAATTCCAGATTGCTCTCCAAAGTGGATGGATCAGGTCACAATTCCACCAACAGTGTATCAATTTTTCCACATCTCCTTCAACATTTTGCCGTTTCCATGTCTATCAATGTTAACAATTGAGTAGTTGAAAAATTATATCTCAAGCCTGTTTTAATTTGTAAGTCTCTAACATTAATTTAAAGCATTTTTTCATATTCCCATTGTTTTGATTTCTTCATTGGAGAATTGTCCATAGTGCTTAACTATTTATTGATTGAGGAATGACTCATATTCCTATAGGTTTGAGAAAGTTCTTTATATGTTTTAAATATGATACCTTTATCTGATAAATTGTCTATAATTTTTCCCAATTTTCTACTTTTCTACTGATCTTGGCTATATTTGTACAAAATTTTGTAATTTATTATAATCAGAATTATTCACTTTACATTTAAATTTATTCTCTAGCTCTTATTTATTCATATAATGCTCACCTATTCATAAGTCTGATAAGTAACATATTCCATGTTCTAATTTTATTGTAAAATATCTCTTTATATCTAAGCCAAATATCTCTTTTGAGCTCTTGACTTTTTGTTTTTCCAAATAAATTTTTATTAATTTTTCTAATTCATATTCAAAATTATGATTACTATTTGTGAATTTACCTCTATCTTCTTTTAATCCCTATTTTCTTTTTCAGCCTCTCTTTTTACCTTATCCCTGTTATCTTCTCACCTTACCAATTATTCCTTATTTTAGCTACCCCCAAAGCCCCTTCCTTATCTATTCACCCTAATCTTAATCTATATGTACTTCTGAAAGTCCCTCCCCAACTCTATCCCTGTTTTCTCACCTCTCTAAAGTTGAGAAGACTCCATACCTCTCCAGATATATACATTGTTTAGTCTTCAACCCAGATAAGAGTTAGGTTCCATTATTACCAGCCCTCTATCCCCACCTGCTTCCTCTATATTACTTCTTCCTTTCATGCTCCATTTTCATGAGATAATTTCTCCTTTTAACCTTTTGCTACCCAATTTTGATTTATAAAATCCCATCATGATACACAAAAGATGAAAGCAAAATGAAATGCCTTTCAGACATGGGGGGTGGCTTGGGCAAAGACAGGAGATACAACATCATTTGTAAAGAACTGTCCCAATCTTTTTTTTTCCTTCCCTACAATAGGAGTTAATTTGTCTTCTGCATTATTATTTTCCTTTATACCACTTTTATGGCACCTGAATGGTCATCCTTGTGTTATATTTATGAATGTCTATGTCTTCTATTCACTTCTGAACTTTAAGCAATATTAAGTACAATATTGTATTGTTTTTCTTTCCTTAATCCATATCACCTAATTTTGTACATAGTAGGTGTTCAATAAATATTTATTGAATGCAAAATAGAATCTCTGAAAGTGGCAGCAGAAAGTAGGGCATTATACCCCAAATCCTACAGCCTCAAGGAATATCAAAACAGAGATCCCCTCCCTAAATCCAAGCAGACAGAATAATCTATGGAGAGAAAATGATACTGGCATTAATAATGGCAGAAAGGGGATCTAGGAACAGTCATTATGACAGCAAGGTTTTATAATTGTCAGGATTATTCTATATATCCCTGGACTTAAGTCTGGGTGCTATAAGCATAGACCTACTTGTTCACAAATCTCTCAGCCTATAAGTAATATCCCAGAGAAATCAAATTTATATCCCCATGAAGAAAAGCAGTAAGTATAGAGTATAGCTGTCAACTATGTCCCTTTTCTGCCTAAACTTATTTGTTCACATATGGTAGAAATGATGGTATAAGCCAGACTCCTAGTGAAGTTGCGACATACGAAAATAATTATTATCAGCAGCAGCATCTTCATAAATATAAGAAAAGGAAAGAATGAATAGACAGCAGTTATTCTGAAAAGGATCTTGGAACTTGAGTATACTGTAAGTTAGCTAATGTCATCTTAGACTTCATTAAGAAGGACTAGCTTCTACGAATAGGGAAGTGATAGTTCTACTTTACTTTCCCCTTGATAGATATCATCTCGAGTATTTTGTTTAGTTTGGGGTATCACAGTATAGGGAGGTTACTGATAAGATGCTGAGCATCCAGAATAGGGCAGCCAGAATGGTGAAGGACCTGGAGTTCATGACAAATGATGATAATTTGAAGAAACCTTAAGAAAAGAAGAGTAAGGGTGTTTGTGTTTGTGCGTGTGTGTGCGTGTGCGTGTGTGTGTGTGTGTGTGTGTGTGATGTTCCAGATATCTTCAATTAGTTAAAAAAAATGTTATGTGGAAAAGGTATTAAACTTGTTCTTTTTGCTCTTGGAGGGCAGAACATGGAGTAGAGCATAGATATTACACAGAGGTAAATTTAGGTTTGATTTCAGGAAAGAGATATAAAAAATCGGAATTGCCTAAAAGTGCCATGAACTGCCTTGAGAGGTGGATAGTTCCCACTCACAGGAGGTCTTCTGTCTGAGGCTGAATGAACATGTCCTCTTTATAGTAAGGATTCCTTTATGTATGGGTGGATTAGATGGCTGCTGATTATTCACCTGAGGAACGAGTGGGTGGTGAGAAAATGAAGGCAGTGGTAAATTGTTCCTTTATAACTCTCAGATTCTGTGATTCTTTTATTCTAATTTATATAAGCTCACATTTGAACAGGGATTGTTAACCTGTGGTTGATGAACTTTGAAAGTCTGTCTATATGCACATACACATATGTATATTCATATGATATTTTGATATATTTGGTTTCCTTTGTAATCAAATGAATTGTTTTATTTGTTTAAAAGCTTTATTCTTATAAAAGGCCCAGGGATTTCAGTAGCTTGGCAAAAGAGTCTGTGACATGAAGAAGGAGGAGGAGGAGAAAGTAAAACATCAGATATGCCTGGATCTGGGGAAAAGCTGGAACCTAGCAACCCTATTCCACCTTAACAAACAACTCTCGACCTCCATTGATAGTGAATTTCTTGACAAATAGGGTTTGATATAGCTTGGAAATTTGATTCCTGAAGCTCTACTCAAAATTTAACTGAAACTCAGCACAGATTCAAAGTGACAGATTCAAGTGTTTGTTGAACCTCTGACAACATCCAGAGTGCAGTTGAACTCACACTTCACCTGCTGTAAGTACTTTTAGCACTTCCCTTGTCCAGCTACATTAAGGGGAATGTCTTTACAAAAGACACCTGCTCAATCCAGCAATAGTGTAAAAGGTGATTGGAGAACAGCCAATAGGCTATTCTGTAGAACAGACAATAGCAAGATGACTGCTATAATCAATAGATGCCAGTTTAGTCTGCATTGAAAAGCAGAAACATTTTATGCTAATACACATTCCTTTATTTTAATGCTAGATTTTAGACAGTGTTAGTATAATTATTTGGAAAGATAATGAAATGTTTTCAAGAAAGTATGGTTACTGTTTAGTAATCCACTCTCATTGTATAAAGAGCTTCACTAATAACTATATTATAAGAAAATAAGGATTAGCATTTTAAGCATCTGTTCTTAATTTAAAATACCAAGAAAATAATTGTGGGAAGATATATCTGTCTTTTCTAACATCAGTCGCAAAAAGCTTGACCCCCAAAGTAGTCAAATTCTGCCTAACCTACATGTGTGTGTTGTGTCATTGTTCAGTCAAATTTGACTCTTTGTGATTCCATAGACCATACTGTCTATGGTGTTTTCTTGGTAAAAATGTTGGAGTGGTTTTCCATTTCCTTATTCAATGGATTGAGACAAATAGGTTAAGTGACTTGCATAGGGTCACCCAGTTAGTGAATGTCTAAGGTCAAATTTGAACTCAGGTCTTCTTAACCCCAGGCTTGATGCTTTTTGACTAGGCCATCTAGCTGCCTCTATCATATAAATAGGTAGATAGATAGATAGATAGATAGATAGATAGATAGATAGATAGATAGATGATACATATGGATAGAGATACATAGAGATATTGAGAGATAACTATATATACTATATACATATATACACAGTCATATACACATGTATGTTTAAAATTAATTAAATATATATGATATTTTCTATATAAACATAAATATTTAAAATGTGTTAATATATTTAAAGTACAAGCAGGTAGTGCAGTGGATAAAGTGCTAGATCTGAAGTTAGGAAGACTCATCTCTCTGAATTCAAATCTGACCTCATATACTTAATAGTTATGTGACCCTGGGCAAGTCACTTAACCCTGTTTGCCTCAGTTCCTCATCTGTAAAATGAACTGGAGAAAGAAATGGCAAACCACTCCAATATCTTTCTCAAGAGAATCCCAAATGGAGTCATGAAGAGTCCAACAAAATTAAACAGCCACAATGTAGTTAAGCCTTTTGTAAATCTGTTTTTAAACCAGTATGTATTAGTTCTATAGGCAAAAATTCCATAAGTGTGGCAAAGTGAATAGAGCACTGTCCCTGGAGTCAGTAGGACTTGAGTTCAAATCCGGCCTCAGACACTTAACATATACTAGCTATGTGACCTTGGGCAAGTCACTTGACTCCAACTGCCCTGCTTTCCCCTCCACAAAGCAAAAAAAAATTCCCTAAGTTCCTAAACAATTTTATAAAGTATAGCTAAAATCTGAAAGGATTTGGTATCAGAGAATTGAGTGCAATTCCCAGCTGTGACACCTATTACTTGTATAACTTTGGACAAATCATTAAATTTCACTGAACTTTAGTTTCTTCATCTATAAAATGAGAGAATTAGATTATATTATCTCTAAAATCTCTTCCAGCTATAAATATATGATCCTATGATCCTAATCCAACCTCCTTATTTTAGAGATGTGAAAACTGAGGCAAATTGAGAATGTCTTTTATAGGGAAATCACATCATCACTCCAGAAAACTGTTATTGCTCTATCTTGGCCACACTATGAGTAGTTTATCCAGGAATAGTTTACATGAAAGGATGAGCTAGAAGCTAAATCTCATGCCCTGAGGTTTATTTTAATACTGGAAAGGCTACAATGGAGTTTAGCACAGGCCATATTGTTTGGCTTAATCACCCCTTGGCACCAAGTTTGTCTATAAGCTTTGATCAAGAATACAACTCTAATCATCAAATATTTGTTATTTGTTCTGCCTAATAGATGCATGGCACTATGCTATGCACTGAGGAAAAAAGTTGAAAAATCATGCTAATTCTTTCCTTCAGCAGAATACAATCCATTGGAGGAAGTGAAAAGAAATGTCTTGTATCCACAAATATGTATGATGTAAAAGATAATGTAATAAGGACAAGGGAATGTTTACATAGAACTACCAGAAGCATAATGGAGGTAGAGCCCACTTTCTTCTGAAAAGAGCAGGGAAAACTTCATGGAATAATTGGTATTTGAACTGTATATTAAACATAAAGAGGCAGTCAAAAAGGCAATTTCAATAGCTGGAAATGTAGAGAGAATGAATTTTGATAGGAGAAAAGTCTATATGAATCCTGAGAGGTAGGATAGGCCTGGAAAATGTCAGAAAAGAAAAGGTATTGGAATGTGGATTGCTTTAATATAAGAGAGGAGGTGGGGGGGATTAAGGTAAAACTGGAAAACTAAATTGGTTCTAGATTACAGAAGGCCTTATATAGTAGTGCAAAGAGTTTGTATTTTGTTAGGTAGACAACCTGAAAGTTTCTGAGAAGAAAACTCATAGGGTTCCACCTGCATTGGGTGATTAGACCTCTACATTAGGACGATTATTTTTTTTAACTGTGTGCAAAATGGAGAATATGAGAACTACAATTGTCAAAAGGAGAGGTAATAAAAACCTACTAAGCTAGGAATTGAATCATATAGAATTTTGGGTTTCACATCAGGAGTACCAGTGTTTGAATTCTGCCATAGATACTTACACATTAGCTGTAAGACGCTGGGCAGATCAATGATCTGTCTCTATCTTAGTTGCCATATTTTAAAATTAAGAGATGAATGAATTTATTTCAATGGCTATTGGAACATTTTGGTGGATATGTTCTATAAGTAGTAGGAAATATAGTAACAGTACTTAGGAAGGAAATCAGGGACAGGTAGATGTGTGGATCACGTGGATTTGAGCAATAACAGAGATCAAAATGGATAATATTACCAAGGAAAACAGTATATGTACAGAAGGTCTATAGTGCCATTTCAGTGAACATTGGTTTTTTCAGGAGGAAAGAGTCAGGTGACCAAACTCCAGAAGGAATCTTAGAAAGAAAAGTCAGGCAGAGAACACTGTCATGCTCATGGGGGAGGTGAATGTATCAAAGAGGAGCCAGTAAATAGTGTCAAATGCTGAATAAAGATCAGTGAGTAAAAAGATGGAGAATGGTGGAAGGTTATTGGTGCCTTTGGTGGGAAACAACAACAACAAAGGATATTCAACAGAGATGTTGGAATAGAAGCCACATTAAAGTGGAATGAGAAATGATTGGATAATGAAAAATAAAATGGAGACAGTTATGAATTCATCCAGAGAAATTAAGTAGTGAAAGGGAGAATAGTGACATTTTATTATAATTTTGTAATTTTTGTACTTAACAGATTTAGAACTAGAAGAGATATTAGAGGATATCTAACCCAATCTTTTGTTTAAAGTTTTACAAATGAGGAAATTGAAGCCCAGAATGGTGAAGTTACTATGCTAACGATACACAGTCGGTAATAGATCAAGAACTTTAATCCAAATCCTTTTTACGGGGAGGCTTGAAAAAGATTATAGTCCCAAGGGGGAAAGAAAGAGAGGTGGTAGTGGATATGAGTCTTTCAAAAGGGCAAAGTCTAGAGGATATGGGAGCAGATGAAATCAAGGATACAAGCAGAAAATTTACCTTGTTAAGGAAAAGGGCTAAATCATCCTTTAAGGCAAGAGAGAATAAAGAATAAAGAAATAGAACTTTTGAAGTATAACTGTTGGAATATGAAGGAGTTCATAATTGATATCCTTAGACTTGTCTATAAAGCAAGAGACAAGATCAGGGTTCTTTGGTGTGGTATTCAGTGAGAAGTTTTGGAATATCCACTGTGGAAAAGTGAACTACTGAGGCAATGAGAGGTTAGTAGAGGTATTCCTATGTAACTGTTGATGTCCCGCTGAAGTTAGATACTATGAATTTATAACAGATCTAGTCAGTGAGGTATGCAGTTTACCTTAGCACTGCCAGATGGTTTAAAATTAGAAGCAGAAAAATCCAAATGGTGAGAGAGAACTAAGACTGAAGACTAGGTATACTAGGGTATGAACGGGTGGTAGAAAAAAAGGTGGGCAAAAGACAGAAGACAATGTGTTGTTGAAATAAAGATATATATGTATGTGTGTAAATGTATGTGTGTGTATGGCTTATATGCTGCATATTAACATGCATATACACACATATACATATACATACATATATATTATATATGGCTTATATACACACATATACATGTAGATGGCTTATAACACATATATATCTTATATGTGTATATATGCCATATATTATACACATATTCATGTATTTGTGTGAATATAAATATGTGCACATGGCTAGTATATTACATGTTACACACATGCATAATTTCACATACATATATGTATACATAATTTGATCTATATTATATATTTGGCTTGTATATACATATATGACATACACTTAGCTTGCATGTAATATTTAAACTTGCACATACATGTGTGTATGTGTATGCATATGCATATACATGCATATTCACACACATATATACATAGTGTGTATGTGTTCCTTTTTAAAATACTATTATGACTGGGCATGCTTCAGCATGCTACAGCACTACTTCTGTGGTGAGCCAGTCTAAAACAAACAAGCTAAAACTAATGAGAACATGTGATGAATTAAGAGACACATTTTATATTTTCTAAAACTTGGGAGAAAATTATTCCATCCCAGTTGTAGTCTTTCCTAGTCAGACTCTATTTGAAGTATTTTTACCAGTTTGGGGAGGCAAATATCTGAACATTGACAAGCTGAAGATAATATTTAGAGAAAGATAACTAACTGTTTAACTTCCTCAACATCATTATACATGAAAATTGATTAGATGAATTAGGGATGTTTAATCTATCAGACCTACAACGCATATGATAGTTTTCAACTCCTCGAAACGGTGGGCAAAATAAGAGGAATTGCAATCATTCTGTTCAGATTAAGAGAAAACAATTAAGAGTCTTAATGAGGAAGTTGCAAAGAGGCAAGTTTAGACTTTAAAGTAAGAAAAAGTTTTCCTAACAATTAAAGCTACCAAAAATGTAATGGGTTGCCTTAGGGCAGAAGTTCTCCTTGAAGTTATCTATACAAAGGCTAGATGCACATTTGTCAGGTATATTGTAGTGAGCATTCTTGTTCAGGTATGAGGTTGGACTAAATGGCCTTTGAAGATGTTCCCAGTACTAACAGAGAGGGATTGTACTGGTTGGTAAATAGCTCTCAAGTTTATTCTGTATTTTTAACATTTTCTCCATTACTTTATTAAGCTTGGACAATCAATAAACAAAGCAAACCCTGATTTGTATTGTTTGATGATTTCCAAGGTATAAATGTTCACTCTGAAAATTTAACAATGATTCTTCCATTTGAGCTAGCTGTAGCATACTCCTGGTTTGTGCCTAGAACCTTGCAGAGTATCCTGAAAAATGGAGGTGTGAATAGATATTTATTGAACTGAATATACAGAATAAATGTTGATAAAACTGTGTTTTATATTTGTGGGATTATAGTTCACATTCAGGACCAGTGTCATGTTCAGAAAAAGGTGGCAAAAAATATGGAAAGATAAATTGGTATGATCATGGGGGAATTTTATAGTTCAAAATTTGAAAAAATGAGCCTAATCAAATGATGTTCAGGCCTCAGGTGTCACCATTACTTTGAACTGAAGGAGAGCAGAGATAGAGGTCATGGAAAGTGATGAGGTTGATGACCTGAGAGGTCAAGGTCATCAATATGAATATTAAAGACATTGAGAATGATTGTGAATGTTTAGGTGTAGAGGAAACCTTTCAGGTGCTGATGTCTTTTAAGAAGGCATGGAAGAATCCTTGGATAAACAGATTTCAGTGAGGAGGATTAGGACAAGACAATATGAATCAGGGTAGAATTATTTTTTTATTTTATTTTATTTATTTATTATAAATATAAATATAAAATATTATATTATTTTATTCATTTATTAAATGTTTGTGTCCTTAAGGATAAACATTTTAAGTAGATGTGATGACTATTTGACAAATTCTTTCTCTCAGACTTGTTTGCAATAGTAAATAATTTGCTTTAAACAAAGTAGGAATAATAACTCATTTTTTTTGCTTTTTTTTTTTTTTGGAGGGCAAATGGGGTTAAGTAACTTGCCCAAGGTCAAATGGCTAGGTTTTTGTTTGTGTGTACATTAAGTGTCTGAGGCCAGATCCGAACTCAGGTCCTTCTGACTCCAGGGCCGACGCTCTACTCACTGCACCACCTAGCCGCCCCTATAGCTCATTTTTTAAACAACAAAGCTTACAAAGCATTTCAGTCATAATACCTCGGTTAGGGACATAGTATAAATAAAATTATCTCCATTTGCAAATGATGAAAACAACTCTTAGAAAGTTTAGATATGGAGGTGGAGCCAAGACAGCAGAAAGGAAGCATGAACTTTTCGAAGCTCCTCCATGAATCCCATCACTAAACTTTAAAAAGTGAATCTGAACAGATTTTAGAGTAACAGAATCCACTGGAAGATGGAGTATAGCAGATTCCCAGCCCAGGAAAGTGCCCACCTAGGTCCGGGCAGGGGGTCATGGAGCATGCTGGGGCTGCACCAGGATAGACCAGAGAGCAGACTACAGCACAGTGAGAAGGAGCCCCAGCCACTCACCCCAGCAGACTCACCCACCCCAAGTACAATTTGCAACCATCTCACCACAGAATGGAGGATCAGTCAGAGCTGGGTAATAGAAAGCACAGTGCCTTTATTAGCCTACAGCTACTCCTGGGGTTATCAGCCCACAGCCTGGAAATTTAAAAAATCACCTACCTGAATTTCCAGAAGCCAAGATGGCAAAGTAAACACTAGATGCTTGAATTCCCCCTCCCTGACCCAGAAAACCCAGAGATAAGTGTCCCACCCAGAGTAAAATCCTGAAATAGTGGAAATAGCCTCAGGCTTAGGAGTCATTGAGAAAGGGTGTAACTGAGGCAGTAAGGAGTCTGAAGTGAAGAGTGGGAGGGGTCCCAACAAGCCCCACTTTAGCTGATCAGCAGGAGCTCCCAAAGCCTAGGGTGCTGGAACAGAAGCACTAACATCAAAAGCCCAGGTGAGCCTTAGCACCACCAGGGGAATCTGCAGACACCAGCCCTGCTGGCTGCCAGCTACTGAGACTGCCTAAGCTGTAGCCCAGGGGCATAAAGGCAGAAATCTGAAGTGGCCAGACCACCCCTCCCCCACAAATTACTCTGTGAGCCTCAGAGTAACTCAGGGGAAACACTGAGAGTCCTGGCCTTGCCCTCAGTCTAGACACCCAGAGCCTACAGCACACAAAGTCAAAATCAGGCACTTAGCTCCCAGCCTGAGAAATCAGGAAATAGGAAATGACAATGGGAAAGAAGGAAGCTGAGAAGGGAAAGGCAAGACAATCTATCTAAGTTTATTATAGCCAGCAAGAACAACCAAATACAGAAGACAACATGGACTCTACACTCACACCTGAGAACAGAAGGAAATATAAACTGGTCTCAAGTCCACATTGTGGATTTCTTTGCAGGTCTGAATATAGTTCACATAACGTTTTTCATGGACCACCGAGGGGGAAGGGAAACAGGGGAAACCATTGTGCAGTTTGAAGAACCAGGAATGGCCAACCAGGCCCTGCTGAAGCACAAGGAAATCGATACATAGAAATATTCCCAAGAAGAAGAAATGAAGTCCTGTAATGAACAGTTGAGGCAAATACAGGACGGCAACGCAATCAGAATTTGATAGTGCTTTTATTTATTAAGCCAGTGACTATCTCCCAAAAGGGAAGGCAGCCCTGAGCAGTCTGTCCAGCAAGCTTTTATACAGTAAAAAGTACTTCCTGAAACAAACAGTGGTCAGCAAGGCAACTATTCCTACATAGGGATGTAAACTACGGGGAGGCTGTAAGCTAAAGGGGCAGATCTTTGTTTTAGTTACATCTTGGATACAAGACAGGTGCAGGGTGAGGTTTCACAACCGTCATACCTTTACACTAGGTTCTGGGGCCCCCTGAGGGAACTTGTGAGAAGCCTTGTATAGGAGATAGCACTATGGGAACCTAACTGCCACTTCAGTCCAAACACACATTGAAGGGCAGCTAGGTGGTGCAGTGAGTAGAGCGTCAGCCCTGGAGTCAGAAGGACCTGAGTTCGGATCTGACCTCAGACACTTAACGCACACACAAATAAAAACCTAGCCGTGTGGCCTTGGGCAAGTTACTTAACCCCAATTGCCCTCCAAAAAAACCCCCAAAAAACCCAAACACACATTGGATCTCACAAAGGAAAGAAAGCGGTGCCTTCTTTGGCCAAGTATGGGACTGAACCAGAACTGAACTTTGAAAATCCCGATGGGGGTGAGGAGGTCAACCAGTAACAACGTTTGAAAATGAAAAGGAAATGGAATTGCCTAAGGAGGCACCTGAGAAGACTCTTGAGGCTGCTGAATTTGGAATGAGGCCTTCATTGCATTTTGTTCACATGCGGAACTGCCTTTCCAAGCCAATGCTCCACATTAACAGTATTTTCACTTCCCTGAAGCCCATTGGGATCACCACGGAATACAGCTCTAGTAGAAGGCCATGGACAAGGCCTATGTACACTTTTAGACCCATGAGGATTTCCTGGCAATGATGGGCAAGGATCGATCCCATGTGCAGCATAGGTATATTGAGCTCTTCCTGAATTCTTGTCCAAAAGGAAAGTAGAGTTTCCAGGAACATCATTCAATCCAGATAACAAGGATGAAGCAAGATGCATTTCATTTGTACACCTGTCTTGGACATGGAATCCAGAGTTTTATCAATAGCAGCTTTGTCTAGGAAAACTTTTTTTTTTTCTGTTTGTGTGTGAAGATGTGGTAGGGTTTAATAGCTTTGAAGAAAAATTCCATGGCTGACTGTTTAGAAAAGAGAAGATTCAGTCTGGGATTATGAAGTAAACCACACATTTAAATTTTTGTTTATACTGTCTAGGACCTGATTAAAAATCTGATCTTTATTCACACAGCTAGATAGGGAGAGCAAACCAAACCAAGCTACTCTTCATTTTTATTCAGTTAACCTTGTTTTTTATAACTTAGACAAAGGTTTTTTTTTTCTCTGTGCATGGAGAATGCTAATGCAAAACCCTTCTTTGAAGGCTGTCATAGCAGAGCATTGACAACAACCAGACACTCACCAAAGCAGGAAAGGTTTCTGAACTCATGGGAGGGAGGGTGATCTTCAAGCTTAACCCTGACCAGTGAGCAGGGGCAGGAACCCAAACTGAAAATGTTCCTGACTGTTATGGAGGCCAGTTTTTTTTAGTATAAGTGTTGTGGTCCCTTAAGCCTTATGATATCTAACATTGGTGCCTGGTGACTTTACATGGTAATTAAGCAGTGCTTTAAATAAAGGGAATCTTCACTTCATCTTAAAGGTGCCTGAACTCTAAAAATGCAGAAACGCACATCCCTCTTGATTTTAGTTTTGAACCAAATAAAATGTACAGAGGATGGAGGGAAGTGGCTTTAGGTGGTAGCTGAGTAGGTGAGCCCTCTGTCTCTGCATCTTCTGCTTACCTGCTGTCAGCTGGGCAGCACCTCCTGGGCAAGGCACTCTTTTGTCCTTCCTTCCTATCCATCCCTCTGTCCATCCCTCCTTTACTCCACAAGCACAGGGCATGTGTGGTCCCAAAGCTAGCTGTGCCATGCCTTGCTTCTGTGAAGCACAGACTGGATCTGTCCTAGGGAGTGTCATAGACAAAGCTGTGCTCCTCTCACACTGTGGCAGTATTTTCTGGTTACTCTTTTCATTTTCTCCTTCACTTAACCCATTTACAACTGCCAACTCCAAAGTTTTGTGCTTCACCTAAGTGGATGTACAACTCTCCAGGCGAATCCAAGTGCTTATGCTTTCCACTCCCCCTTGCTGTGCCTCTTCTCAGGATGACAGTCATGTGGTTTACCAGGAGAAACAATCAAATTTCTGAAAACTAATTACCACAGGACTATGGGAGATAGTGGGAAGAGGGGAGTTTCATCTTCTCTCATATAATACATTACCATATGTGATTACCAGCTAAAAATATCAAATCACTGTACTGTAAAGTTAGTCAATAAATGAAGGTTTATTTCAGATGGAAAAAAAGAAAAAAACTGACCTGGAGAACATATCCAGGAGAGATAACTTAAGAATTATTGGTCTACCAGAAAGCCATGATGAAGAAAGCAGCCTAGACAGCATCCTCCTAGAGACTGTCAAAGAAAACTGTCCTGAAGTCCTAGAATCAATAGGGTAAAAGAGTTATCGAAATAATTCACCGGACTCCTTCTGTAAGAGTTCCCAAGTTGAAAACTTAAAGAAATATAGTAGGCAAATTCCAGAATTACAAGGTAAAATAGAAAATACTGCAAGTAGCCAAAAAGAAACAATTCAAGTATCATGGAACTACAGTCAGGATTACACAGGATCTAGCAGCTTCTGCATTAAAAAACTGAAGGGATTGGAATTTGATATTTCGTAAGGCAAAATAGCTGGGACTGCAACCAAGGATAAACTACCTGGCAAAACTGAGAAAAATCTTTCAGGCAAGGATGGTCATTTAATGAAATAAAGGATTTCCAGACTTTTCTGATGAAAAATCGGAGCTCAATGGAAAATTTGATCCCCAATTATAAGACTCAAGAAAGACATAAAAAGGTAAACAAGGAAAACACACACTCATACACACACACACACACACACACACATATTCACATAACTTGGGATTCAATAAGAGCAAACTGTTTACATCCACATATGAGAAGCCCATACCTGGCAATACTGAAATTTATATGATTATCATGACCTTTAAAAGGGATAGATAGATAGATAGATAGATAGATAGATAGATAGATAGATAGAGGGCATGGGTATAAATGAACTAATCTGATGATAAAAAAACAACTTATTAAAGGGTTCAAAGAGATTGTAATGGGAGAAAAGAAAAGGACAAGGCAGAAAAAGGTAAGTGGCTTGTTCAATTACTTTTTCTAAGATGGGGTTATTTAAGTAATTTTCTTCCTCTTCAGTTAATCTGGGCAACTTATATTTTTGTAAATATTCATCCATTTCACTAAGATTGTCAAATTTGTATGCATTATATTTTTAATTATTTAATTATTTTTTTAATTTCCTCTTCACTGGAGGTAGATTCACTCTTTTCATTTTTAATACTCATAATTTGGTTTTTCTTTGTTTTTATCATATTTACTAAGGGTTTATCAATTTTATTGTTTTTCCCCTTAAAACCAGATCTTAGTTTTATTTATTAATTCAATAAGTTACTTAATTTTAATCCTATTACTCTCTCCTTTGGCTTTCATTATTTATAATTTAGTATTTAATTTGGGATTTTCACTTTGTTCTATCATCCCTCTTATTCAATCTGGTACTAGAAATGTTAGCAGTAACAATTAGAGAAGAAAAAGAAGTCGAAGGAATCAAACTAGGCAAAGAGCAGACCAAGCTATCACTCTTTGCAGATGATATGATGAGATACTTAGAAAATCCTAGAGAATCAAGCAAAAAACTACTTGAGACAATAAATAAATCTGGCAAAGTTGCAGGATATAAAATTAACCCACATATATCCTGAGCATTCCTATATATTTCTAATGAAATCCAACAGCAAGAGATAGAAAGAGAAATCCCATTTAAAGTTATTGTAGACATTACAAAATATTTAGGAATCTACCTGCCAAAAGAAACCCAGGATTTATATGAACACAACTAAAAAACAGTGTTCACACAAATAAAGTCAGATCTAATTAATTGGAAAAGCATCAATTGCCCATGGCTGGGTGTAGCAGCAAGCTCTGTAGCATACCCAGGGTGGCTGCCAGCACAGATTTTTAGATCTGCTTTTCTAAAGGAAAGCACCTCAAAATAGGTTAATAATCATGCCTTAATCAAACATATGTCATTTACCTAGTTCAAGGGAAAAAGTTCAGCATCCTGAATTTCAGAGAATACAAACAAGTTAAAAGCAGACAGCAAATACAGAGAAACATCAGCAGACAGGCTTCCAACTGTCTGAGCATTACATCCATAATGTAAGTTACCAGAGAGGGAAGTACCAACATCTGGGTTTTCAAACCGGGGGCTCAACAGCTGTTAAACAGTCTCATTTGATCAAATCGCATGACTTTTCTCAAAGTAAGCCCCAAAAGAAAACATCACATCATGATATATAGCCTTTTCCTGGATCAGAGAATGTCACACCCTCTTGATGCATTGCCCAATCACAAAGCATCAAGATGTGGGCATTCCTGAAAAACAAGCCTCCTGCCCTAGGCACCATCTGACCACATTCAGCCTATTAGGTAGCAGAGTATATTTTCAAATCAAGGAAAGTTCTCAGAATCACTTAAGCCTGTCAAAGGGCCTAGGGACAGTGAAGGTCTTAGATTCCCACTCCCATAAAACTGGGTCAATTTAACCTAAATTAAATTACATATTTAGTGCCATGACAAACAGTCTACCAAAAAATTACTTCATAGAACTAGAAAAAATAGTAACAAAATTCATTTGGAACAACAAAAGGTCCAGAGTATCAAGGGAATTAATGAAAAGAAATGCTAGGGAAGGTAGACTAGCTATACCAGATTTTAATCTGTATGATAAAGCAGCAGTCATCCAAACTACTTGTTACTGGCTAAGGAATAGAGTAGCAGGTCAATGGAATAGACTGGGTATATGATACTCAGCAGCCAATGACTATAGTAATCTACTGTTTGATAAACCTCAAGACCCCAGTTCTGGGGATAGGAACTCACTATTCGACAAAAACTGCTGGGAAAACTAGAATACAGTATGGCAGAAACTGGGCATAGACCATTATCTAACACTGTATACCAAAATCAAGTTGAAATGGGTGCAAGATCTAGGTATAAAGGTGTAATAATCTGGGAAAGCAAGGCACCTGTCAGATTTATGGAGAGGGGAAGACTTCATGACCAAATAAGAATTAGGGAGCATTATGAAATACAAAATGAATAATTTTGATTACATTAAATTGAAAAGTTTCTGTACAAATAAAGCCAATGTAATCAAGATTAAGAGGGAAGTGGAAAATTGGGAAAGAATTTTTCAAATCAATATCTCTGATAAAGGCCTCATTTCTGAAATATACAGGGAATTGAGTCAAATCTATAATAATACAAGTCATTCCCCAGTCGGTAAATGGTCAAAGGATGTGAACAGGCAGTTTTCAGAGGAAGACATTAAAGATATTTATAAGCATATGAAAACATGCTCTAAATTACTATTTATTAGACAAATGCAAATCAATCTCACTGATCAGATTGGCTAAGATGACAAAACAGGAAAATAACAAATGCTGGAGAGGATGTGGAAAAATTGGAACACTAATGCATTGTTGGTGGAGTTGTGAACTGGTTTAACCATTCTGAAGAGCAATATGGAACTATGCCCAAAGGGCTATAAATAATTTCATACCCTTTGATCCAGGAATACCACTTCTAGGGTTGTATCCCAAAGAGATCATAGAAATGGGAGGAAGAACTATATATACAAAAAATATTCATAGCAGCTCTTTTTGTGGTGGCAAACAATTGGAAATTAAGGGGATGCCCACCAATTGGGGAATGGCTGAACAAGTTGTGGTATATGCATGTAATGGAATACTATTGTGCTATAATAAATGAATAGCAGATGGACTCCATATTTTCCTTGAAAGGCTTATATGAACTGATGCTGAGTTAGGAGAACAGAACCAGGAGAAATCTATACACGATTACAGACACAACGTATGTATGATGACCAACTTTGATAAACTGGACTCTTCTCAGCAATGCAGTTCTATAAGACAACTCCAAGAGACTCATGATGGAGAGAGATGTCTACATTCAGAGAAAGAACTAGAAAGAACAGAGTTTGAATGTGGATTGATGCAAACTACCTGCTCTCTTTTTTTTCTTCTTTGGTTTTGTTTCCTTTTTTCACATTGTTCATTCCATCCATTACAATCCTTCTTTATAACCTGATTAATATCTAGTGTGAAAGTATTTGCAGATCCTACACACAATTGCATGCTGCCATGGGGAGTGGGGAGGAGAGGGAGGGGGCAGGGGAGGAATTTGAACTCAAGGGATTGTGGAACTGAATCTTGTAAACTAAAATTAAACAAACAAATTAATAAAGATGAATTTTTTTTTTCAAAAAAGAAAGTTTAGATATTTAGATTTTTTTCCCCTCATATCCAAAAACTGCTAAGTGATAGAGTCAGGATTTTATGTATGATAGAGTCAGAATTTAAAGTAAATTCAGTCATTTTTCCACATTATTCCTCAAGAGGAGCAAAAGGGCTGCAGAGAGGGGAGAATTTTACAGTTTTTGCCTCCAAAGTTGATATTTGCAGGGGGAAAGAGCTTCTTTGTTGTGGTAGACAGATGATCGAAATATCTCAAGGTACTTTTTATTCCATGTAGAGTTTATGGTATAACAACCCCATCTCTGAGTCAGTTACTTGCAGCCTATGGACTGTCAGACATGATGATTTCTGACAGTGGGTCTGCATGTGCCTCCATTGAATTTAAGGAGCTTATGGACAGGAACACTAACTGAGCTGTCACCATTATTCTTTATCACTTTGAGCAAAAATTCGATCTGAAAGGATAGTACCAACTATGAAGAATGCCCTGAAGCATCTTGTAGCAAGAGACTAACCCATAAGACTACCAAGGTTTTTCACATCACCCCCACACTCCATAACATTTGTAAACTGAATTACAGTGGTTCAACACTTGCTTGAACTACCTATAAAATGAATAAAAACATGCTTGTATTGATGTTTTTTGTGCTGTTCTGTACCTACTTTTAGCTCTTTACTTTAAGTCCATATTTAATAGTTTAATGTGCATCCCCTCTCATATGAATACTTTGCTTGGTTAAGTGGGTAAAAATGACTAATATAATTATTAGTTTTGCCATATAAGTGAAAGATAAGTCACCTACCACTAGGAGTTTCTGACTTATACCATCAGATGCAGTGAAAAATCCAGCAAGACAAGATAAGAGTTAAGAAGTACCTATTAGGAACATTCAGTTGAAAGTAAGGCTTCAAATGTTGTATTTGATACCTAATGGTGGAAAGGGAATCAATGCTTTGCAGATTCACTGAAGGAAAATTGAAATCTTGCTAAGTGGAAGCAAGGTAAGTCTATTGTGCTTGAGCTTCTCTTTTCAGTATCATCTACAGCTTGAGTCAGATGGAATACTTCAGAGGTGCCTATTTCCCTCTGGTTTGAGAGCAAAAAGTAGAGAGTCAAAGACAAGCTTGATAGCTTATATAGGATAAGCATAGGCTGAGAGCTGATAGGATGACATGCTTCTCTTGAAGGAAGATTAACTGGGCTTGTTTATATTGTTTATAGAGTCGTCTTTTTTTTTTTTTAGGGCAATTGGGCTTAAGGAACTTGCCCAAGGTCACAGGCTAGGTTTTTGTTTGTGTGTGTTAAGTGTCTGAGGCCGGACCCGAACTCATGTCCTGACTCCAGGGCGGCACTCTACTCACTGCACCACCTAGCCGCCCTTCTATAGAGTCATCTTGAGGACCTTTGCAGTTCTCTGGCTTAAGAAAATCACTTGTCATTATAAAATCATAACATTTTCTCATTATCTTTTAAGGGTCATTATAAGTTAAAATATCTTGTCACCAATTCATCAGTTTAAAAGTAGTGAAACAACATTTTTATCCAGTAGGATAGTGGTGCGACCCATAAGGTGAATAGTTAAGAATGAAGTGGTACAGATTGTAACTGTATGAACATCAAGCCTATAGTCCAAAGTTGCAGGTTTTTCACATTCATATACCTACTTGGTATGTTTCCATATGAGGATATTCACTCTTTACAAATGTTATGAATTAAAAATATGAAAAACAGTTTCTGAGTAATTAATAATTATTTTCTTAATTATGGCTAGCAAATAATTAATAGATTGAGGACAGTGTTTCTCTTGGAAGTTGAAGACAAACCTTGGAGGTCCCTGAATGCTTAAATACCCTTGGAGAAGTGGTTATTACTTACTGGTGCAAATCAATTCTGATTAATTTAAAATTAATGGGAGAATTAATATTATAATGAGAGGTGCACTTATTCTAATGAGGAACTGGGGCTGAATGAGATTCTAATCATGTCATTCTTGAACAAAAAGACTCACCTCAAGTCAGACCACTCTACATCTCTGGCAATCTATACAAAAGGAATCAGTCAGTTAGCTGACTATACAGTCAGTTAACCATAAACAATGGTGGGGTAAGAATTCCAAGACATAATATGGTCTGGGTGGGATGAATTCTTTGGGCAGGGTCAGAAATGTCTTTGAGAGGCTGTACTTTGAATGAGGAAAGAGAAAGGGAAAACAAAACTTGATCCCCCAATATTAGTAACTGGTTATTATTTATCTTTTCTCTCACTATTATGTGTATATTAGTGGAAGAGTATGACCCAGGTTAATGTATAATCTGTGATGTTTTGATTATTACTGCATTTTCATTGTCTTTAATTACCATGATTTTTATCACTCTTGCTTTTCCCCTGCTGTTGAATAAATGGATATTTTTGCTTGTTTGAGTGAATGATGTCAAGGTGAATGATTTTTTTTAAAGGGGGAGGATATTTGTTGTAGGTCAAACTAATGTGATGAAATGGGTATTCTCCCACAACATATACAATCATACTTAATAAGGTTACCTTGGAAATGGAAAAAATTGAGTTGTAGCTGTGTGATTATAGTCTTTCTCTGGGAAAATTAGATGTACTTCTATGAGAGCATATTAAGAGAGACAGATAAAGATTATATCCCATGCCAGGTGCTATTTTAAGAACTCAGAGAGCTAAACCAAAGTAGGTTTTGACCAGTATGTATGATGTGAAATATCCAGTGTCATACAAAATCCATGCTATAGATGGAACAGTGTAATATCACCACTGTAATAAACACAAGAGTGATTCTTATAGAGCAGATCTGATAATAATAGAACCATTAAAACTATACTTTGGAGCCTCATCTGGGTTGAATTTTTTAAACAACTCATCCCAAAATCCAAGTAAAGAAAATAATCATGCTTTTCTGATTTTGGCAACTACTGATATGGATCAATCTAACATTTTCATAAATGCTAATTTCAGTCAAAGGCAATCTTTACTTACATATTCCTTTTAAAAGAATAAGCTTTTTTCTGGTTAAATGATGTTCAAGAAAAATCAAATGCAGAGGAATTTTATGGATATTAGGTAATGCTGCCATTTCATTTCAGTGATTATTTCTTTTGACATCCTTCTAATGTTTGTTCCTTTTTTTCCTATCCCTACAGTTGTGTGTTATTAAGATTTCTAAATAATTTCTTTTCATAGAATAAAAGGACTCTTCAATTCAAAAAGGCCTGAATTGTCTTTGTCTGTTTTATTAATATACTACAAAATAGTTTAAGTACAGACTTGATTGAGTGTATAGAATTAAGCAAGAGGGAGCATATTTCAGATTTAGTTCTCTAGTTTTTCTATTTTAAAAAAAATTAATTTTAGATAGTTCAAGAGTGCCAATTATCTTTCAACATAATATAATGTAATTAAAACAAACAAAACATTAAATACCTGTTTAGACAGTTTTAGCTCTAGTGTTATCATACTCATGCTTATAACTTTATGAACCTATACTTTTTGAAATATTGCCTTCCTGGTGTGTGTATGAGAATATGGTATAATGAAAAAACCTGGATCAAGATATCACACTTAAGCATTCTTGAATTTTGAATCAGCTGCTTCATATGCTCAAAAAATTTAGAGCTATAAGGGAAAGTATAGTCCAAATGACCCAGAGTCAAACAACAAGGAAATAACTGAGGGTGTATTTGAATTCCGATCTTTCTATTCTAGGTCTAGCACTCTGTCCACTGACCCTCCAACCTTACTACTGAAATATATTGTGATAGTAATATTTTAAATCCCTCCCTTACAGATATGCTTGAAAAGCATTTATGTAAATTTGCCATGTAAATGGTGAGAATCATAGAAATAAATTGTAGCTTCAATGACATCTATTCCAACTCTCTCTTTTTTAAATTAATTTTATTTTTTGCTTTTTGAAGGTCAGTTGGGGTTAAGTGACTTGCCCAAAGTCACACCACTTACTAAGTCTAAGCTATTAAATCAATTACTAAATACAAAGTCATGTGGTAAGCACTGGTGACAGAAACAGAAATAAGGAGACAGTTCATACTCTCAAGGCATTCACATTAGAATGGAGGAAAATAACACACACACACACACACACACACACACACACACACACACACACACAGGTTTCAGTTTCAATTTAAATAGAAAGATTCACTGGTCCTTAGGGTTCAGTGGCAAAGCAGATGGTAATGCATCTTTTAAAATATTATTTTCACTGAAACAAAACACTATATTCTTAAATGATGTCAAATTATTTGACAATGCCAAGGACTTTGGTGGCCATAGCTCCCTTTTATTGTTCTTCAATAAATGTGGCTATAGAGAAACAGGGACTTTCATTCCTGTGGAGGTCATTGCCAGGTCACATTGACAAAAGAGTTGCTTCCTTGGATGACAATTTTGAGAACTGGGCTAGAAGCAGAGATTGTGGTGGAGGAGTTGCCACTAATCTGAGATCCATTTTGGTCTCATGGTCCTTGTCTGTCTCCTTTGAGGTCTGAGAGGAGGTGATGATGTTCTAGGTGTCAAGAATGCAACCTGCTTGCTCCATGTGACCTGAAACACTCCAGAGTGCCCCCAACCAGGGAGGGGGATGTAATTGGGAAAATGTAATTGGGAAAATTTAACATTAAATTATATGTGTATATGTACACAAATAAAAATATAATAAAACATATATAACATAACTTTTCAAAAATAAATTAATATACCTTCTACAGAGATCTTTATCATGGGCTAGTGGTCTCCATTTCTGTTTGAGTTTGACACCAGTGGTCCAGGGGTAGCAGTGACTTGACTTGCTACCTCCTGGTTTTTCCCTTAGGATCCCTTGCTGGCAAATCCAGTATTCAAACCCAAGACTTTTGCCTCCAACTTTTGTATTGCATGTGACTGTTTCAGTAGAAGATTACTAGGCCTAGATGTAGAACCATAAGAATCAGGTTCCAATATCAAGATTTACCATTGACTAGTCATGTGATTCTAGATACGTTGACTAATGTTAAAAGCCTTAGTATCCTCATATTTAAAATAAGGAAAATAATAGTGGTATTATGTGCCTGGGGTGAGGTGAGGGAGGATCTCTGACTATAAAGTGTTGTGCAAATATGAGCTATGACATTATTGTTTACTTTTAGAGTCGTCTTCATTTCTTATTTACAACATTTCAATAAGAAACATTAGGTATTAAAAGATTACTTTTTAATTTAAAAAGACTCCCCTTTTATGCATATACTGAAATTCTTTGGAGTGTCAGCAGCTTTATTCATTGTTGAACTAAGCTAAGTCTTTCATGCCTTTTAAAATCCTCAATTCCATCACTGTCAGCAGCTATTCATGATAGAAAGTTATCTCATATTAATTAAATGGGTAACATTTGCATTTTAAATTACTATAGCAAGACTTTTGATGATAATGTTTTGAATGCTGTAAAACAACATAAGAGTGCTTAAAAGAAGTGACTGGTTATTATCAATTTATTTGATATTCACTCGACTAATGATAGTCATGGAAAACTATAGGAATATTAACAAGGATTTGAGTCCTCTTCAAATGCCTAAATGATTCATGAATATATATTTATACATATAAATAATACTGCTAGGATTTTTTGGCTCTATATAGCCAAAGTGAAATAAAGAGTTATGAAATAATTTGGCAGTCTTGAAAAAACACAGTATTCCTTCCTCCCTCCCTTCCTCCTTCCCTTTTTTCCTTCCTTCCTTCCTTCCTTCCTTCCTTCCTTCCTTCCTTCCTTCCTTCCTTCCTTCCTTCCTTTCTTCCTTTCTTTATTTATTTCTTTCAAAATACTATAGACAAAAATGTTCTGAATTATCAGAATGGATTATCTGTCTTATTTTTACATTCAAATATCAAAAGATAATATGACAATATTATTTTGCCAAACTTATAATGTCCCTAAGTTATAAATGATAAGGAACATGCCTTAATAGCCAAACTGAACAATAGAGTATCAACAAAGTAATGTTAACTTGTTTGTTTCTTTGTTTTCTGTTACTGGGAAAATTCTAGCTCAAAGGGTTAATTAAGGTGTAAACATATAATACTAATGAGTTGGTATAAGGTAGTTGCAATCAAAATATCAACCACATAACTGCTTAGTGACAACCACTGGCTTAAAAATGTGATCAACAATAATTCTATGAGAAAGAAAATGGAAGTACATCTATTTTTTAATAAGTAATTTACTTAAGGGATCAATGGGCTTGGGATATGATATTCCAGAGGTCAAAGGAGCTAGGATTAAAAACAAGAATCACCTACCCAGCAAAACTGAGCATAATTCAGCAGAAAATATGGACATGCAATGAAATAGAGGATTTCCAAGCATTCTTGATGAAAAAGATCAGAGCTGAATAGAAAATTTGACTTTCAAATACAAGAATCAGGGGAAACAAAGACAAGCATGAAAAGATAAACAGGAAAGAGAAATCATAAGGAACTTATCAGAGTTGAATTGTTCATATTCCTAAATGGAAAGACTATATTTGTAATTCATGAGACTTTTCTCAGTATTAGGATAGTTGAAGGGAATATGTGTGTATGTATTTATGTTTGCATGTGTGTATACTCATATATGTGTATATGTGTATATACATAGACAAAGGGCACAGGGTGGAATATGATGGCAATGATATCTAAAAATAAAATTAAGAGGTGAGAGAGGAATATATTGGGAAAAGGAGAAAGGGAGAGATAGAATAGGGTAAATTATCTTAAGTGAAAAAGGGAAGCGAAAGCTGTTACAATGCAGGGGGAGAGCAGGGAGGTAAAAGGGAATGAGTCAAACTCACTCTGATTGGATTTGGCTTAAGGAAGTAATAACATACATATTCAGTTGGGTATCTTACACTACAAGAAATTAAGGGAGAGAGGCATAAGAGGGGAGATGATAGAAGGGAAGGCTGATTGAGGGAGGGGGTAGTCAGAAGCAAACACTTTGGAAAAGGGACAGGGTCAAAGGAGAAAATAGAATAAATGGGGGAAGGGATAGGATGGAGGGAAATATAGTTAATCTTTTACAACATGATTATTATGGAAGTGTTTTGCATAACTATTCATTTAAGACCTATATTGAAGTGCCTGTCTTCTCAATGGAGGTTGGTGAGGAGGGAAGAAGGGAGAGAATCTGGAACAAAGTTTTGAAACAAATGCTAAAAAAACATTGTATTTATATGCAACTAGGAAATAAGATATACAAGCATTGGAGTATATAAAGCCATCTTGCTCTACAAGAAAGTAAGGGACAAGGGACGGGGAGAGATAGGAGGGATAGATGAGGGTACAGACTTGGGGAAGAGGTAATCGATATGCTTGCCATCTTGGGGTGGGGTGTAGGGGAGAGTTGGGGAGAAAATCTGGAACTCAAAATCTTATGGAAATGAATGTTGAAAGCTAAAAAATAATAAATATAATACACATTTTAAAATAATTTATTTATTTTTAGTTTTCAGCATTCACTTCCATAAGAGAGTAAATAGTATGCTTCCATCTGTATTCAGACTCCAAAGTTCTTTCTCTGCACATAAATAGCATTTTCCATTGTGAGTCTTTTGGAGTTGTCTTAGATCCTTACATTGCTGACAAGAGCTAAGTCTATCAAAGTTAGTCATTGCACAATGTGGCTGTTACTGTGTACAGTGTTTTCCAGATTCTGCTCATTTCACTCAGTGTCAGTTTGTACAAGTCTTTCCAGGTTTATCTGAAGTCCCCCTGCTCATCATTTTTATAGCACAATAGTATTCCATTACATTCATTTATCACAACTTCTTCAACCATTCCCTAACTGATGGATATCCCCTCAATTTCCAATTCTTTGTCACCACAAAAGAGATGATATAAATATTTTTGTTCATGTGGATCTTTTTCCCATTTTTATGATCTCTTTGGGATATAGACATAGAAGTGGTATTGCTGAATCAAACGACATACACAGTTTAATAGCCCCTTTGAGTGTATTTCCAAATTGTTCTCCAGAATGGTTGGACCAGTTTGCAACTCCACCAAAAATGCATTAGTCTTCCATTTTTCCCACAGCTCCAAAATTATCATTTTCCTGTTTTGTCATGAGAACCAATCTTATATGCATGATGTGGTACCTCAGAGTTGTTTTGCATTTCTCTAATCAATAGTACTTTAGAACATTTAAAAAATATGATTATAGATAGCTTTAATTTCTTCCTCTGAAAAATGTCTCTTCATATCCTTTGACCATTTGTCAGTTGGGGAAAGATTATATTCTTATAAATTCAACTCAGTTCTCTATACATTTGAGAAATGAGGCCTTTCTCAGAAACACTGGGTTTAAAAATTATTTCCCAGCTTTTTGCTTCCCTTCTAATCTTGGTTGCATTGGCCTTGTGCAAAAACTTTCCGATTTAATGTAATCAAAATCATCCATTTTGTATTTTGTAATGTTCTCTCTTTTACAGTCAAATTCCTTGCTTCTCCACAAATCTGATGCATAAATTCTTCTTGCTCTCCTACTTTGCTTATAATATCGGCCTTTATATCTAAATCATGTACCCATTTTGACTTTTATTTCAAATAGGGTGAAGATGTTGGCCTATGACTAGTTTCTGCCAGACTATTTTCCAGTTTTCTCAGCAGTTTTTTGTTAAATAGTGAGTTCTTATCTCAGAGGCTAGAGGCTTTGGATTTATCAAATAATAGATTACTATAGTCTTTGACTAGTATGTCTTGCATACCCAATATATTCCACTGATCCACCTCTCTGTTTCTTAGCAAGTACTAAGTAATTTTGATAATTGCTCTTTTATAATACAATCAAAAACCTGGTACAGCTAGGCTACCTTCCCTTGCATTTCTTTTCATTAATTTCCTTGATATTCTGGATCTTTTTTCCTCCAGATGAATTTTGTTACTGGTTTTTCTGTTTCTATAAAATAATTTTTGGTAGTTTGGTATGTCACTAAGTAATTTAATTTAAGTAGAATTCTCAGAAAATGAAAGTGCATCTAAAGAAACCAATATAACGACAAAGAGAGCTCACCAACCACCTGAAATATTAAAAGGTTGTAGACAAAAGATGTAAATAAAAGCACATTCCTGATGTGGCACAATATTATTTTCAGTTAAAAAGCATTTATTTTCTCTCTCTATCCTACTTCCTTCCTTTGAGGGAAAAATAATCCATGACTAATAATCAAACCAAGTAAATTCCCATATTGTCCATGTCAAAAATATATGCCTTCTTCTTAGTTCTGAGCCTATCACTTCTCTTTCAAGCAGTAGGTATCATGTTTTATCAGTGGACCTCTTGAGTTGCTATTAGTCATTCTGCTGATCATAATTCTTAATTCTATGCAGGAAAATCCTTGGCAAAAAAGAACATACATTTATGTTAATATCCTTAAAAGCATAAGCAAGAGGGGCGGCTAGGTGGCGCAGTGAGTAAGAGCACTGGCCTCGGAGTTGGGATGACCCGAGATCGAATCCAGCCTCAGAAAATGAGCACCCACACACAAATAATGACTAGCCGTGTAACCTTGAGCAAGTTACTTAACTCCAATTGCTTAAAAAAAAAAACAAAAAAAAACAAAAGCATAAGCAAGAAAGGACCTTTATTTTATATGGTCCAAAGTTTATATTTAAAACCAAGAAGTAGCCTTGTTTGCAATGGAACAACATTAAAAGCATTTATAGTATGTAAAACAAGGATATCTCTTCTCTTCACTATGATTTGATATAGTTATAGAAATGCTTATTATTAACAATAAAGTAAATTGATCAATATGTCAGTTATAAAAGTGGGCAAAGAAAAATGTCCCTATCTCAAGACGTCATAATAAAGTATTTATAAAATCTCAGAGAATCGGGGCAGAGCCAAGATGGCGGAGTAGAAACAGCTCATCCAAGCAACTCTGCCACTGGATTCCCCTGAAACTATGTAAAAGGGGACTCTGAATAACTTCTGGAGCCCCAGCACCCACAGAACGACACAGAGAAGCTAACCTCCCGCTGAGGACAGCCCAGCAGCCCTGCAGGAAGGACCAACGCAGCGGCCTGGGAGCCAGCAGCGGCAGCTCGCAGAGCGCAGGGAGCCTAGCCGAGCCGGAGCTGAGGTCCCCATGAGCGGAGGTTTTAGCCCCAGGGCGGCAGGGCCAACAGCCGGCTGGAGGATCCCCAGAACACCAGTAGCTGTGGCGACTCCAGAATTATCAACATAGACATGCCTAAGACAAAGTAAGTGGTTAGTGTCCTATGGACTTTGGGACCAGTATTTGGGAAATGCATCAGCTTCCTCCCCTGGGGGCTAGAAGCCACTGAGGAGACACTCCATTCTGTAGTTTTCAGACACAGCTCCAGATCCTGGCCTGCAATTAATTGTAGGGAGATCCAGCGATGAGTCTTGGGGGATAATCGCTCTTGCTTTAACCTCCCTGGATCTGGATTGTGTTCTAGGGTGGAAGTCGTGGGTGGGTTTACAGCTTGCCAGAAACGTTAATTGCCCCCCACATGTTTGGCATGAAAATTCCTCTAGCTGGCCTTAAAGCCATAGTGTGGCAACAAGCCCAAAAGTCAAGTAATTAAGTGGCAACATGCCAAGGCAAAGGAAACAGAAAAATGCAACTCTAGACTCCTATTTTGGGGACATAGAGCGGGAAAAGGACTGTGAGGTCAGAAGTCCTGCTCCAAAAGCCCCAGGGGAAAACATGAGAGGGTTGCAGGCCATAGAGGACCTTAAGAAGGACTTTAATAATCAAATAAGAGAAGTGGAGGAAAAATTGGAAAGAGAAATGAGAAGGATGCAGGAAAAGTATGAAATGAGGGTCAACAGCCTGACTGAGGAAAACAACACCTTAAAAAATAGACTAACTCAAATGGCAAAGGAAGCCCAAAAGGGCAATGAGGAGAAGAATGCCTTAAAAAGTCGAATTTGCCAGATGGAAAAAGAATCTCAAAAGTTCACTGAGGAGATTCATTCCTTCAGAGTTAGACTGGACCAAATGGAAGCTAATGACTTTATGAGAAATCAAGATGCTGTTAAGCAGATCCAAACAAAGGAAAGATTAGAAGGCAATGTGAAATATCTCATGGGAAAAACCACTGACCTGGAAAATAGATCCAGGAGAGACAATTTAAAAATTATTGGACTACCTGAAAGCCATGATCAAAGAAAGAACCTAGAAATCACCCTTCAAGAAATTCTCAAGGAAAATTGCCCTGATGTTTTAGATCCAGAGGGCAAAATAGAGGTTGAAAGAATCCACAGATCACCTCCTGAAAAAGATCCCAAAAAGAAAACTCCCAGGAATATTATAGCCAGGTTCCAGAATCCCCAGATCAAGGAGAAAATACTACAAGCAGCCAGGAAGAAACAATTTCAATATTGTGGAAACACAATCAGAATAGCCCAGGACCTGGCAGCTTCTACACTGAGGGATTGAAGGGCATGGAATATGATACTCCAGAGGGCAAAAGAGCTGGGAATGAACCCAAGGGTCACCTACCCAGCAAAACTGAGTATTTTGTTTCAGGGGAAAATATGGTCATTCAGTGGAATAGAGGACTTTCAAGCATTCTTGAGGAAAAAACCAGAATTGAATAGAAAATTTGACATCCAGACACAAGAAGGAAGAGATGCCTGAGAAGGTAATCAGTGAAATCAAAAGGAACTTATCAAAGTTGAACTATTTACATTCCTATATGGAAAAGTAATAACGATGACTGATGATATCTTTCTCACTATGAAAATAATGGAAGAAGGGTGTGTGGTCATATGAATACACATGTGAATGTATGTGTATATAGTTACAGTTATATATGGATAGAGGGCATAGGTTGAATTTGTTGGGAAGGGAGAATACTCAAAGGATGAAATTATGAGGTGAGAGAGGAAAGTGGCAAGAGGAGATGGGGAAAGACAGGGTAGGGTATAGGATAAACTATCTTATGTAGAAGAAGCAAGGGGAAGTGGTTGTATGCGGGGGGGAAGAATAGGAAGGCAAAAACGCAAAACCACATTCTCATTGAATTTGGTTCAGGGAGAGAATGACATACATGCTAAATGGGATATCTCAACCTGCAGCAGAATAGGGGGAAGGGGGATGAGAGGAGGGAAGATGGATGGGAGGGCATCCTTGGGGGGAGGGGTGGTTGGAAGTACCCACTATAGACGAGGGACAGGATCATGTGGGGAATGGACCAGGTGGGGGGTGGGATGAGTGGGAGGGAATTGTAAGCAGCCTTGTACAATATATCTACTATGATAATGTTTGCATAGCTAGACATGTACAACATATACTGAACTACTTATCTCCCCAAAGGGAATGGGTGACAAGGGAAGATGGAAATGGATCTGAAAGTCGAGGTCTTAACATTAAATGTTTCAAATATATATAAATACTATTATTAAAAAAAAAAGAATCAAGAGAAGCATGAAAAGGCAAAAAGGAAAGAGCAGTCATAAGGGACTTATTAAAGTTAAAATGTTTACATTCCTACATGGAAAGGTAATATTTGTAACTCATGAGACCTTTATCATTATTAGGGTAGTTTGAGGATACATAAACACACACACACACACACACACACACACACACACACACACACACAAGACAGAGAGACAGAGACAGAGAGAAGAGAGAGAGAGAGAGAGAGAGCGCACAGGGTGAGTTGAATATGAGGATGATATCTGAAAAAACATAAATTTAAAGTGTGAGAGAAGAATATATTGGGAGGCGAAAGGGAGAGACCGAATGGGGTAAATTATTTCACATAAAAGAGACAAGAAAAAAGTTTTCAAAATGGAGGGAAAAGGGGAGACTGAGAGGGAATGAGTGAACCTTACTCTCATCGAATTTGATTTAGGGAGGGATTAACATACACACTCAATTGGTTACCTTACTCTACAGGAAAGTAAGGGGGAAGTGGATGGGGGGATAGAAGGAAGGACAAGTTGAGGGAGAGGGTATTCAGGGAGAAAATAGAATAAGTGGGGGTTTGGATTAGATGGAGGGAAATATAGTTAGTCTTTCACAACATCAATATTATGGAAGTGTTTTGCATAATTGCACATGGATAACTTATTTTGAATTGCTTGCATTCTCCATGAGGGTAGGGAGGGAGGGAAGAAGAGAGAGCATTTGAAACTCAAAGTTTTAAAAGCAAATTTTAAACACTGTTTTTACATGAAATGTGGAAATAAAATATACAGGCATTGCAATATAGAAATCTGTCTTGCCCTTCAAGAAAAGTAAGTGGGAAGCAGACAAGGGGTTGGGGGATGATAGAAGGGAAGGCAGACTATTTGAAAGAGTAATTGGAATGCATGCCATTTCAGGGTGGTGGGGAGGAGAGAGAAGGGGAGGAAATTTGGGACTCAAAATCTTGTGGAAATGAATGTTGAAAAGTAAAACTAAACAAATAAATTGATAATTGAAAAAAATGTTAAAGCTGCATTTCCAATCATGAAAACAATGAAAAAAAGAACGAATAGCCGGATTTGACAAATAAGAGATTATTAGTAACTTTAGTAAAAGCGGCTTCAGTGGAATGATAAGGTTGAAGACTGATGAGGAGAGAAAACAGAGATACCTGATGTAGTGGTCTTTTGATAGAATTTAATTACAAAATGGAGATGAGATATAGGACAATTAGTGGAATGAAAGTATCAAGTTAGTGTTATTTTTTATGTGTGTGTGTGTGTGTGTGTGTGTATGTGTGTGTGTTATTTGTTTTTGGATAGTGGAGAAATGAGTATGCTTATAGGCATTAGGAAATTAAACAGTAGTTAGGGAAAGATTGAAAATACATACTACAATGAGGGTGACAGAGGAGGCAATCTGTTGGAGGAGATGGAATGGAATTGCTTGAACAAGCTGGGGTTGGTGGTTACTAGTCAGTCTGGATTAACCATTGGTCTTGCTAACTATTACATATTGATAAATTTTACTAGTTCTTAATCACTTCTCTTTGAGTGTTCATAAGTCATCTGTTGAATGATATATTTTAGCATTTTCAAGAACCACAATAAATCTTATTTGCATATAAGATAATAAATTCAAGTGTTCAACTTCCTCACCTTTTTGAGTGTTGGGTCATTTGTCCATCTCTCATTCTGTTTCAGTGGACTAAGATTTTTTCTAAAAGTTCACCATTTATTGTGTCTATCCCTTACTTGGTGAAAGTACATCTACTCATAGTTATGAAAGTTATACGACCTTCTCTTTTAATTTTTTAGTAATATCTTTAAAATTAAGGTAATATATCCATTTTGAATTTATTATATAATATAGGTTAAGGTGTTGGTCTAATTTTAAATATACCAGACAGCTTTCCTACTTTTCCAGGAGTTGTCTTTATCAAATGAGATTTTTTTTTCCTAAGTTACTGATGTTTTCCACTTTATAGAGCACTATGTTATTAAGTTCTATCATTTTCCAACTGATCTACTTATCTATTTTAAAATTAATACCTAGGGGTGGCTAGGTGGTGCCGGCCTCAGAGTTGGCATGAGCCAGGATCGAATCCGGCCTCAGAAAAAAAATGAGCACCCACACATAAATAATGAGTGGCCCTGTAACCTTGAGCAAGTTACTTAACCACAATTGCTATAAAAAAAAAAATAAAAAATAAAATAAAATTAATACCTAATGGTTTTGATGCTTACTGTTTAATAATATATTTTCAGGCCTGGAAGCATTATTCACTTTTTCTGTAATTTCTCTTTTCATTATTTCTTTTGATATTCTTTTTCTGCCATTTCTCTTTTCATTATTTCTTTTGATATTCTAGACCTCTTGCTTGTCTAGATGCATTAGGTTATTTATTTTATTGAGTCATGTTAAGTATCTTATTAGAATCTTGTTTTGTTTGGCATTAAAATGCAAATTAATTTTGTTATTATCATTTTGCTTATATTGGCATAGACCAAACATGACCACTAAACATTGCTCTAGCTATTTTAATTACCTGTATTCTGGAGCTAAATTTAAACTTTCTAATGGGTAAGTGTAACCACTTTCTAATGGGTAAGTGTAACTAGACTCCTGGTAAGTAGTAGGACCCTACATGAATACATTCCTCAGTCCTAGGAACTTTTGTTATGCATGTGATTTATAAAGACCCCTGCACTCCTCCTTATTTTTCTGAAGGAAATATAGAAACTATTTAAATCCTCTTTTGACTTGTCATGCCCCTCAAAGTGATTATAAAATCAGCATGGTCTTGAAAAAAGGGGTTCAAATTCTACTCTTGAAACATACAAGTCTATAACCATGAACAGGTCATGTAAACTCTCAATATATCAAATGAGTTTCTAATATTCAAAATCAAAGATTTGTAGAAGTAGAGTTTCCAAACCAGTAATTTCCTATGTTAATGAAATTACAGGACCTTTATTATTTGTGCACTTTAAGGATTATGAAGAGGCCAAAGCAAAATAAAAAGTTAAATAATAACTTTGTTGGGAAAAAGAGCCATTTTCTTATGAAAGCTTATTTTCTTTGGTTATAATGTGCCATTTAAAAGGTTTGAAAAATGTCCATTAGCAATACCAGAGGAAAGATTTTTTGAAAGCATTAATTTTGTTAGTTTTAATGTATTAAGTACATCATTATAACATCAGAAAATCTACTACAAAACCTGCACTTTGGTACAATTTCTAATTTCTCTGAGATTTAGAAGGCTTTTTGTTTTCTAGTATTCCATTGTTTAAAAAAAAAACATGAAACATTCATTCCCATTATTATTCATTTCCATTTCCTAATCTGTTTTTTTTTCACTTTTAATCTCCCCGATTAAGTCTATAGCAATTTTTTATTATGTGCTTTTCTGATTATTTTCTCCTATACTGTATTTTAACTGCAATGGGAAAGAAAGAATCCATCTGCATTGCTGAAGATTTTAATTTAGCTCACTTTTCTGACAACTCCCCCTCACAGTTCTTCAGGTGGTTTTCTTGTACCTTCATGTCCTGGAAGAGAAAATATAGTTCGTTATTTATTAATGAATGGAGGAAAGATGAACAAAAAGAGGAAATGTATATGGGTATATGGTTTACCACTAAGCATTTTCATGCATTACTTAGGAAAGGTGGTATGGATTGCTGAAGAAAACTAATAAAAACAGCACTTCAGCTATTTTACTAAACAGGAAGTGGAGTCCTAAGCTACTAACCAAAGGAAAATAAAAAAGATAATGTAGATTATGTGCTTATGCACATGTTGACATTAAGCTTTCCATCTATGATAGAAAAGAATGAATGTCACAGCAAGCATTCTTGTACAGTGACATTTTCCTCCATTATGCACAGTAAGAAGCAGTCCTCCATGGATAAGCTAGAATGACCTATTTGTTCTTTTCTATCTCAAAATATCTCCAATATTTCATCAGTGACACTAATCACATGGACAACATACCCTACCTTACAATAAATGTCAGTCCTGTTGATTTCAACAATGCAAATTTGGCTCTTAATATCCTGATTAGTCATGGCTTCCAGTTTTCTATAAATACATGGGACTTTGTTTTCATCCATAGGTTGTTGTATTTTCTTTTTAAATTAACAAGCATTTATTAAGAGCCCCTGCTATGTGCCAAGCACTGTGCTAGGTATTGGGGATACAAATACCAAAAAAATCAAATAAATAAATAAGGAAATGAGATGATCTCTGTTCTAAAACAAAACAAAACAAAACAAACAAACAAAAAAACCAAACCTACTATGGTGCCTAGATGGCACAGTGAATAAGAGTGCTGGCCCCAGAGTCAGGAGGACACAGGATCGGTTCTGGCATCAGAAAATTAGCACCCACATATAAATAACTAGCTGTGTAACTTTGAGCAAGTTACTTGACCCCAATTGCTTGTTAAAAAAACTAAAAATAGGGGGGCAGAGCCAAGATGGTAGAGTAGAAACAGCGCATCCAAGGCACTCTCCCCACAGATTACCTTCAAACTATGTAAAAAGGGACTCTGAACAACTTCTGGAGCCCCAGCACCCACAGAATGACAAAGAGAAGCTAACCTCTCACTGAGGACAGCCCAGCAGCCCTACAGGAAGGACCAGCGCAGTGCTCTGGGAGCCAGCAGCTCGAAGAGCGCAGAGCTCAGGGAGCCAAGCACAGGTCCAGTCCAACTGAGTCGAGGTTTTAGCCCCAGGGCGGCAGGGCCAACAGCCGGCTGGAGAGACCCCAGAACACCAGCAGCTGTGGCAACTCCAGAATTATCAACATAGACATGCCTAGGACAAAGTAAGTGGTTAGTGTCCTATGGAATTTGGGACCAGTATTTAGGAAATGCATCAGCTTCCTCCCCTGGGGGCTAGAAGCTGCTGAGGAGACACACCATTTTGTAGTTTTCAGAGACAGCTCCAGCTCCTGGCCTGAGAACTGTAGGGAGATCCAGCGAGCAGTCTTGGGGGGTAATCGCTCTTGATTTAACCTCCTTGGATCTGGACTGTGATCTGCGGTGGAAGTCGTGGGTGGGTTTACAGCTTGCCAGAAACGGAAGTTGCCCTCCCACATGTTCGGGATGAAAATTCCCCTATCTGTCCCAAAGACATATTGTGGCAACAAGCCCAAAAGTCAAGTAATTAAGTGGCAACATGCCAAGACAAAGGAAACAGAAAACGCAACCCTAGACTCCTATTTTGAGGGCATAGAGTGGGAAAAGGACTGTGAGGTCAGAAGTCCTGCTCCAAAAGCCCCAGGGGAAAACATGAGCGGGTTGCAGGCCATAGAGGACCTTAAGAAGGACTTTAAAAATCAAATAAGAGAAGTGGAGGAAAAATTGGAAAGAGAAATGAGAAGGATGCAGGAAAAGTATGAAATGAGGGTCAACAGCCTGACTGAGGAAAACAACACCTTAAAAAATAGACCTTCATTCCTTCAGAGTTAGACTGGAGCAAATGGAAGCTAGTGACTTTATGAGAAATCAAGATGTTGTTAAGCAGATCCAAACAAAGGAAAGATTAGAAGGCAATGTGAAATATCTCATGGGAAAAACCACTGACCTGGAAAATAGATCCAGGAGTGAGAATTTAAAAATTATCAGACTACCTGAAAGCCATGATCAAAGAAAGAACCTAGAAATCACCCTTCAAGTAATTCTCAAGGAAAATTGCCCTGATGTTTTATATCCAGAAGGCAAAATAGAGGTTGAAAGAATCCATCAATCACCTCCTGAGAAAGATCCCAAAAAGAAAACTCCCAGGAATATTATAGCCAGGTTCCAGAATCCTCAGACCAAGGTGAAAACACTACAAGCATCCAGGAAGAAACAATTTCAATATTGTGGAAACACAATCAGAATAGCACAGGACCTGGAAGCTTCTACACTGAGGGATCCAAGGGCATGGAATATGATATTCCAGAGGGCAAAAGAGCTGGGAATGAACCCAAGGGTCACCTACCCAGCAAAACTGAGTATTTTGTTTCAGGGGAAAATGTGGTCATTCAGTGGAATAGAGGACTTTCAAGCATTCTTGAGGAAAAAACCAGAAGTGAATAGAAAATTTGACATCCAGACACAAGAAGCAAGAGATGCCTGAGAAGGTAATCAGGGAAAAGAAATCAAAAGGAACTTATCAAAGTTGAACTATTTACATTCCTATATGGAAAAGTAATAACGATGACTGATGATATCTTTCTCACTATGAAAATAATGGAAGAAGGGTGTGTGGTCATATGAATACATATGTGAATGTGTGTGTATATGGTTACAGTTATATATGGATAGAGGGCATAGGTTGAATTTGTTGGGAAGGGAGGATACTCAAGGGATGAAATTATGAGGTGAGATAGGAAAGTGGCAAGAGGAGATGGGGAAAGACAGGGTAGGGCAGACTATCTCATGTAGAAGAAGCAAGGGGAAGTGGTTGCAAGGGAGGGGCAGAATAGGAAGGCAAAAAGGCAAAACCACATTCTCATTGAATTTGGCTCAGGGAGAAAATGACATACATACTAAATGGGATATCTCAACCTGCAGCAGAATAGGGGGTAGGGGAATGAGAGGAGGGATGATGGATGGGAGGGCATCCTTGAGGGGAGGGAAGGTTGGAAGTACCCACTATAGAAGAGGGACAGGATCATGTAGTGAATGGACCAGGTGGGGGGTGGGATGAGTGGGAGGGAATTATAAGCAGTCTTGTACAATATATCTACTTTGGTAATGTTTTGCATAGCTAGACATGTACAACATATACTGAATTACTTATCTCCCCAGTGGGAATGGGTGACAAGGGAGGAAGGAAATGGATCTGAAATTCAAGGTCTTAATATTAAATGTTTCAAATATATATAAATACTATTATTAAAAAAAAAGCTTCTGTTTCACTTAGATTATCTCAATTTATTGGCATACAGTTGGGAATATTAGCTCTTAATTATTACTTTTATTTTCTCTTGATCAGTGGAAAATTCACCTTTTTCATTTTTGATACTGGTAATTTTATATTCTTTTTTAATCAAATCAATCCAAGGAATATTTATTTTATAACTTTTTCATAAAATCAAATCGGTTTTATTTATTCATTCAATAGTTTTCTTCCCTTCAATTTCATTAATCTCTCTTTTGATTTATGCAATTTTTAATTTGGTGTTTAGTTGGGAATTTTAAATTTGTTCTTTTTCTAATTATTTTTAAATGCATGCCCAATTTTTTATTTGCTCTTTCTCAGTTTTATTCATGTAAGCAATTAGAGATATATAATTTCCCCTAAGAACTGCTTTGGCTGCATCCCCAAACTTTTGATGTGTTGTCTCATTATAGTCATTAATTTTGATAAAATTATTGATTGTTTCTATGATTTGTTTTTTGATACACTTATTCTCTGGGATTAGATTATTTAGTATAAAATTAATTTTAGTATATATTTCTGTGGCACTTTATTACACAAGATAACTTTCTATATCCAACTAAGTGTGTATATTATTGCCTTTTTAAGCCAAATCTAATGAGAGCAAAGTTCAAATGATCATTACCCCTTCTTTCTTTTCCTCTACAGTAATAGGAGTTTTATGTTCTTCAAGTGATATATTTTATACTATTCTACCTCTCTCTCCTTCTTCTTTTTCCTATACAATTCTTCCCCCCACCCCACCCTTTTTAATCATCACATCAAAGTCAATAAAGAAGGCCCTTAATTCAATTAAATTCCTATGAATATTTACTAAGTGCAAGGTAATGTGCTAGGTACTGTTAATAAATAAAATGGAAAAAAGCTATAATTTCTGCCCTCAAAGAACTTAGCAAACAAGAACTTAGCAAATATTTGTTAAATAAGGATATCACACACACTCTATGTGGCACCAATGCAATATTCACAGTGCTGATGGCAACTGCAAATAATAAAACCATATATGCTCAAATTATTGAGCATAGTGCACAATCACAAAATATAATAAACTATAGAAGACGAAAGTTAAACATTGATTTAGACACCAGAAAACAAAATCCCAACACCAAGAAACTGAATCCATCATAGCAACATAGAAGTTAATGCACCACAATGTAACAGAGAACCACATTATCCTTTAGTCTTCCCAGAAACCAACATTCCCAAGCCTAGCTGTCTGCCTGGGTGCATCCTCTCCTCCCTCTGTCTCTAACTGCTCTGACTCCCAGCTTCCTGTGTGCTCTGCTCCACCCTTCAGCAAACTCCTTCAATCACAGGCTCCATGTGATTACATTCAGCCTATTGGGGGCAGGGAAGATCTTTGAAGCAGGGAAGGTCTTCAAATTCCCTTAGGTCTATTAAGGGACAGGGAAGATCTTCAAGTTCCCATTTCCATTACATTTGGCCTCAAGATCTTTCTTGTCCTTTATATAGCAAAACTACATTAACAATACATTTCATTACATTGGTTAACAGGAGTTTATTGGTAACTTGTGGGGTAACATGTCAACAGAACTTTAACAATAATATAACAGCAGAAAATAAGCACATAAAACACTATCTTAGGATGGTGGCTTGATCACAAGCACCCCATCATTTCCCCCTTAGACTAGTGTGGCTCAAAATCTTGAGGTAATGGGTAAAAGTCTCTTCTTCATAGCTAGTTCCTAGTGAAATTGAATGTAGAGCCCTCCCTGAACCAAGAGGTCCCATTCTAGAGGTCAGTTCTTTAGCTGGCATCCAGAGCTTGTTCAGCAACAGGATCCAGGGGTGAAACATCACAATTGTGGACAGGGGGTAATATTCCACTTAAGTGATCAGGCATCTGCAGGTGGAGGGTACTAAGCCTGCAGGAAATAAATCTCACAAACAAGTTTAACAGACATAAAGCCAAAAATAAACAAATATAGGGTCAGCCATGCTTCTGGAGTCCATGAACCCACTATCATAGCTTCATTCATGGTGGAATATATGACACTGTCCCCTTGTTCTGTTTTAATGATTTGATATTAACTACTTCCACTTGTTCCAGTACTTTCTTTAATATGAGTCTCCCTAAAGGTGTGACAAACTTGGATACAATGGTTCAGGAAGATCTATAGGGGCAGTTCTTACTTCTTTATTCCATCTGACATCAAGCCCTTTTCTTGATACATTTTGTATACTTCATTAGTTTTAATGCCATCTATTCTTCCAAAATCTACCCCTGTTCTCAGTAGAGCAGTAAACATTTCTTTTCTTGTCAATCTATTCTGACTTTAAATCTGTTGGCTATTTACTCCTCTCTCTCATGACTTTTCCTGCTGATTTTCCAAGTTTCTTGGGCTAAAAGATTGTTTTCCCCATTTTTTTCTGGTTCTGCTCTTCTAGGATTTGTTTTTTATGATTCTATAGAGGTGAACATAGGAGAGTTATGGCAATTTACTTTGTACTCAGCCATCTGTCTCACTGAAGATTTTTATGAAGAAAATCCAATCTTATTGAAAAATTTAATTGATGAAGGAAAGATCATTTAATAGGAAAATGATGCCTTAGTATTATTTTGAAAAATAGTTTTGACTTTGTGGACAACATAAAAAAATGTTTTTGTAAACCCTCAGGAGTATATGGAACAAATTTTTAGATCTGGTTTAGATAATTTAAACTTATAAATATCCTTGTAAATATACTAATATTATTTCAGTAGGAAGTGAGAGTTAGAGATAAAGACAGAGCAGTAAGAATTTCAGAGAGTATTGTTGGCATTAAACCTATGTATAAATCTGAATGTATTGTTTTATTCACTGATTAAAAATTGATTTTTACTTTTTGCAAAGAAATATAATTTTAATTTTTGCAATGAATATCACACTTGACCTTTTTTTTTCATTTTCTCCCTGTTACTATACTATTCTATTCCCTCATGCCTTCCATGCCAACTTCATTTTTCATTACGATACATCTTACACCACCTTAGTAGTGTCAATCTTGTATAAATCCCTAATATATAATTCCCATCCCTAAGATTTTCTCCCTGTCTTTAAATATCCTTCGATTACATATGCACCTATTATTCAAATCCTACTCATCTTCAAAATTCACCCAAACACCCCATATCCATGTTGCATGAAACCTTCCTTATTTAGGTTTAGATGATTGATTAAGGCAAATGGAAGAGGGTAAGAGTAGTGTCAGATCAGAATTAGACAGAAATAAGATATGTTTTAGTATTAAAGGGACTTTAATGAAAGTCCTTGAGAGGCATAAGTATATAGAAGGAAAGGCAAGAAAGTTTAAGTGTATAGGAATGAAAGGAGCATGAGTATAAAGAAAGGCATAATGTATTTGCACAAACAGTGTGAAAAGAGGTTTTGAAAGTAAACAGTTTAGAAATTTTTCAAAGAAAAAAAGTGCTTAGTAAAAAATTCTCTCTGTCTCTGTGTACGTGTGTGTTTGTGTATGTGTCTTTCTCTGTCTCTCTCTCTCTCCCTCCCTCTCCCCATTACAACTTGTGTGGGACAGAGGGCACTACCAACAAATCAGTACAAAGACTTGGATACCTGAATATAAAAATGAGTTTATTGCTTTATCTTGAGAAAGGGTAGTACCCCCTCATCACTCTAATGCTGTGGGCCAGGGAAGTACAAATTGATTCCAGAAAGCAAGGCCCTTTTATACACTAAAGTGAGCCTCCTGCCCCACTACCCTCCCTTCCCCTTATCCCATTGGCTGGTCTTCAGGAGGCATAATTTATTCACATTAATCTTATCAGCAAAAAAGAACAAAGGCAGTTACACATGTTTGCCCAGAGACAGAAAAGTGGGAAGTTTTGCAAAAATGCACAGTTTAGGTTGTATTGCAAAGTGTGGTTTTACGAGGTTAGCTAACCACAGATGTTATTCTGTAAGGGAGTAAACTGTTTCAATACAAAAACTATTAACCCTTTTGAGGACTCTTCACTTCCGGGAAATCATCCCTCAAAATCCTGCCTTTTTATTTCTTACAACTTGAAGACTCCTCACACCATTGCTGGAAGATGTCTTCCACTAATTCTTGGAGAATTCCCATCAGCGTGGTCTCAGACTGGCACGAAACCCTAACTTTTCAGACCCATCAATTTAATATCTCCTTTCCCTTCTATTTTCACCAAACGGGGCAAGGAGCCTTGGACTATTTTCGTTATCAGTTGCATTATACAAGGGAGACACACTGGGAGTAGGATAATTCCACTAAAAGGTATCAGGAGTAACCAGACTTGTTTCTACCAGGACCCATTAAACCAGGAAATGTCAGAGGCATTGAAGGGAGAATTACATTACATTTTTTTTCTGTGTGTGAGTAAACTGTGTTTCAATAATACAAAATCTATTAACCCTTTCGAGGAGGCATCACTTCCGAGACATCATCCCTCACAAACTCTAGCTAAGCCCTGAATGTGGAGAGACAGACAAGGGAACAAAGAGAAAGAAGCACCTTTTTTCCCCCCCTAAGATCAAAGAGGTGTAGGTTGACTAGCATTCAACCATTTCCTACCTCACAAAGAATTTTGTGATTAACAATAGCGTCTCCTGCAAAATGGGAACACATTTGGCTAACAAGATCTTAAAAAGAGTCATCTTAAAAGTGAAGCCGTGAAGCTCTCCTGTAATGGGGAGAAGAGACTAAGTGACAACTGGATATTTTCCAGAGGTCCCACTTCACATGTATGATAAGTCCAATGGCCCACTTTAAATTTCTAAGGGGTAAATGTCGAAATGAAGTTTATTAGATTTAAAGTTCAAAATAAATTCTTAAGATGCTTCCCATCCCTTTGTGATTGACCTTTCTTAAAAGCTCATTACATTTATAGTCAGTATCAATTCCCTAGAAAGTTAATATTCCCTGAACATTTTGATTAATAAATGCATATTAATAATGATTCCTTTACATGTTAGTCTTCTTTTTTCTAACTAGATTATAAATGTCTTAAAATCAGAATAGACATTGTTTTTGTATCCATTACCATGTCTGTAACAGTTCAAAACAAACTAGGTGCTCCATAAATGCTTGGTAGAATATTAGAAAAACCACCACCACCACCTGCTGCACCCCTGTCAGATCCATGGTAACAGTATAGATATGATGATTGCATATGCTGGTTTGTATAAATCTTACTGCAATAGGAATCAAAGAAAAATTTACATTTAAGATAGAAGCTAAGTTTGAGTGGATTCAGAATCTTCAGAGTTGTTAAAAAAATCACTACTTTTTAAGGTGTTGCCCAGTTAGGCACACCTGGGTTCAAATCCTGCCTTTTCTAAATACAAGCTGTGTGACTCTCTGTGGGTCACTTAAACTCTCAATGCTTCCATAATTCTATTGATGGAAGGGGCTTCTCCACAACAATGAAATCACAAATCAGACCCCATGAATACACCAATATGTGTTTTTAATTGTCAGAACACTCCAGGTCAAATGGAAAACAAAAGGGGAATGTTTTTGCTTATTTTTCATTGTTTCTTAGTGTTTAGCTTTTTTGCAATATCATCGTAGCATGAAATAGTTCATCTAATCAAGCAAAAGAGTGAGTAGAAAATAGATATCAATATAGATTAAACCCCCATTAGTTTTATTATCTATAATTGAGAAGTTTGATGATTTGGAGTTTAACTTCCATAAAGAATTACTAGGAAAGAATACATTGTAAATAAGAGGGCAATTAGAAGATTAAAACTGCTGAGGAAACCAAACTAATTTTAAGTAGTGTCAAATACTTTATAAATAATATTCTTATATACATAAATAAATTGATATACTAATTAAAAATCATAGTTCTATATTTGTTAAAACTTTAAGGGTATCTATTTTGCAATATATGTTAATTATATTTATTCTGTGGATTTAAATTCATTTAAATAATAATTCTTCCTCTACAATCCATGTAACTCAGATAAATCACACTGATAATTCTGAATTAGTGAGATTTAGATGTGCCATTTTCTAAATGATACCTGGTCACCTTAAGTGTCTTCATGGCCTCTATAAAGAACTGCCTTCCAACTCTTGGATTTTGAGTTGCTTGTTGCAAGGTCTTTATTTCCAAGATTATCTAAAGATTGAGTGAACATAATCCTCTCTAGGAAGGAATAGTAATAGACATAGCATGTATGTAAGAGGTTTACAGTGGCTATATGTTTAATGCTACATTCTCTGGCAAGTTCCAACCCCTTGATTTGTTGGAATTATTTTTTCTCCCATAACCAGCATTTTCATTGTTGGGGGAATACAGTTAATAGAAGTATGAATCACTAAAGTTTTGCTTAACATTTGTTTTAAAGTTTTGCAGAATAATTGCAATTTTTTTCTTTATATAAAAGTGGCCTGTATTAATTGCCACATTTAAATAGATAATATATAAAGAAAGCTATACACCCCCTGTACCTTTAGAAAACAGACACCTGATGCTATCTCAATAACATAGATTTGCTTCTGAGATTTAGTAATAACTAATAATAATAACTAGTAATAATATTTAGTAATAACTTCATTAGGCATCTGCTGTACACATGATGCAATATTGGCAAAGATTTAAAATTAGGGATGAGTTGAAATCAACTCATGTTGATAATTTGAATAGCTGTCATTATATTTCATTTTGCCCTAATTTACTAGCCACAGATTTTCACTTTGTTTCTTGGTTATATATATAAGGACAGTCTATTTCAAAGCAATTTAGCTGTTTTGAAGGGATGTTTTGAAGGCCACCACATCACTGTGGCCCTTCTTTGTCCATTCTTTTTCATTTTTGATGAACCTATACTTATATGTTTTAGTTTTGGAAAATATTTTGACTAGAGGATACATGAGAATCATTTTAATAAAATATATCTTCATTTAGAAATACAAGTATCTTTAAATATTTAAATAAATTAGATTCTCATTATTTTTATGTTTCCTTATTTCTTCAACTCAGCTCAAACATCAACTTCTTTTTTTTCCTTTTTTTTATTTAATTTTATTTTTTTAAACAAATGCTTTATTAACTTCTGTTTTACATCATTCATTTCTGCCAGATTTTGAGTTACAATCATTTTCCCCCCATTATTCCCCTACCCAACCTCCCAGAATAGTAGTCCCACAAGATATCGCTTCCTCCAATCTGCTCTCTCCCATACCTTCTCCCATACCCCCATCGACTTTTCCATTAGAGGAAGGTGAATCTTTGTGTCCCAATGCCTGCACATCTTATCTCCCTATTACAAGCAAAAGAGTATTAATAATAGTATTTATATATATTTGGAACATTTAATGTTACGACCTCGAATTTCAGATCCATTTCCTTCCTCCCTTGTCACCCATTCCCTCTTGGGAGATAAGTAATTCAGTATATGTTGTACATGTCTAGCTATGTAAAATATTATCATAGTAGATATATTGTACAAGGCTGCTTATAATTCCCTCCCATTCATCCCACCCCCTACCTGGTCCATTCCCTACATGATCCTGTCCCTCTTCGATAGTGGGTACTTCCAACCTCCCCTCACCCCAAGGATGCCCTCCCATCCATCATCCCTCCTCTCATCCCCCTTCCCCCTATCCTGCTGCAGGTTGAGATATCCCATTTAGTATGTATGTCATTTTCTCCCTGAACCAAATTCAATGTGAATGTGGTTTTGCCTTTTTAGCCTTCCTTATTCTCCCCCTCCTTTGCAACCACTTCCCCTTGCTTCTTACACATGAGATAGTTTACCCTACCCTGTCTTTCCCCATCTCCTCTTGCTACTTTCCTCTCTCACCTCATAATTTCATTCCTTGAGTATTCTCCCTTCCCAACAAATTCAACCTATGCCCTCTATCCGTATATAACTGTAACCATATACACACACATTCACATATATATTCATATGACCACACCCCCTTCTTCCATTATTTTCATAGTGAGAAAAATATCATCAGTCATCATTATTACTTTTCCATATAGGAATGTAAATAGTTCAACTTTGATAAGTTCCTTTTGATTTCTTTTCCCTGATTACCTTCTCAGGCATCTCTTCCTTCTTGTGTCTGGATGTCAAATTTTCTATTCAATTCTGGTTTTTTCCTCAAGAATGCTTGAAAGTCCTCTATTCCACTGAATGACCATATTTTCCCCTGAAACAAAATACTCAGTTTTGCTGGGTAGGTGACCCTTGGGTTCATTCCCAGTTCTTTTGCCCTCTGGAATATCATATTCCATGCCCTTCGATCCCTCAGTGTAGAAGCTGCCAGGTCCTGGGCTATTCTGATTATATTTCCACAATATTGAAATTGTTTCTTCCTGGCTGCTTGTAGTATTTTCTCCTTGATCTGGGGATTCTGGAACCTGGCTATAATATTCCTGGGAGTTTTCTTTTTGGGATCTTTTTCAGGAGGTGATCTGTGGATTCTTTCAACCTCTATTTTGCCTTCTGGATATAAAACATCAGGGCAGTTTTCCTTGAGAATTTCTTGAAGGGTGATTTCTAGGTTCTTTCTTTGATCATGGCTTTCAGGTAGTCCAATAATTTTTAAATTGTCTCTCCTGGATCTATTTTCCAGGTCAGTGGTTTTTCCCATGAGATATTTCACATTGCCTTCTAATCTTTCATTTGTTTGGATCTGCTTAACAGCATCTTGATTTCTCATAAAGTCATTAGCTTCCATTTGCTCCAGTCTAACTCTGAAGGAATGAATCTCCTCAGTGAACTTTTGAGATTCTTTTTCCATCTGGCAAATTCGACTTTTAAGGCATTCTTCTCCTCATTGCCCTTTTGGGCCTCCTTTGCCATTTGAGCTAGTCTATTTTTTAAGGTGTTGTTTTCCTCAGTCAGGCTGTTGACCTTCATTTCATACTTTTCCTGCATCCTCATTTCTCTTTCCAATTTTTCCTCCACTTCTCTTATTTGATTTTTAAAGACCTTCTTAAGGTCCTCTATGGCCTGCAACCCGCTCATGTTTTCCCCTGGGGTTTTTGGAGCAGGGCTTCTGACCTCACAGTCCTTTTCCCTCTCTATGCCCCCAAAATAGGAGTCTAGGGTTGCATTTTTCTGTTTCCTTTGCCTTGGCATGTTGCCACTTAATTACTTGACTTTTGGGCTTATTGCCACACTATGGCTTTAAGGCCAGATAGAGGAATTTTCGTCCAGAACATGTGGGGGGCAACTTCCGTTTCTGGCAAGCTGTAAACCCACCCACGACTTCCACCCTAGGTCACAATCCAGATCCAGGGAGGTTAAAGCAAGAGCGATTACCCCCCAAGACTGATCGCTGGATCTCCCTACGATTTGGAGGCTGGGAGCTGGAGCCGCCTCTGAAAACTGCAAAATAGCATGTCTCCTCAGCGGCTTCTAGCCCCCAGGGGAGGGAGCCGACGCATTCCCTAAATACCAGTCCCAAAGTCCATAGGACACCAACCTCTTACTTTGTCCTAGGCATGTCTATGTTGATAATTCTGCAGTCGCCACAGCTCCTGGTGTTCTGGGGTTCCTCCAGCCGGCTGCTGGCCCTGCCACCCTGGGGCTAAAACCTCGGCTCACGAGGACCTGAGTTCCTCTCGGCTCTGCTTCCTGCACTCTGTGCTTTTCGCACTGCCGGCTCCCAGACCGATGCACTGGTCCTTCCTGCAGGGCTGCTGGGCTGTCCTCAGCGGGAGGTTAGCTTCTCTGTGTCGTTCTGTGGGTGCTGGGGCTGGCTCCAGAAGTTGTTCAGAGTCCCCTTTTACATAGCTTGGGGGGAATCTGGGGGCAGAGTGGCTTGGATGAGCTGTTTCTACTCCGCCATCTTGGCTCCGCCCCCCTCAAACATCAACTTCTATATGAAATTCTCTCTGACTTTTGCATTTACTATTAGTATTTCTCCCCAAATGCCTTGTATATGGTTTGTATGTCACTCAGTGAGACATCGTTTATGTCTCTTTGTATGTCTTTTAGGAAGATCGTATCTCCCTAGGAGAAGATAATCTCTTTGAGGGTAGGGACTATTCAGCAGAGGCTAAATTCTAACAGGTACTATCACAATGAAAGGACTTTGAAATGGTCCCAGAAACAGATTGTATCTGCTTTTTGAGATGAACCATCCTGCTGATGGGGAATTCTTGGTTAAGGCAGCCCGTTAACCACTGAATATACCAAATTGTCCTCAAATTATGTTACCTTCATGCACTTCTACAGTGTTGATGGCACAATGGAGGAAAAGTGGGTAGCAGGTACAAAGAATCAAATGGTTTTCAGACTTTCTATAAGAATTATCTTAGGGGGCTCACTTTGAGAAGTGTTGTGTGATTTGACCAGATGAGACTCTGGGAAGCCGTTGTTGAGAGCCCCCCGGCTTTGAAAACCCAGATGTTGATGCTTCCCTCTCTGGTAACTGTGATTTGGTTTGATTAATGGTTGGACAGTTTGGAAGCCTGTCTGTTTGATCTGTAAGTTCTGTAACTCTGAAGTTGGGTGCTGACCTTTTTCCCCTGAACTAGGTAATGTTGTTTGTTTGATTAAAGTAAGCTTGTTAACCCATTTTGAGTTGCTTTCCTTTGAAAAGCAGATCTAAGAACCTTTTGGCAGTACCCTGGGGATATTGGGGTGCTTGCTGCTACAAATGGCGACGAGGGATGGGTTGCTGAGTAAAAGGAAGGTATGGGGGCTGGGATAATTGTTTGTTTCCCAGTTGTGGTAGCTGTGATTCTGTGGAGCCATGGAGCAGGAGAGAGACGGCCTGCATGCTGATTTCTAGCTGAGAGCAGGAATGGTGAGCTGCCTGCATGGAGACTGTGGAGAAGCTGGAGCTGCTGCCTTCTGCTGGAGGAGAAGGAACCCAGGAGTTTGGAGTTCAGCCACAGGACAAGATAAGGACTGTGTGGCAAAGCTGGGGCACTGAATGTGTTTCCTTGCTGCATCCCACAGTTTGGGACCCGGGGGGATGGACTTGTGACTATGGTGGGTGGGGTGAAGTGCCATGGACCCCAAGGACCCCACTTTGGTTTGTTGCCTAGTTCCCTCTCTGGATTTGGAAGCAGGGGCTGGAGCAGTGTTATGGGAAGGACACCGCCCCCTTCCAAGAGTACTTTATGTGATAATGCTTTGTATTTTGTGAATTGATGTGAAAATGCAATGTACTTTGTTTAAGACCCAGTGGCCACTTTGGTAACTTTATGTACCTTGAAAATGTGACCTAAGAGATGTTTTAGTGCTAATTCAAATGTAAATTGTGTATGCTATGGGCATGAAAGATCTTGGGGCCGAATGTAATGGAAATGCAGATTTAAAGATCTTCCCTGCCCCTAGCTTAAGTGCACCTGGAGCCTGTGGTGGGAGGCTTGTTTTTCAGGGAAGCCCACACCTTGATACTTTGTGATTGGGCAGTGGGTCAAGGAGGTTGTTACAATCTCTGAGCTAGGAGAAGACTATATAAACCCTGATGAGAGGCTTTGCTTTGGGGCTCACTTTGAGAAGTGTTGTGTGATTTGACCAGATGAGACTCTGGGAAGCCGTTGTTGAGAGCCCCCCGGCTTTGAAAACCCAGATGTTGATGCTTCCCTCTCTGGTAACTGTGATTTGGTATTGATGCATGTAATGTTGGGACAGTTTGGAAGCCTGTCTGATCTGTAAGTTCTGTAACTCTGAAGTTCAGGGTGCTGACCTTTTTTCCCCTGAACTAGGTAATGTATGTTTGTTTGATTAAAGTAAGCTTGTTAACCCAAAAAAAAAGAATTATCTTAGCTGTTGGTATGATTGAAAAATTGGCAGTATGTAAAGGAACTGAACAGCATCAATCTTGACATTCTATTGTAAATGACACCAAAAAGATATATAGTAAGTGATGGAGAGCCAGTGTACTCTCCTGTTATCTTGATAATGTCAAGAGAATGTGAAGATTTTTGGTGTGGTAGGTGAGCTCCTTATGGTGAATTTCTCAGTGAGTATGGAAGTTATGCAAAATGTATTATAATCTTCATTGTTGTAGGGAATATTCATTTGATTAAATTCTCAACTTTTCCTGGAGTATTGAAGAACTATTCTTACATAAAATAATTTGAACTTATTCCATCCTAATAAAATACCTTTAGATTAAAGATTATTATTTTACTGAGTATTTCCCATTTCCTTTGACATGGTCAGTGCATAGTTCTGTTTGGGTAGAAGAGATAATTACTAAACTGCCTAAATAGAGACCTATTACAGAGTCTGAAAGAGAATGACAGATGTGGGCCATATGCAGGTAATGAGTCCATGAAATACAGAGAATAGTTATTGAAATCAATAACTTAAATTTATAATCAAAACATTTGAACTGAGAATATAGTAGTATATTACTTCCAAAGAAATAGTCACAACAATCCCTCAAGCTTAGCCATGCTGTAAATTGAAGAAATATATTCAAATAGTCAATTCTCAGAGTAAATTATCCAAGCAGAAAACATTTTCAATATTCCAGTTCACTGTGTCCCTTGGGAGAACTATAACTGTGGATTTTGGACATGTTTATGGATGAAGAGCTTTTGGTTCATTGCCCCACATGCTGTCACATTGCTCTAGAGAAGAGCTAGAGAATTTTCCTTTAAAGATTAAAACAGGCATATAACTTTGTGGAAATTATTTTTACCCTCTGCTTAGGAAGATGAGTTCTCCAGAATGAGGGGAACCCACACCAATGATTTTAAGGTTGTCTCATGTCACAGTCCATTTGAAGAATAAATATCTCTTTGAAATGAATGTGTGTGTGTGCATGTATGTATGGTGTGGTGTATGTATGATAGTATGAAAAAGGAGTAATGTTAATGTCTCTGTTCATCCCCCAAATATACTCTGAGTCATTGAATTCTAACTCTTTGTCCTTTTGGAAATCATAGGATGCTTACTTTTTGTTTCCCCTTTTAATCCACATAATAACAGCACCAAAAATAATCTGAAAGTATACGGTTACATTAAAGTCAAAAGCTTGGGTTACAGACTGTCTCTGAAATAAAACAAAGGATGGGTTTTTTTACACCTATTTTAATTGTATAGAGGCTTTTATTTGCTCTCAGCTGTGTTTTAGTTAAAGTTACTGCACACGCAACTAAAGTATTTTGAAGCATTTTACTATCTCTCAGTGCTACTCTCCAACCAGATAAGTATGATCTACAGACATCTAGGTCACTCTGTGAAGTTCATCAATGAACCGATTATCTACTATAGTCTTGGACTTCAATAACCATGTTAACATTCTAGTACCCCAAACACCACAATTGTCCAATGCCTTATACTCCACCTCATAGGCCATAATTCATCATGGTCACTACTTAGGACTAGTTGAGAATAGAGAATATTTCTCAAATAAGTTTGTCTGGAATATAGACTTTATTAATATGAAGAGACTCCAATAAGACTGGGCTGATGGGGCCAGACAGGTGCAGTGAATAGAGTGACTAACCTGGAGTCAGGAAGACTAATTTTCCCTGAGTCCAAATCTGGCCTTGGATATTTACTAGCTCTGTGATCCTGGGCAGTTCAATTAATCAAATTTGCCTTAGTTTACCCATCTATTATATAACCTGGAGAACAAACTGGCAAACTATTCTAGTATCTTTGCTAAGAAAACTCCAAACTGGGTCACAGAGAGTCAGACATGACTGAAAAATGACTGAGCAACTGCAAAGACTGGAAAGGTAACTGAGAGTCAGATTATGTGGAAGACCTTAAATGCCAGGCTAAGTAGTTTACTTTTATTCTACAGGCAAAAGGAAACTTCTCAGCATTTTTGAGCAGGAGTGAAGAAGAGCATATCTGTATATTGTGATATATCATAATAGAGTTGAAAGCATGCTAGATTTTTATTAAAAAACCTAGATGTAAATCTCTCCTCTGGCATTTATTAATATGTGAACTAGACAATTCATCTCTAAACATATATTAAGTCCCTTCTGTTTACCAGTCACCATGCTACTTCTGAGGATAAAAGGATAAAAATGAAACAGCTCCTGTCTGCAAGAAATTGATATTCTATCCTAGATTCTCTTAGCCGTTCAACATTTCAATTTCCTCATTTGTAAAATCTGGGTATTGATCCAGATAATAGGTATGACCCTTTTTATTTCCAAATCTATTGTTTGTGTTTTCCCTCTTCCATGCCTGATGACTCCTCAGTTGTTGTTTTTTTTTCCTTTGCCTATCTTTATCCAGGTTATATCTGATAAATGGCTATTACCCAAACCCTCTTTTCTTCTCCCTCTATAGTCTTTCCTGCTTGGTGATCTCATTAGCTCCAATAGATTCAATTATCGAATCTTTGCTGATGATTCTCAGATCTATCATTTCTTTAGTTTTAAGGCATCTCTTAACCTCCTGCCTCACATCTCCAATTACCTATTAAACTTCTCAAATATCATGTTCTATAGACATTTTAAGCTCAGCATATCCAAAACTAAACTTATCTTTCCTCTAAAACCCTCCATTATTCCTAATTTTCCAATTACTGTCAAAGGTATCATTGTCAATCACCCCAGTCACCCAATCTCACTCTCTAGGTGTCTCATTCTCTCTCACTCTTGTCATATCTAATCTGTGGTCAAATCCTGTCAATTCTACCTTCAAAATACTTCTACATAGGCCTATTTCTCTCTTCTGATACTACCACCATTCTAGTGTAGGCCCTCATTACCTCATGCCTGGATTATGACAATATAGTTCTGAATGGTCTCCCTGCATTGAAGTTTTCCCTATTTCATTCTGTCTGAAAATAATCCTCCTAAGGTGCAGGTCTGACATTAACACCCCTGTCTGCCACCATTCAATAAATTCCAGTCATTCCCTGTTATCTCCAGGATCAAATATGAAATCCTTTGTTTAGCTTTTAAAACGCTTTATAACTTGGCCCCTTCCTACCTTTCCAGTCAGTTGCACTTTACTCCTTTCCATACATTCTACAATATAGTGAGTGACACTGACTTTCTTTATGTTCCTTGTTTACAACACTCTATTCCCTGACTATGCATTTTCACAGTTTGTCCCTCATGCTTGAAATGCTTTCACTCCTGTCCTCTTTCACATAGTTTCCCTGGACTTCTTCAACACTCAGCTAAAATCCCACTTTCTACAAAAAGACTTTCCCTGTCCACTTCAATATTAGTGTCTTCCTTCTGAGACTGCCTTATGTTGTATGTGCATAGTTATTTGCATATTATCCCCTACATTAAAGTATAAACTCCTTGAGGTTAGGGGTTGCATTTTTGCTTTTCTTTGTTTCCCTAGAGCTTTGTTTAGTGTGGGACACATAGCAATAAGAACAAATATGTGTTGATTTGACTTGAGTCTCAACTTGCACATTAGGATATTCCTTAGACAGAATTGTGGAAGATAGTTTGGGAAGAGAATGAAGGAAGAATGGCCAGTTAGTAATAATAATAAATGTCTAACATTTATATTAGTACTTATTATGTATCAGCCACTGAGAGGCAGGTGATATTATTATCCCTGTTTTTAGACAAGGAAACTAAAGCAAACAGAGGCTAAATGACTTGTTTAGGGTCACACAGCTGCTCTCTAAGGTAAAATTTGAATTCAGTTCTTCATGATTATAAGTCCTATACTCTATCCACTGTGCCACCTTTCAGTGCCAAGTGTTAAGTCTACAAAAGGCATCCTGCTAGAGATGATGAAGCCCTAAATGAAGTAAACTATATCGCCCTAATTTCAGAAATACTATGCCCTCCTAGTTTTCTTCCTTCCTTTCTATTCTATTTTTTAATTCTTTTTTACTGGCTCCTTTCCTTGACTTTCATGTTAAATATACCCCAAAGTTCTGACTTCACTGTCTTCCTCCTGTTCCATGCTTTGATCCTTTTTGGTCTCCAAAATAGGAGTCTACTGTTGGATTCTTCTGGGGGTTTTTTGCTTCCTTTGCCTTGTCATTTTGCCACTCATGAGGATAATACACTATGACTAGGTGGGAGTTGTACCAAGAATGCAAGGGTGGTTCAAAATTAGGAAAATTGTTACATAATTGACCATATCAATAACAAAACTAACAGAAATTATACGATTACTTTAAGAGATGCAGAAAAACCTTTTGACAAAATACAGCACTCATTCCTATTAAAAACTTAAAATGATAAACAATATTTATCTAAAACCATCATCAAGCATTATCTATAATGGGAGTAAGGTAGAAGCATTCCAAATAAGAACAGGGTTGAAACAAGGGGGGCCCATTATCACAACTATTCTTCAATATTGTACTAAAAAATTTAGCTTTAGTAATAAAAGAAGATAAATAAATTGAAGGGATTAGGATAGGTAAAGAGGAAACAAAACTATCACTCTATGAAGATGATATGATGGTATACTTAGAGAATCCTGAAGAATCAACAAAAAGCCACTTTAAATCATTAACAACTTTAGCAAAAGTTGCAGCATATAAAATAAACCCACATAAATCATCAGCATTTCTATATATTACCAACAAAGACCAGCAGCAAGAGATAGAAGGTTAAGTTCCATTTAAATTGTAGACAACATAAAATATTTGTGAATCTGCCTGCCAAGACAAACCTGGAAACTTTCTGAAAACAATCACAAAATACTTTTTCATGTGTTTCTAATAAAGCTTCTCCCAGCCCCAGTGTTTTAACTTCCTTATAGGGCCCACTGAACAGCAAGCCCACTGTCCTTACCTTGTCACTCGTCCCTGCCTCCACTCAATATCCTGACTTCTTCATATATGCAGCAGCACCAGTATGCTCAAGAAGGATATGGACCTGAAAACAATAGAATATATTAGGTATCTAAGAAATAGTAGTAAGTGATTATAGTGATCTGCTAGTTGATACACCCAAAGACACTAGCTTCTGGGATAAGAACTCATTATTTGACAAAAACTGCTGGGAAAACTAGAAAAAAGTATGGAAGAAACTTGGAAGAGATCAACATCTCACACCACATATGGTCAAAATGGGTACATGATTTAGACATAAAGGGTGATATCATAAGCAAACTAGGAGAGCAAGGTATAGTTTACCTGTCAGATCTATGGAGAAGGGAAGAATTTATGATAAAATGAGATAGAGAAGTGAAAAATAGATAATTTTGATCGAAATAAATTTAAAAGTTTTTGCACAAAGAATGGTAATACAACCAAGATTAAAAGGAAAGCAGAAATGTGGGAAACATTTTTTTTTTAACAAAAAGTCTTCCTGACAAAGTTCTCATTTCTCAAATACATAGAGAACTTGGTCAAATGTATAGTACAAGTCATCCCCCAATTGATAAGTTGTCAAATGATATGAATATGCAGTTTTCAGATGAAGAAATTAAAATTTCCATAGCCATATGAAAAACTGTTCTAAATCCCTTTTGCTTAGAGAAATGCAAAGGAAAATAACTCTAAGATACCACCTCACATATATTGGATTGGTATAAAAGGTAAATGATAAATGTTGAAGAAGATGTGGGGGAAATGGGACATTAATGCATTGTTGGTGGAGTTGTGAAGTGATCCTATGATTCTGGAGTGCAATTTGGAACTTTGGCCAAAGGACAATCAAACTGTACATACCCATTGATCCAGCATTACCACTACTTGGTCTGTATCCTGAAGACATCATAAAAAAGGGAAAAAAGACCTACATGTTAAAAAATATATCTATAGCAGCCCTTTTTGTGGTGGCATAATACTGGAAAGTGAGGGAATGTCCATCAATTTAGAAATAGTTGAACAAGTTGTTATATATTAATGTAATGGTATACTAATGTGCTATAAGAAACGATGAGCAGGTGGGCTTCAGAAAAACCTGGAAAGACTAACCTGAACTGATGCTGAATAAATTGAGCAGAACCAGGAAAATATCTTACACAGTAATAGGCAACGATCAACTATGAAAGACTTAGTTCTTCTCTGCAATACAGTGATCCAAGATAATTACAAAAGATTCACAATGGAAAATGCTATTCATATCAAGAGAAAGAACAATGAAGTCTGAATGCAGGATGAAGCATAGTCATGTTCACTTTGTTTTCTCTTTGGGTATTTTTTTGTGGCTTTTCCCTTTTGTCTGTTTCTTTTTTCACAACATGACTAATGTGGAGATGTTTACTTGATTGCCCATCTCTAACTTCTATCAGATTTTTGTTTGGCATATTGGGGAGCGGGAGATTGAAGGGAGCATAAAATTTCAAACTTTAAGTCTTATAAAAATGATTACAGAAAATGGTATTTACATTTAATTTTGAAAAAAATACTATTTGACAAAAAAGTTAACAAAATAAAACAAAAAAGCCCATTTTATTTCAGTAAATGTGCCTTTAAAACTCACTTGTACAATTTTTAGCTTTAGATCCCATCTTCCTCTGTATACATGGGCATACTCCAATATTTTCAAATGGCCAATAATATACGACTGGTACAAAAGTGAAGAGTTTGTAATTATTCGGTTATTATCATAGAATCTAGGTAAGCAGAGATCTTAAAGGATACATATACCAATTTTTTCATCTCCAAAGATGCTGAGATTTCTCTGAAGTCATATCTACATATAGAAGAGCTGGTTCTTGAAACACAGGCATTTGACCCTCAATCCAATGTGTTTTGTTTTTGTTTTTTCCATAATAACAAGCAGTTTTTATAAGAAAGAAGATAGTTCAGGCCTAAAGAATATCATTATGTTCTCAAAAACCTAGTGTAATTTTTTGCACAACCTATTCAATTTGTTTATACAGCTGTATTGATCATAAGATTTGTATTACTCTTTCCTCATATTTATTTTTCCCTTAAAATAGCAGTTTATAACAATTCATATCTATATCATTAAATGAACTAGATAGCACTGATTATTTTTCTGTTCATTTCATGTAAGATAATTTTTACATTTGCACAGACCCAAGTGGAGCAGTGAATATTGCCTCCAGCATGTAGAGGCTGTCTAAATAATCATTGCACAAAAACATAATCAAAAAAGCAAGTTTTCATTCTACTCTAATTCCTTTATAGTTATGGAGAGGATTTCTGGATGTTGAAGAGTCCAAATAATATCATAGCTATTAAGTTTGATATTTGGAAAACTCTGTATCAGTGATACTGATAACTTGATCAAGTGAATTTCTTCATTTATTAAAAATGAAGTAGTGTAAATCTCAGAATTGAGGTTATCATTGGTTTTTGGAAACTGTATAGAAGAATTTTGAGCTAAATGTTTTAACAGCAATCATAGCTTAAATATATCAATTCTCTTTAGTTAGCAGAGACCGTGAGTTCACTTGATCCACTCTTTTTTTTTTTTTTGAGGGGATAAGGCAAGGCAATAGGGGTTAAGTGACTTGTCCAAGGTCACACAGCTAGTTAAGTGTCATTTCTGATGTCAAATTTGAACTCATGTCCTCCTGACTCCAGGGCCAGTGCTCTATTCATTCACTGCACCACTTATCTGACCCCTGCACCACCTAGCTGCCCTCCAAATTTAATCTACTTTTTAGAATGTTGTATCTGTATCTTTGGAGAGCAACTTTAGTAGAAATTACTTGTACATTCCATATGTGTGTGTGTATTTCAAGCCAGAATTTCAATAACTGGATACCTTATCCTTGGGAGACATTTAAAATCAGTTTTGAAATATTCTTAGAATAAAATATATACCTTCCCTTGAGTTCTGTGTCATATACAGAAACAATCACTTTTCTTCCATCATAATTCTAAGTGGAGATAACAATTGCCTTTTGGGATAGACTGTATAATTTATTTCAAACAACATGTTAACACTTTCTAAAGATGACAGAATGCATGAATTGATTTTGCTATTCAGTGACACCAGGATAAATGATTCTCTCAATCACATAGTGTAGCTCTGGGACTTGTTTTCACTTTCATCTGCACTTTGAAAGGTTTATATCAAATGTGTATGAGGTTATCTTAGGCAAAATCTCCCATGTGACACATGATTAGATCATGAATTCATTTGCTGTATCTTAATGTAATTAATTCACTGAATTTTAGGGTAGAATACAAGGAATGTAAAAAAATAAAAAAGGATTCAATTAAATTTTAAAAAGTAGAATTCAAGAATGAACAAAAATACAAACATTTCCAATATACATAGAAAATATATTATTCATACATTAAGTTATTCAATAAATATTCATTGAGCATATTTTATGTTTAAAATATTATGATAGATAAGTATGCCTATAAGATATGGTCTTTGTCATCAAAAGTTTTATACTCTATTTAGAGAAAACTCAAATTAAAAAAAAAGTAAATGAGATGGAGTATGTCAGTAGTGTATTCTCATGTTACCATAACACAATTATGAGACTTGAGAGTATTATTTTTGGCTATATAACTGCCTTCCATGACCATACTTAAAGCATCTCTGGGTAATGATAATTGTGAATAAAAATAGACAAAATTTTGTGATTTACAATGTTTTTTGACATTTAGCATGTTGTTTTTGCGTCATAACAATGCTGTGGAATACAGAGGACAATTTTATTCTTTCAGTTTTATAGAGGAGGAAATTAGTGACTTGTCTGAAGTGAAACTGTGAGCTTATTCAAAGTGAAACTGGCTTTAATTGTTATAACTCCTAGCACTTAGGAGAGTACTGATACATGGCAGGTATTTAATAAGTGTTAGTTAAGAACTACTTGACACTGTCAATAAACTACAAAGCTAAACCTTCAACCAAGACTTCAGATTCCAAGTCAAGTATGCTTTTCACTACTTGTCCCACATCCAAATCACTTGAGTACTTTGAATAAGCTTCATTTGGGTATAGAAATTCTGATTTATTAAACAATCAGACCCATTACTCAACATTCACATCTTATATCTACATATTGTCCATTGGATAAGGAACTCATATTTATAATATCAAAACTTAAGGGTTATATTGTTAAAAATTATTCTTAGCAACTTTTTTTTGTTTTTTTTTTTACTGCCACTCTGTGTCCTTCAAAAGCAGGAGGGCGTATATCTGAATTCTATTTAGGAGAAGAAATCATCCTTGAGGAGGACAGAATCCTGGAGAAGGAAATTATTGGGAACATTCATTAAGAAGCAATCAAGAAGGCTAAAGAAAAGTATAACTGATGTTAAGGAGCTACTGATGATAGGACATACAGCTAGTCATCAAAAGGAAAGGTAGTTTTGTCATTTTTGTTATACAGGAAGGATCTAACCATGAGCAATTTATACCTCAACAGATTATTAGTCTTACTTTATTTCTATAGAGGATTTTATAATTCCATTCCTATAAGTTTTATATGTGCCTTGATAGATGGGCTATCAGATATATTATACATTTTAAAACTATAGATATTTTATACATTTTACATTTGTAATAGAATATTGTGTTATCTAAATGTATATATGTATTTCTGTGTGTATACACACAAACACACACACTAATATATTTTCATTAAATTTATTTTTCTGTATATTCCTGTTGAGGTTTCTTGACAATATTCATCAAAGCAGATTATTTGGTGGCATCAGTGGGGGGGTGGGCATATATATATATACACATATATACATAAATATATACATATATATACACATATATACATATATATGCATATATGTATATATATATATCTTTGGTTTCTTGTTGAATCTCTGGTGTTTTATATGTAAAACATAACATTATTTGCAAAACAAAATTTTCATTCTTTTTGTTTATGCTTATTTCTTCCACTTCTTTTTCTTGTCATGTTAATAACCAGAATTTCTAGAATTATACAAAAATTATGGTGGTGCCTATAGACATCCTTGTTTTGCCCTTATTCTTACTGAAAATGGCTTTAGCATTTCATTACAAATAATATAATTTCATGTTTGTTTGTTTGTTTTATGGGTTTTTTAGGATTGAATCTATATTTCAAGTAGGATGATTCTTCCTTTTCCTCTTTCTTATTTCATTTAGCCCAGACCCCAACTATTGGTTTTCACTCTTTATTCCTATCCTTTTAATCTCCCTCTTATGATCTGCTTCCAGAAACTGGTTTGTTTTCCTTGTGAGTATTGTCTTCCTAACTCTATCTTGCCTCTTTAATTCTCTCTTAAATATTTCCTCTTCTTCTCCCCAACCTATGGAATTAAATGTGTTTCTACACTAAACTCTGTGTGTATATGTAAGTATTCCATCCTCCTTTGACAGATTTAGATAAGATAGAGGTTTATGAAATATTCCTTCCCTTTCTGTCATGTCCTATGTTTATAGACCATTTTTTTCTGAACAATTTTGAAAATCAGTGTTATCCCATTGTGCATTCCTTTTAATTGCCTTTTCTCCCCCCCAAAAAAAATCAACAAAAGAAGGAAAAAAGATACTTCCCTAGGTTGTATTTTTTTCTTACTCTGTGAGTTTTATAGTTATTATGCTTGAGTAACATTTGTTCCTTTCCTTGCTATTTAAAGGTAAACATTTAACAATTGCTGGAATTTATTCACCTTTCTAGGCTTCTTTGTATACTCTATTTTTGTTTCAAATAGTATGCCCAAATGAAAAAAATTAATAAATAAAAAGAGTATGCTCAGCTTTTTGTCTTGAATGTTTGATAGTCCTTGATTCAATTAGCATTTCATTTTTTTCCCTAAAGGGTTAGACTAAATTTTGTAGGATATTTCATATTTGGTTATAAACCTTTATCTTTTGCATTTTGTAATATTGTATTCCAATATTTCCTCTCATTTATTATAATTACCCCATAGTTTGATGTGATTCTGACTGTTCTTTCATGGTATTTGAATGCTTTGTTTTTCTGTGTACTTACTGTTGTTGTTGTTTTATTTAGAAACATCTGGATTTTTTTATATTATATTACTAAGTATTTTTCTACTCCAGACTTCTCTCAGAAGGGGATTGGGGGATTCCTTCTATTTTTAACTTTGGGTTCTAATATACCTGGAAAGTTTTCTTTTACATTTTTATTCAACTATTCCATTGAGTGTTTTTTTTTCTTTTTCTTAACTCATGGGTTGCAGTGATTGGTTTTTTTTGTTGTTGTTGTTGTTTGTTTTTTGCATTACCTCTCTTAAATCTCTTTTCTGGGACAATTTTTTAAATTAATTTATTAGTTTAGTTTCAATTAACAAGATTCAATTCCATACTTCCTTGATTTTCAAATTTCCTTTCCTTCCCTCCCCCCTTCCCCCATGACAGCCAGTATAAGATCTGCAAATGCATTCATATTAGACATTATTCCAATTACAAAGGCGTATTGTACTAGGTGGGATGAAAGATGGTAAGGAAGAAAAAAGAAACAAACAACAAAAAGAAAAAGATCATTTAGTTTGCTTCCATCAGGATTCAGGCTCAGTTCTTTCTAGTTATATCTCTGGATGGTGCTTTTCTCACTTTCTTGAGTCTTTCGGGATTGACTTATATCACTGCATTGCTGAAAAGAGTTCAGTCTGTCATAGTTGGTCATCACAGATATGGTATGTCTGTGATTGTATACAAATTTCTTCTGATTCTACTCTTCTTGCTCAGCATCAGTTTGTATAAGTCTCTCCAGGTAATTGTGAAATCCATCACCTCCTCGTTTCTCATAGCACAATAATATTCCATTACATTCATATACCACAACTTGTTTAGCCATTCCCCAATTGATGGGCACCCCTTTAGTTTCCAATTCTTTGCAACCACAAAAAGGGCTGCTAAAAATATTTTTGTACTCCCACTACTATGATCTCTTTGGGATATAACCCTAGAAGTGGTATGGCTGGGTCAAAGGGTATGAAATTATTTATAATCCTTTGGGCATAATTCCAGATTGCTCTCCAGAATGGTTGGATAAGTTCACAACTACACCATCAATGTATTAGTGTTCCAATTTGTCCACATCCTCTCCAGCATTTGAAGTCACTTTCTTGTTTTGTCATCTTACCCAATCTGACTGGAGAGATGTGGTATCTCAGAGTTGTTTTGATTTGCATTTCTCTAATTAATAGTGATTTAGAGCATTTCTTCATATGCTTATAGATATCTTTAATTTCTTTCTCTGAAAACTGCCTGTTCATATCCTTTGACCATTTATCAATTGGGGAGTGACTTGTATTCATATAGATTTGGCTCAATTCTCTATAAATTTTAGAAATGAGTCCTTTATCAAAGACGCAAGTTGTAAGAATTCTTTCCCAATTTCCCACCTCCCTCTTGATCTTGGTTACACTGGCTTTGTTTGTACAGAAGCTTTTCAATTTAATGTAATCAAAATTATCCATTTTGCATTTTATAATGCACTCTAATTCTTGTTTGGGCCTAAAATCTTCACCTCTCCACAAGTCTGTCAGGTAAACTATTCCTTGCTTTCCCAAATTGCTTACAGTATCATCCTTTACACCTAGATCATGCACCCATTTAGACTTGATTTTGGTATATGGTGTTAGATAGTGATCTATGCCCACTTTCTGCCATACTGTATTCCAGTTTTCCCAGCAGTTTTTGTCGAACAGGGCATTCTTATCCCAAAAACTGGGGTCTTTGGGTTTATCGAACAATAGATTACTATATTCATTAACTGCTGGGTCTCCTCTGCCTAATCTATTCCATTGATCCACTACTCTACACCTCTGCCAGTACCAAGCAGTTTTGATTACTGCCGATGTATAATACAGATTAAGATCTGGCATAGCTAGTCTACCTTCCCTAGCATTTCTTTTCATTAATTCCCTTGATATCCTAGACCATTTGTTTTTCCAAATAAATTTTGTTATTTTGTCTAACCCTAAAAAGTAGTTTTTTGGTAAAGTGATTGGTATGGCACTAAATATATAATTTAGTTTGGGTAAAATTGTCGTTTTTATTATATTAGCTCCACCCAGCCAAGAGCAATTGATATTTTTCCAACTATTTAGATCTGATTTTATTTGTGTAAGAAGTGTTTTGTAATTGTGATCATATAGATTCTGGTTTTGTTTTGGTAAGTAGATTCCCAAATATTTTATAATGTCTACAGTGACTTCAAATGGGATTTCTCTTTCTATCTCTTGTTGTTGAGTTTCATTAGAGATGTACAGGAATGCTGAGGATTTATGTGGGTTTATTTTATATCCTGCAACTTTGCCAAATTTATTTATTTTCTCTAGTAGTTTTTTACTTGATTCTCTAGGATTCTCTAAGTATATCATCATATCATCTGCGAAGAGTGATAGCTTGGTCACTTCTTTACCTAATTTGATTACTTTGATTTCTTTTTCTTCTCTAATTGCTACTGCTAGTGTTTCTAGTACCAGATTGAATAACAGGGGTGATAGTGGACACCCTTGTTTCACTCCTGATCTTATTGGAAAGGCTTCTAGTTTATCCCCAGTGCATATAATACTTCCTGATGGTTTTAAATAGATGCTATCAACTATTTTAAGGAAGGGTCCATTTATTCCTATATTTTCTAGTCTTTTTAATAGGAATGGATGTTGTACTTTGTCAAAAGCCTTTTCTGCATCTATTGAGATGATCATGTGGTTTCTGCTAGTTTTATTGTTGATATGCTCAATTATATTGATGGTTTTCCTAATATTAAACCATCCTTGCATTCCTGGAATGAATCCTACTTGATCAAAGTGTATTATTTTTGTGATAATTTGTTGGAGTCTTTTGGCTAATATTTTATTTAGAATTTTTGCGTCTAAATTCATGAGGGAAATTTGTCTATAATTTTCTTTCTCTGTCTTATCTCTTCCTGATTTAGGAATCAGTAAAATATTTGTGTCATAGAAAGAATTTGGTAGGATGCCTTCTTCACTAATTTTCCAAAATAGTTTTTAGAGTATTGGAATCAATTTTTCTTTAAATGTTTGATAGAATTCACTAGTGAACCCATCTGGCCCTGGAGATTTTTTCCTAGGGAGTTCATTGATGGCTTGTTTGATTTTTTTTTCTGAGATGGCATTATTTAGGTAATTCACTTCCTCTTCAGTTAATCTGGGCAACTTGTGATTTTGTAAATATTCATCCATTTCACTAAGATTGTCATATTTATGTGCATCCAATTGGGAAAAATAATTCCTCATTATTTTTTTGATTTCCTCTTCATTAGAGGTAGATTCACCCTTTTTATTTTTGGTACTCAAAATTTGGTTTTCTTCTTTCTTTTTTTTATCATATTGACTAAGGGACTATCAATTTTGTTGATTTTTTCATAAAACCAGCTCTTAGTTTTATTTATTAATTCAATAGTTTTCTTAATTTCAATTTTATTAATCTCTCCTTTGGTTTTCAATATTTCTAATTTAGTATTACATTGGGGATTTTCAATTTGTTATTTTTCTGGCTTTTTCAATTGCATGTCCAATTCATTGACCTCCCTTTTCTCTAATTTATTCATGTATGCACTCAGGGATATAAAACTTCCCCTGAGAACTGCCTTTAGTGCATCCCATAAATTTTGGTATGTTGTCTCATTATTATCATTCTCTTGAATGAAATTATTGATTGTTTCTATATTTTCTTCTTTGACCCATCCATTCTTTAGGATTAAATTGTTTAAATTCCAATTATTTTTTAGTCTATCTTTCCTGGCCCTTTATTGCATATAATTTTTATTGCATCATGATCTGAGAATGATGCATTTAATATTTCTGCCTTTTTGCACTGGATTGTGAGGTTTCTATGCCCTAGTACATGGTCTATTTTTGAGTATATACCATGCACTGCTGAAAAGAAAGTAAATTCCTTTTTATCCCCATTCAGTTTTCTCCAGAGATCCATCATATCTAGTCTCTCTAAGATTCTATTCACCTCCTTAATTTCTTTCTTGTTTATTTTGAGGTTAGATTTATCGAGTTCAGAGAGGGGGAGATTTAGGTCCCCCACTAATATAGTTTTGCTATCTATTTCTTCCTCTAATTCCTTTAACTTCTCCTCTAGGAATTTGGATGCTATACCACTTGGTGCATATATATTAAGTAGTGATATTGCTTCATTCTCGATGGTGCTTTTTAATAGGATATAGTTTCCTTCCTTATCTCTTTTAATTAGATCTATTTTTGCTTTTGCTTTATCTGAGATAAGTATTGCTACCCCTGCTTTTTTTTACTTTAGCTAAGGCATAATAAATTTTACTCCAACCTTTTACCTTTACCCTATGGGTATCCCTTTGTTTCAAATGTGTTTCTTGTAGACAGCATATTGTAGGATTATGGCTTTTAATCCATTCTGCTATCCACCTCTGTTTTATGGGAGAGTTCATCCCATTCACATTCACAGTAATAATGACTATCTGTCTCTTCCCCTCCATCCTATTCCTTCCCCTGTTTATGTTTTTGTTTCTTCCTTCTCCCTTCCCCTCCTTGAAGTTTTCCATTTTGACCATCCCCTCCCTCAGGGTTCCCACTCAGTGACCCCCCTTCTTGACCTACCCTCTCCCCTTGCTACTATTTCCCTCCCTTCTAATCCCCCTTTAGTCTCCTCCTTTTCACCCCCCCTTACCCTTCCACTATCTATAGGACACAACACATTTTTACATTTATCAGAGTAAATTACTACCTGTTTGATTCCAAACCAATGAGAGTAAATTTCAAACAGTGTTCCTCTCCCTCCCTCCTTTTCCTCTATTTAATGAATTTATGTGTCTATTCACATTAGAATCTGAAACTTCACTGAATAATTTGATCCCTCTTTGGACCAGAACCAGTGAGAATAGTGTTTAAATGATGTTCTTCTCCCTCTTTCTTTCCCCTCTTCTATAATGTGTTTTGATGCCTCTTCAGATGGCATATTTTACCTTTTCCTAGCTCATCCTTTTGTTTTTCCCATTACAGTCTCTTTGATCCCCTTAATAGTCTTTTTTTTGTTTTTCTTTTAGACTTCATGTTAGTGCATTCATACCCACACCCTCTATCTAAGTATAACCCTTTAGAAGGTCATGATAATCATAAAGATTTCAAATATTGACAGTTATCAGCTCCACATATAGGGATGTGAACATTTTGCTCTTGTTGCATCCCAAGTAATGAGCATGTGTGTGTGGGTGTGGGTGTGTGCACTTATGCATGTGTGAGTCTGTGTTTCCCTTATTTACCTTTTTATATCTTTCTGGAGTCTTGTAATTGGAGATCAAATTTTCCATTGAGCTCTGGCTTTTTCATCAGGAAAAACTGGAAGTCTCTTTTTTCATTAAACATCCATCTCCTTGCCTGAAAGATTATGCTCAGTTTTGCCAGGTAGTTAATCCTTGGTTGTAGTCCTAGCTCTCTTGCCCTATGAAATATCAAATTCCAGTCCCTCCCATCTTTTAATGTAGAAGCTGCTAGGTCCTGTGTGATCCTAACTGTAGTTCCTCAATATTTGAATTGTTTCTTTCTGGCTGCTTGTAGAATTTTTTCTTTAATCTTGTAATTCTGGAATTTGGCTAATATATTTCTTGGAGTTTTCAGTTTGGGATCTCTTTCAGGAGGAGTCTGGTGAATTCTATCGATAGCTATTTTATTTTCTGATTCCAGGACCTCAGGACAGTTTTCTTTAACAATCTCTTAGAGGATGTTGTCTAGACTGCCTTATTCATCGTGGCTTTCTGGTAGACCAATAATTCTTAAGTTTTCTCACCTGGATCTGTTCTCTAGGTCAGTTATTTTTCCAGTGAGATATTTTACATTTTCTTCCAGGTTTTTGATCTTTTTTTTTTTATTATTGACTCCTGCTGCATCATAGAGTTCTGAGTTTCAGTTTGATTGTATCTAATTTTTAGGGAATCATGGTCTTCAGTTAGTTTTTGAAGTTCCTTTTTTAGGGAGGTATTTTCTCCAATTACTTCACTAATTTTACTTTTTAAGGATTTGTTTTCTTCACTGAGACTTTTTTCCAAGTTGGTCACTACTTCCCTGATTTGGTCTTTAAAATTTTTCTTAAGCTCCTCCAGGAATGCTATTTGGGCTTGAGACCAGATCATGTTTCCTTCTGTGGTCTCAGGTGTGGGTAGAGAGTCTATATTGACCTGTGTATTTAGTTGTTCGGATTCCCCTACATAGTAGGCTCGAATAGACTTTCTTGCCTTCCCTTTCTCCTTTTCAGCTTCCTTCCTTCCCATTGTGACTTCCTGTTTCTTAGTTTCTCAGGCTATGAGTTTAGGGCCTCATCCTTGACTTTGAATACCTCTGGGTGGCTAGTTTATGGCTAAGTCAGGGAAATCAGTGAGGAATGTAGATGTGTAGGTGGGGGTGAGTCTGACCACTTCAGATTTCTGCCTCTATACCCCTGGGCTATAAGTAGGCTTTTGTTGGTGAGGTGAGGTGGGGCTTGTTGGGACCCCACCCTCTCTTCTCTTCAGACTCCTGGCTGTCTCAGTTACACCCCTTCTTGGAGATTCTCAAGCCTGAGGCTATTTCCATTAATTTGGGATTTCAATCTGGGTGGGAGACTTATCTTTGGGTTTTCTGCTTCATGAAGGAGGGATGGGAGGATCAGAGCAGCTAGAATTTACTTTGCCATTCCAGCCCCTATATTATACAGGCAGGCAGTTTCTAAACTTCCAGGCTGGGGTGGTGGGGGGGGGGGGGGCGAATGCAGCTGGAGAAGCCACTTTCTCCACTGGGGGCCCGACTCTCCTACCTGGTTCCAATGATCCTTTCCCTCTGTGAGATGACTGGTAAGTCCTTGGTAAGTCTGCAGGCTGGGGCTTTTTCTCTCTCTGGTGTAGTCTGCTTGTCTGCTCTTAGGTCTGAGCTGTGCAGACCCCACTCGCTCAGCGCTCGTCCTGTCCGGGCATACTGGGCAACCTCCTGGGCTGGACTCTGCCACGCTCTGTCTTCCAGTGGGCTCTGTCACTCCGGAATCTGCTCAGATTCACCCTTTGAGACTTAGTGACTGAGGAGCTCATCGAGGTTACTGCTTCCTTTCCACCATCTTGGCTCCGCCCCCGACAATTTTTTTTTGTATTAGATAATTCAAATGTTCTAAATTTTAAGCATCCCTCCCCAATATTTCATGTTGACTCATGAAAACACTAACTTGAGTTTTTCAGTCCTTTATTTGAAGGAATCTCCTACTATGCTTCAGTCTTCCACCTTTTGCCCTTAGCTATTCATCCTAGTTAAATTGTTTTCCTTTAAGAATCTTTATTTTAGTTCTCCTTTCTTTCTCTTTCTTTCTTTCTCTTCCTTCCTTCCTTCCTTCCTTCCTTCCTTCCTTCCTTCCTTTCTTTTTCTTTCTTTTTAAATTCATCCTTGGAGTACTTATAGCTAGGCATTTTTTTTAAACCCAGGTATAACTTGTACCTTTTGTGGAGCTATTCTCTTCCTTTTGTTTGCCCTCTTGTACTTCACTTAACCCATAGTAGTGCTTCATTGTACTTAGAATATATTCTTTTATTTGAACTCAGATTTCCAGCACCAGTTCCTGGATTGTAAATTCATACCAGGACTAGGCTTTCTGAGATGTTTATAGAGTCATGGCTTATTGGTATTTCTTTTCTCTGCCACAGTACAATCTTTCCTTTGCCCCTTGTGTGTGGCCAGAAATGCCAGGCTTGCTCCAAACTGTCCAATCCAGATGCTTTGAATCATCTCACCTTTTTGAGATAATATGATCTTTTTTTTTTTAATAACCAAAGAAATGGTCCAATCTTTTGCAAAGTGGTGCTGATTTTTTCAAGGAAACCTTCAGTTCCTTGTTCCCATTAGTTTCTGATAGAATAAATAAAGTTGATTTTATTTTTAAAAGTATTTACTATTAAGTGAGTGGAATATTCAATGGAGCTCTGTCCCCATACATCTATTTCTTTGATATGGTCTTTTACACTGTGGTTTCCATGTAGTTGTTTTTCCTTTCCATAATATACTGTAGCATATTCACATCTACCATATGCCTCTCCATTGCTCTTTGGGTACCTTGCTAATTCCATTCTTTAGAGATTATGATTTTAACTGTTTCACAGCCATATTGTATCATTGGAAGAATATTGGTGTTAATTAGTTGACAGTGTTTTCAGTAGATACTTGGGATCATCACCAGCATTTTGAGAGACAATACAATATACTCTCTTTTTGAAGTTAGTGACAAGTTCATTATCTATATCTAGGGCCTATTCAAAAAGAATGAATGAATAGGAAGAAAAAAAACATTAAATAACAAATGTTTACTATCTTCGAGGCATTGCACAATGTTCTGGAGATACAAATAAGCAAAAATGGAGTAACAAGGAGATTCAAGGGGTAATAAGGAGTTTGAATGCACTTTAGGGTAGAGATGTTTAACATAGAGACTAAACACACACACACACACACACACACACACACACACACACACATACATACACATAGGAATGGTGATCCGGAAGGGATGTTTTTAGTCCAAAAAGTTATAGACATGTTGACTAAGGTTATGGGAAAATAGAGTGACAAACTTCGAGAAACAAAGGCAGAGTTGATTTTATCATGGAGCATGGTTCTAGAAGTGGAAGGAAGTGGTGAGGAGAGGGTAGATGGAAAAGGAGGAGTTTAAGGCAATGAAGAATCTGGTGACTAAGAAGATCTGAGAGACAATTTCTGAGTAATTTAATCATTTTATCAATAAGGCCAGCACTCAATTAATAAAAGGATGGTAATTTGACCATCTCTTTTAGACTAAAGACAATCAGAGCTGTGGGGCCACAGCTTATATACCCTTAAAAGAGTAGGTGTTCTGAGGGGTGGCAATCAACTCTAATTGGATAACACAATGAGAGGCTGAGTGACATCATGCTGCCCCTGGAGAGACAAACCCCAGCCTTGGGCTATCTAGACAAAAGGACTCTGTCTCCACTCACATTTAATTGAATGGAATTCACCTGAGACTAGAGTTGCCTTGTAGGGTTGAGTTGAGTTGAATCACATAGAGTAGTTAATTTCATCTCATCATCAGTAATGTGCTTTACTCAAATGAACTTTTTTTTTCCTTTTTAAAATCAGGATTTTAGAAGACAAGGGAATGGTGGAACTCCCAAATTATTGGTTATTAACAATTATTTCTCTCAAGAAGTTGATGGGAGAACAGAGAATAAAGGAAAGTAAGGTTGTGGCTCTCCTGCAAGAATATTTTCAAAGAAACAATAACCAACCAATTAGGAGATGAGGAAACCTAGTTGGAAATTATTTTAAGGAAATGATGTCAGGGATCACATGTTGAATTAAAGACCACAAATTAACACAATTTGTGTTTTGTTGTATTTTTGCTGATTTTGTTAATGATTTTCCAATTATAATTTAATTTGTTTTGGTTTACACTTGAGTGTTGGGGTGGAGCCATAATTTTGACACTTCTGTTCTAAAGCATATTCTTTAGTTTGAGGGGTAAGGTGGTAAGGTGGTTGTAATATTTATATAGCATTATAAAGTTTTCAAAGTATTGTATATATATGCTTATGAATGTATATATATGCATACACACATACACTCATTTGATCTTCACAAAAACTCTGTGTGTTATATATTATTATTAGCCACATTTTAGATGGAAAAAAAAATGAGACTGAGAGAGACTTGCCCATAGCTAATAAATGTCTGAGGCAAATTTGAACTCGGATTTTCTTAGATGCCAGTTCAACATTCCACCACAAAGATCTTCTAAGGGGAATTTTGCTCAGGTGGACCCATACAAACATGTCATTAAATAAGTGTATCTAAGCTATAGAAAATATGTATATTACTGTATGTGGGTCAGGTTATAAATACATTCAGTGAAAAATAAATATAACAATATACACCTCTGCTTATAAAAGATTGGAATGATTTTCCTTCCACTAAAGAAACAAGTTTGGTGAGATAGAATTAGGGGAAAACATTGCCTTTTATTACTCATTATAACTAGAGTAGAAAGAAGTGACATATAAAATTTGAGGATTTATACTCAGGAAGCTTGCTTTCATTTTAATTAAACTGAGTTCATATATGAAATTAAATATGTGAATTCCTCTTAACCTAATTCTGAGCTCACTTCTAAATGACCTAGATAATTTGACATGACTATAACCACATGAAGACCAGAAAAAGAAAAAAAACCATTTCATTAAAATTCCACATCTTCAATCTTCAACTTTATTACTTCTTCAGCTCCCATGGGTTTAGTTAACTATATGCAAGCTGATTTACAGATCAATATATCCAACATGAGTCTCTCTCCTGATCTGTAGGTGATATCACCAATTGACTATTAACCTTTTAAAACAGGATATCCTGGAGACAATGTGTCTAAACTAAACCTTTCTTCTCCTCCATCTTCCACACTTAACTATTCCTTTTCAAAGGCATCACTAATCTTCCAGTTTCCAAAGTTACACGACTAGTCTTTATTTATGTGTGGGTGCTCATTTTCTGAGGCCGGTTTCGATCCCGAGTGATCCCAACTCCGAAGCCGGCACTCTTACTCACTGCGCCACCTAGCCGCCCCGATCATTATTATCTTTGACAACTCATTCTCCTTAATGTCCAGTATCCAAATACATGCCACATCTTGCTGTTTCTGCCTCCACAGCACTTCTTATACCCCAAAACTCTCTCCATGTACACAGTTATACAGGCCCTCATTACTTCTTGTCTCCATTATTACAACACCCTCTTAATTTTTCTCCCTATGTCTTTTCTCTCCCTGCTCTAGTTCATCCTACATACTGTTAGCAAAGGAATAGTCCTTAAATGTGCATCTGACCAGGCCCCTCCCTTACTCAGTAAACTCCACTTGCTCCATATTGCCTCTTAAATATAATATGAATGCTTATTTAGCTTTTAAAGCCCTTTGAAACCTAGTCCCAAATGGGCTTTTCAGCCTCATTAATCATTCCCCCCGTTTCCTCACAATGACTCAGCCATTTTTGCCTTCTCTATGTTTTTCATATATGACACTACATCTTCTGTTGCTATACATTGTACTGGCCTTTTACTATGCTAAGAATGTTATGCTAAGAATTTTTCTTATCTCCATCTAATAGATTCCCTGTCTTCTTTCAATATGCAATTCAATTATTATATGTCAGTAAGGGCACCTATTGTCAGAATATATTTTCATGCATTTTTCCATGAACACTTTGCTGATCTCTACAACTTCCAGTGCCTGCCCTTCCAAACAGTCTTATACTTAACTACTTTGTATTTATTTGCATTAATTCTCTATTTTTTTCTGAATATACTTATATATGTATTTAACTTCCCAATTAGAATACATGTTTCTTACATCTATATCCCTATTGTCTGTAACAGTGCTGGCACATAGTACTTGCTGGTAAATGTTTTTGGATTGATTGATAAGCCTCATCACCACCACCATCATCAATCAATCATTTTCCTACCCACTTTTATTTATTTATTTATTTTTAAAGAAATTGGGGTTAAGTAACTGCTCAAGGTTACATGGCCAGTCATTATTTATGAGTGGGTGCTCATTTTCTGAGGCTGGATCTGATCCTGGGTCATCCCAACTCTGGGGCTGGCACTCTTAATGCACCACCTAGCCACCCCTTCCTACCCACTTTTACATTCTTTGGAGCTCAGAGAGAAAACTATCCTAAGACAAATTAATACCCTCTATTCCTTTATTTTTAATGTTCTGTGGAATGTTATGCAGATGTAGGAAATGAGTGGGGTTTTGTTGCTTGTTTTGTTTTGTTTTATTTTATGTAACTGAATAACACTATCAGGATGTAATATTGTCTTCTGCAGACAATGAAAGCATCTTTGTAACAACACAGTGGTGGACAGGGATATGGGGGTGATACATACATTATCCTATTCCAAAATGCTTTTGATTTTTTCCATTTGCTTTCTAAATGAAAGTTTTTTGTTCCACATGGTCGGGGAATTTTATTTCTGCCTGTGGATGTCATCTTGTATAACATTTGGTAAGTGATTAATATTTGCAGTCTGAAATGATTTTTGCTCAGTTTCTATCATTTACATAATCTACATTGTTAAATGAACTCAGCATACTTTTAAGATATCTTTTTATAATCTTTGGTTGCAGTGATATGGTGCTGAATCCCCTTGAAAATTCTTGATTTTTCTAAAAAAATCTATAGGATTCAGCTTTTGTTCAGTACTACAATTCAGCTCAATTACACCTTTACAGAGAAAGGTTCTCAGGGTGGTGATGGGTTTATGGGCATGGAACATTGAATGTGTGTGTGTGTGTGTGTTCATATAGTCAGATTTTTTTTAATGTATTCACTGGTTTTGCTATAACTTTAACTTTTATATAAGACTTACAGTGATATAATTTTTACCTTTACAAATTATACACATACACACACACACACACACACACACACAATTTTAGGATTCTGATGGTTCATGCACTATTTTTCATGTGAGGAAAAAGAAAATATTTTCTAGAATAAAAAGAATGAAAATTTTCTCTGATATTTCATAAATAGATTTTGCAGCACTTTTGATTTTAAAAAGTTCAAGTGACATTGTATTAGTGAAATAGATTATTATTCAAATATTTTCATTCATAGCAAAGTATAATGGTTTTGAAGTTTATTATTTACATTTCAAATTATGAAGCACCAGAATGAGAAATGATGCATTTTAGCATGAAATTGGCATAACAGACAAAAAAATATAACTTGGGAACTCAGCTTCTTTTTTCTTACAAGCTTTACCACTATGTCTAATGCTGAATAATATTATGCTACAAAAGTTTAAAATATCATAATAGAAAATAAATGAGCATATAAGTATTTACTATGTACCAGATGTTGTGCTAAGTAGAAGGAATATAAAGAAAAGCAAACGATAATGTTTGCTCTGGAGAACCTCCTACGATATCAATTAAAATCATTTTTGCCGTCAAAGAAAATGGACTACAGTCTTCCTCCATATAGTTGTATTATCTTCTAGTTCTGGACAAATCTGAAAAAAAATGCATTGTTGCAATGGTCAATGGGTTCCTTTTTTCCCTCCAAAAGTATATCTTGACAATAGCTCATTTCCTTCGAGCCTTGGAAATATAGACTAATGTGCATAACTTAATTGTGTTTGTTATGAACTTACAAATAATTATTCATAATTTGCTTGCCAGTAATTAAATGCCCATATTAAAATGGTCATATTGAATAAATTTTCATGTATGCATATTTTATAGGATCATATGTTTAGAGCTAGAAGGCCCTTCAGAAGTTATCTGTTCTAATCTGTTCATTTTAATAATGAGGAAACTGATTTTCAAAGAAGTTAAGTAACTCCTTCATGGTTGCCTAAGTAGTAAGTAGCAGGGAGAGTATTGGATCGATGGTCCTCTGACTTGGTAATGTTAATGGAATATGAAGATCTTCCCCACCCTTTAATAGTCATAGGTGACCACATATGATCAATGATGGATGTCTTACTGCTTTGAGGTCTGGCCCAGCTGTGATACATCCTAAGTCACATAGAACCCACTGGGGGAGGAACTTGACTAAGGAGGAGTTTGCTTAGGAGAGATTTGCTTGTAGGAAGACTTTCACAACTTTTGGTACTAAGATAATTAGGCACTGAGTCAGGAAGGTTGTGGTACTTCTGACTTTGAGTCTATTAGTTGAAAACTATATAGTAAAACAAAGTTAAAGATTCACAATAATGGGTAGACTCTTAAGGAGTCTAAGTATTTGTAATTCTCATATTGGACAAGCAGGCCAAAATAATCTGACACAGAGTGAGTCTGCACTAGACTAATCTCAGCTCCTTCATGGAGGCAAGATGGATCTTATATACAGAAAGAGTGTGGGTGTGAATTGGGGTGGTCTATAGGAGGAGTTTGGGGATGGTCTTGAGGAGGAGTCTAATGAGGATCTTGAGGAACTGAGGTCAGCCTCCAGGAATGGAATTAAGGGTGGGAAATAGTTGAAGGCTAACTGGAGATGACAGACAATGGAGGGCTAGGCTAGTTTAATGGTAACAGATTTGGGTATAGATATTTTGATAGGATAAAGGATGGAATGTAACTGGAAAATAAAGGGCTAGGTTATGTTAAGAGTAACAGATTTGGGTTTAGCAACAACGAAAAGTTTATGGCCTCAGGTAAATGCCTCATCAAGTGGAAAGATTCATTCAGAGTTTAAGGGGTTTCCCAGAGCTTAAACCTCATTACTGGGGGGTTGGCATCTTACTTTGGGGGCTGCCTTAAGAAAAGGACCTCTTGATTCCCTGGACAATGGCTGGTGGATTCTCACTAGCCATTTGTTAAGAGCCACCCAACTACTCAGATGTTGGTGCTTTCCTGGTCTAGTGGTGTATGTAGATGGTTGTATTATTTTCTTCAGGAAGTTGGAGCCCTCTCTATTGAATTCTTTCTTGGATACTTACTTATTTCTACTTATCTGTCTGTTAATTAAAGTAAGATCATTAACCCCTTTAAAGCTGTCTTTCCTTTAGGAAAGCAAATCAAAAGAACCTATGCTAGCAGCTTACCCTGTGTGTTAGGGTGTTCCTAATGCAGATTTCAAATCTAGATAGATAGCTTCATTTAGTTATTTTCTTCTCTGTGTTCTTATTACCAGTAGTTTTCCATTATTTAAATAGAGAATTTCATTCTTCAACTCTAGCCTGTAGCCCTGCTCTTGGTCATCACTGGGATACTAGTTAAATTCATCTGACAGTTACCAAATAAGAAAAGGCAACTGACTCGGTATTATCCATTACCATTTCAGAACAGAATTCAATTGCTGTAATCAACTTGGAGGCATGTAGCAGTCTAATATTTACCAAAGAATCAGAGATTTGAAGCTGGAAAAAAAACAAACAAATACCAAAAAACCCCATTTACTCTCTTCTTCATTTAAAGCATTACTGAAAGCCAATTTTTAGAGAAATGAACAATTTTGAGTTTATCCAAATATTTTTAATCTATGAGTATCAAAAATAAGTACCAATATAGTGTAATGGACACAGAGCTGCCCTTGAACTCATAGAGCTTGATGTGCATTGAAGGATTGCCTCTCACAAATACTGACAGTGTAGTCTCAAAAACAATGAGTTGCAGAGATCAGTAAAGGGAGCTTTGTCTCAGGGAAATTCCCTGCCCCAGTGAAATCACAAGTCTGGACCAAAACAAAATAAACAAAAAAAAACTGGAATATAAATGTTTTAACAGATTATTCTAGTCCATAGGGAAATTACATGATTTATTTCAAATTTTGTTGTCAGGTAAAGCAAGTTAGGAAGTTTGTATAATGTTGCTCCAATCTTGTTCACTATGCCACACTTTAACTATTCTCCTTTCTTATAAAGAAATTTCTGTTGCTCAATTCAATAATCATTTTAGGTACATGTTTTGTTCAGGGCATAGATTTTTTTTTTAAAGAAAGGGAAAGGGAAGGGGGGGGAAGATTGAAAAAGGAGACTAGAGAAAAAGAAGGAAAAGGAAAGGGAAGGGAGGGAAAGGACAGGACTTTTCTCTTGTCTTTTTTTTAAATTTTATGTTTATTTTTAGTTTACAACATTCATTTCTATAAGATTTTGAATTATATATTTTTTCCCTGTCTTTCCCCTACCCACCACCCCCAAAACAGAGATCCCAACGGAATATCCTCTCCCCCAACCTGCTCTCTCCTATATCTTCCCCCATACTCCCTCTGACTTTCCGGTAGGGCAAAATAGATCCCCATATCCCAATGCTTGTATATCTTATTCCACAGTTCCATGTAAAATAACAACAACAACAACAACAATAATAATAATATTTTTAAACATTTGATTTTAAAACTTTGAATTCCAAATTCTTTCCCTTCTTCCCTTGTCACCCACCCTTACTGGGAAGATAAGCAATTCAATATAGGTTGTACATGTGTAGCTACACAAAACATTTCCATAGTGAAAGACTATATTTCCCTCCATCCTATCCTACCCCCCCCCACTTGTTCTATTCTCAGCTTCAACCCTGTCCCTTTTCAAAATTGTGTACTTCCAACTTCCCTCCCCCCAACCTGCACTCCCTTCCATCATCCCCCCTCTCATCCCCTTTCTGCCTACTTTCCTGTAGGGTGAGATACACTATTTAGTGTATATGTCATTTCTTCCCTAAGCCAAGTTCAATGAGAGTAAGTTTGACTCATTCCCTTTTGCTTTCTCTTCTTCCCCTCCATTGTAACAGTTTTCCCTTGCCTCTTCTGTATGAGATAATTTACCCCATTCTGTCTCTCCTCATCTCTTCTTGTATTCTTCTCTCACCTCTCAATTTCACCTTTTAAGTATCATACCTTCCTATTCAAATGGCCCTGTGGCCTCTGTCTATATATACCTGTACACATATATACATATACCCTCATATGAATTCATATGCCCATATATCCTCCTATATAGACATATATATGTATTTGTATGTATATAAATATATATACATATATTTATATTCCTTTCAACTATTCGCATACTGAGAAAAGTTTCATAAGTTGCAATTATCATTTTTCCATGTAGGAATATAAATAGTTCGACTTTGATAAGTTCCTTATGATTTCTTTTCCCTGTTTACCTTCTCATGCTTCTCTTGCTTCTTGTATCTGAATGTCAAATTTCCCATTCAACTCTGGTTTATTCATCAAGAATGCTTAAAAGTCCTCTATTTTATTGAATGACCATATTTTCCAATGAAACATGATACTCAGTTTTGCTGGGTAGGTGATTCTTAGTTTTAATCCCAGCTCCTTTGATCTCCAGAATATCATATTCTAAGCTCTTAGATCCCTCAATGTAGAAGCTGCCATATCCTGTGTTATCCTGATTGGATTTCCACAATATTCATGGTTTCTTCTTGACTGTTTGGAAAATTTTCTCCTTGATCTGGGAACTCTGAAACCTGGCTATAATATTCTTAGGAATTTTCTTTTGGGGATCTTTTTCAAGAACTGATGGGTGGATTCTTTTCACCTCTATTTTGCCCTCTGGTTCTCAAATATCAGGGCAATTTTGCTTGAGAATTTCTTGATGGATGATATCTAGGTTCTTTTTCTTTGATCATGGCTTTCAGGTATTCCAATAATTTCTAATTTTTAGATTGGATCTATTGGATATATTTTCCAGGTCAGTGGTATTTTCCAATGAGATATTTCACATCACCTTCTATTTTTTTATTTGTTTGGATTTGTTTAATAGTGTATTGATTTCTCATAAAGTCATTAGCTTCTATTTGCCCCAATCTAATTCTGAAGGAATTATTCTCTTCAGTGAGCTTCTGAAATTCTTTTTCCATCTGGAAAACTTGGATTTTTAAGGCATTCTTCTCCTTATTGGCTTTTTGGGCCTCTTTTGCCATTTGACTTAGTCTATTTTTTAAGGTGTTATTTTCTTCAGTCAGGTTATTGAATCACTTTTCATGATTTTCTTGCATCATTCTCATTTCCCAGTTTTTCTTCTACTTCTCTGATTTTCAAAATCATTCTTGAGCTCCTCTATGGCCTATAACCACGTCATATTGTTCTTGGAAGATTTTGGGGCAGGAGTTCTGACTTTGTTGTCTTCCTCCCATTGCATGCTTTGATCCTTTTTGTTCCCAAAAAAGGAATCTAAGGTTTGATTGCTTTGCTTCCTTTGCTTGCTCATGTTGCCACTCAATTACTTGACTTATGAGCTTTTTGTCACAATAGAACTCTGCTTCCAGAGAGAACTTTGTCTCAAATTGCTGGGGTTTTCACAGCTGCCAGAGCTATTAGTTGGGTGCCCTCTATGCAGCCCCCACACCCTCTTACTCACTGGCCACACATGATAGTACCTCCACACAGGCAGCAATCCAGATCCAAGCAGGTTAAAGCAAGAGAAATTACCCTCTGAATGGTTACTTGTTCCCTCTACAATTTGCAGGCCAGGAGCTCTGAAGCAACCACATGGTGGTGGCTGCTGGGCTGTTCTGCCTCTACCACCTCTTGCCCCAGGGGGCAGGGGCTGGAAGTTTACTTTTTTTTGGTATTAATGGGTTGATAATTCTGGAAACTGCTTCAGCTACTGGTAATCCACTCTCCCAAAGGCCACCAGTCACTGCTGATCTGGCCACCCTGGGGCTTAAATTGTGGGCTCACCTAGGGCTGAGCTCTGCTCCCAGCATGCTATGCTAGACCCATTCTGTCTGCCTTCCAGACTGCCTTCAGTGGGAGCTTTGTTTCTCTCTGTCACTGTGTTGGTTCTGTAGCTCCAAAGTTTGTTTAGAGTCATATTTTATAGGTATTTGAAATGATTATGGCAGAAGCTCACAGTTTTCCCACTTCTATGCTGCCATCTTGGCTCTGCCCCCAGCATTTACTGGAATTGATATGAATTTAGTGTAATCCTAAAGGTCAGGAAGTCATTAGGAGAAAGTTACATGGGCATAACACATAGGAGATAGCATGCTCAGATTCAGGGTAAGGAAATGACCATGGTGATCAAAGGACTAAAAACGGAAAGAAAGATTCATGTTACTCAGTGTCAAAATATGCTGAAAAAGAAATCTTCAACATGCACAACATCATGCTTTTGTAGTTACTTGACTTTTAATTATTCTGAGTTGTTTCCTTTCCTCCTTCCCCCTCCACCTGCTACATCAGGATATGCATTCAGCAGCAGACTTATGCTTCCCTGGGCACTTAAAGAGAGCAATGCTAGAAATAATTTTTGTTGAGCTTCCTATGATGCTTACTTTTATTTTAAAAAAGAAAGCATGTGGGAAGGCAAATATATTTTCTATGTATTTCCCATAGATTTATAGAAAGCCTGTTCTTATATTGGAGACAGGAAGCCTGCTTCTTTATTTATAGGTCAAGACAAGTGAGCTGAAGATAGCCATACAGTATGCTGTTTCTATTGCCTCACCAGCAACCTCTAGAGTGATTTGGAGATTTAAGGAATTATCTAGGGGAAAGAAGTAATTCACTATAATGCTTGATTTAGCCTCTGTAGAATAAAAGCTACCAATGCTAGCTGAATAATCCACATAACTTCACTACTCAAGAACCATAAGATTTTACACAAAGGAATACAGCCTTCCTTAGTGACATTGAAATGCTATATTGAAACCATCCCTAGCTTCCTATACAGAATAGAAAAGTATTTTTGAAGCTTCCCTTTCTTTTCTCCTCCCCCACCTCCTTCCAAATAGAAGGAAAATTAATACAAAGAAAAAATATGCAGTGTTCACTAAAAACCTGACTTTCTTCTTATTATATTTATTATTGGCATGACTTTAAAGAAAATAGATACAAAGGGCAAAAACACTGTTTTAGAGTGGCATCAGGTTCTGAGTTTTGGGAAGCCAGTGACCATGGAAGTAAACACTTGAAAATAGCAAGAAGCTCAACAGAATATAGACTTTAACAAAGCTATTAAGCCTGGGGGTAAAATGGTACCTTTGAAAGTAGAAATTAAATTATTAAATGATTTTAAATTTAACTAATCTAATTCCTTCATTTTCCAGAAAAGCAAGCTGAAATCTAGAGACCTGAAGTGAATTCCTTAAAGACATATGGTTAGTTCTAGACAGAACCAGGCCTGCTACCCAGCACATTCACTCAATGTTTTTTTACACCATTACTAGTTTTGTCTTCAGTTATCTCTGCATCTCTCAGTGCCCCTACATCTGTCATTGATGGCCCAGTTTTTTTAAGGTTCAACCTTTTTTTTTTAATATTCCCTTCCTTCACTTCTTCTCTTTGCTCTGCAAGATTCAGGGTCAGGTAGTGCAAAATTTACTACATGCACAGTAAAAGTATGGTTATACCAACCAGTGCAGGTTGAGTTTGTGGGAAGAGGCATTTAGTTAAAAAATGTATTTTTTAAAGGCAGCCCCAGGTGTTATTTCTTTAATTAGTTTCCTGGTGTTACTTCCTAAGACCTCTAAGTGAATTTCTATATACACACCTTTGTTGTAAATAAAAAAAAAGCTCTCTGACTTAAGGAGGGAATAACATACATACTCAATTGGATATCTTACCCTACATGAAAGTGGAGGGGCAGGGCAATAAGAGGAAGGATAATAGAAAGGAGGGAAGATTTGGGGGGAGGGTAGTTAGAAGCAAACATTTTTGAAAAGGGAAAAGGCCAAAGCAGAAAATAGAACAAGTGGGGGATAGAATGGATTGAAATATAGTTAGTCTTTCAAAATATAACTACTAGGAAACATTTTGCATAATTACACAACTTCTATTGAACTGCTTGTCTTCCCAGTTTTGGTGGGTGAAGAGAGAAGCATGGAAAGAATCTGGAAATCAAAGTTTTAAAAACAAGTGTTAACAAAATTGTTTTTTACATGCAACTGGAAAATAAGATATACAGGCACTGGGATATTGAAATCCATCTTGCCCTACTAGAAAGTTGGGTGGGGAGGATTTAAGAGAGAGCAGATTGGGGGAAGGGATATTGAGCAGGCTCACTATCTTGGGCTGGGGATAGGGGAAAGATGGGGAGAAAATTCATAACTCAAAATCTTGTGGAAATGAATTTTGAAAACTAAAAATAAATAAACTGAGGTAAAAAAGAAAAGCCCTCTGAGGCAAAGATCTATATATTTTTTCTTTTCCTAGAAGCAGTGAAACAGTAAATACTAATCTTCTGGTAACTCTACTGAAACTCCCATGTACCTCTCTACTTCAGTTAGCTCTAGCCTGGGCTAGACCAAGACAAAATTGTGATGCTCATGGAAGTAATGTTTGCCTTTGACCACCTGTTTCCTTATCTATTGTAATCCTTTTCCACACATTTGGAACCCCAACTCCAGCCCCCATCTCAGTCACATTCTTTCTAACTGTTCCAACTTAGTGTTAAGTAGAATAAAAAGTTATATCTTTCGATACAAGATCCAGATCTAATATCTATCACTCAGATTGAAGCTAGGCCCAGCTGACCTCAGGAACAGCCTGAGGTAGCAGACTGTCTCTGCTTATAAGTGAGGGTGGTCCTTGCCAGAGGCCTCTGCCTGAGAGGATCAGTTTCACCAATTGTAATCTGGTTGAAATATCATTTTCCAGAGGACAAAACTGAGATTTCAGAGAAGATAAATAATGTGCTAAGACTTTGCTTTTCTTATTAGCTCTGTATTTAACTATCTGGGTGAACTTATAGGAATTATTTGGCTTCCATGGACCTAGGCTTTTTTCTCTCTAAAATATGGGGGTTTAGCTAACTGGTCACTGAGGTATTTTTCAGCTCTGAGATTATATATTTCTATGTATTAATTGACATAACATAAGGTGTGACACACATAAGGTATGACTCTCCCAGGACATTTACCTTTGAATTTGGGATTCTTAAAGATATAAAAAGCCTTAAGGACTATAAGAAATAAAATATAATAATAAAAATAAAAGAAAGCAAGAAGGAAAGAAAGTATGAAAGAAAGCAAGAAAGAGGGGCAGCTAGGTGGCTCAGTGAGTAAGAGCGCCAGCCCAGGAGTCAGGAGGACCCAGGATCGATTCTGGCCTCAGAAAATGAGCACCTACACATAAATAATGATGGCCGTGTAACCTTGAGCAAGTTATTTAACCCCAATTTCTTCCAAAAATAAAGAAAAGAAAGCAAGCAAGGAAGGAAGAGGAAGAAAGAAAGGAAGAGAGAGAGAGAGAGAGAGAGAGAGAGAGAGAGAGAGAGAGAGAGAGAGAGAGAGAGAGAAAGGATTTGATATCTAAAGGCAGGTAGTCTTACTAGGTCCCCTTCAAATCCTGGCATGCAACCCATCTACTCTGTAGGCATTAGATTGAAAACTTTATAAGGGGACACTAGATATTTCATCTTTTAGAAGTTCTGTATTGGTAAAGTTCCAATATAGCATCTACTATAACAAGTCACAATAGTTAACTATGATTTCAGTGATAACCTCCCTTTCACACACATCATAATAATAATAATAATAATAATAATAATAATAACAATAATAATAATAAAACATATATTCACCAGTTCCAATGGATTTGAAGAAGCAAGCTCTTTTTCAAGGAATGCTCACACAATATGAAAGACCAAAACTGATTCACTATCTGAAGAAATTCTTAGCTGTGAATAAGGGCTCAGTTCTATAGTCCTCATTTTTGCCACATGAATGTACAAATGAATGAGTGAATAAATGAATGAAAGAGAAAAGCATTTATTAAGAGCTTATTCTTGTGCCAAGCAACATTGTTACAACTAGAAAAATCAACATAACCCCTGCTCATAAGGAACTCACACACTAATTGAGTAAAGCTATGAGCAAAATGTCAAGGCCCAGGGATCCTTAGATTACATAAGCAGGACAGATAGCAAGGGGTCTTCAGGGCTTTGAGGCAGAATTGGCAATCCTCCATTTTGCCTGAAGAAATAGCATTAGGGACTCCTATCTCATTCATATAACCCTTTTGAGCAGTTGAATACATTTAATAGTCTCTGGAATGGCCTGGGCTGATGAGGAACAGCAAAGAGCATGAAGACTTTAAGAAGTTATATGAGGAACTCAAGTTTGTCCAGTATATACATAAATATTTAGTGACTTCATTGCAAAGATGGGGACAGTTAGGTGGCACAGTGGATAGAGTGCCAGAATTGAATTCAGGAAGACTCATCTTCTTGAGTTCAAATCCAGCCTCAGATACTTACTAGCTGTGTGAACCTATTCAAGTCACTTAACCCTGTTTGTCTCAGTTCCTCATCTGTAAAATGAATTAGAAAAGGAAATGAAAATCTATCCCAGTATTTTTACCAAGAAAACCCCAAATGGGGTCACAAAGAGTAGGACAGGACTGAGATTACTGAACAACAACAAAAAGTACAAAAGTGGGCATAGGATAAGATGTAGAAAAAGATGTTAGAAAATATAGTTCAGGTTAAAAATAATGAAAACAGTAAAAGGATTATAAATTATATAGACACATTGTGCCTAAATAGGATGAATCTTTTTGTGTGTGTTTGTGTATTTCAAGAAGAAAGTTAAGAACACCTGACAGAGCAAGCCTCAATTAAAAACCCAAAAAGTTAAAGCAATTATTTTAATCCAAGGCAATTTTACACATTTGATATGGGGAGTAGTCAGATAAAGAATGTGTTAAAGATAAAAATCTATTTCAAACTAGAGGAAAGGAATAATGACATGGAGTTGGATCAACATGAATCTGACCTACTTAAATAAACTATTGGTGTTTTAAAAAAGGAAATTATACAAGGTCATAAAGGGACGTAGACTAAAAATATTATTTTAAAAAATTTAATGTAAATCATTAAAAAACAAGATCAAAAGGACCTAGAATTCTCTTTATCTAGCAAATTTTGGATTTTCTTGGCAGAGAGCTATGTCACTAAAGGGCAAGGCAATTTTAGAATACAAGCTAATTTATAAATATCTTATACAATTGTATAGAACAAGAGTAAGAACAGTATTATGACATTAAAATAGAAAGTTAATAGAAAGTTTTGGAAATGTTGACCTGAGACCCAGCTAAATAAAATTATCCCCAGTGCATTTAAAAATGAAATTGGAAGGATGAAAACACTCAGGTGAAAGATGAAAATATCTGTCAAAATTTTTCATTAAAAAAGAAAAGAAAAACTTTTTTCTTCTTCAATATTAACAGTGTAATCACAAGTTTTGGATTTAACATCACATTTCCCAGTATGTATATAAAGACAATCATGAGCAGTTCTCCTGAGGACTGTTCTGTGAATAACTTTAAGGATCTAATCACATAGTATAGTGAACTCTGTATTTAATCTGCAGTAAACTAAAGTAAAACATTCAAGACACTAAAGCACAACATTCACAACCATATAACATAATTTATTACTAAGGTGGACACATAATCTTAAACAAAACATATCTTTCAGTAAATCATAATCTCCTCAATCCATATAGAGTACCCAAGTAAAGTCTTCTTTCATCTTAACTAAAGGTTGGCTTCCAATCATTCTTAAGTTAATCATGCTTAAGGGGTAGCAGAAAGTACAAAACACCATCCACCCCTAGATCACAATAAGCCACACAATAAGTCACAATCTCATCAGTCAATGCAGAGTAAATAAGTCCTCTTTCATCTTAACTTGAGTCTGACTTCCAAACCCCATGGCTCCTCTTTTCATGGGCTGGCCACTCCCAGCTCTTGCCTGGACTCACACATAGGCAGCTATCTGCTCCTGTTTCATAAGTCAACTTAGGGGGATCTGCATTTCTAAGTTTCTGTTTCTAGGAAAACAAAACTTAACAGAGCTACAACATTATTTAGACACATCAAGCTTAACAGAGCTACAACATTATTTACATACATTGCTGGCACTATCACCTCAATATACTTTCTATCTGACAAAGTAACACAAACTGACAAAGCTTCTATCTGAGAAATCAAAATCAAATCAACAGTAAAGTTCTAGCACTTTTGTTAATGTCAGTAAAGTCCTCTTTTAGTGCTTCTGTATCAGCAGTAAAGTACTCTTTCAGTTCTTCTGTAACAGCAGTAAAGTCCTCTTTCAACAGAAAGAAAGTTTCGATTGGACAAAGTAACATCAACACAGACAAAAGACAGACAGAGTGCTGACATCACATTCTCCCTCTCAGTTTTCAGTGGTCTCAGCTCCTACTGGAGCTTTGCTCTGCTCTGCTTCCTATTCCACATTTTTTTGTTCTGCCCTTCCAAGTGCTGCTCTTTCAGAAAGCTCCTCCCACCACGGGCTCCATGTGATGTTGTTAGGCCTATTAAGGGCTTAGGTTTCCAAACTCCCTTAGGTCTATTAAGGGCAACATAATGTATACTATTTCCAACAAAGATTTGCTACAATCAAAGGCAAGGCTCAAAGATACTTGAATAGATGAAACAGGTAGCAACATACACTTTGCTTGCCATTACAGTGTAGCAAGAAAAATTAGAGAAGCACTAAAGATTTTTTAAAATGACAACAAAACTGAGCTAGATCAAGGATATATAGAGTATACTGGAGACAACACAGTTTTGAGTGTATTGAGGAATTAGTTTTCAGAGTTATCTGAATGAAAAGAAGAGACCAAACTTGCGAGGGGAGTTGGAGAGAAATCTCAGACTTTAATCTTTCCAAAAAATGTTCATGAAACTATTGCTAACTACTGACATAAATCATTACTTACCCACTTCTATGAACCTATTTTGAAGATATTCTGAACATTCGTCTATGATGAAGAAATGATAAAGGAACAGGTGGGGTTTTACAAATCCCTCCCCACCCCACCCCTCCCTCTCTCTCTCTTATTTTTTTTTTTAACAAATCACATAATGTGGTAAGGGTCAAAGGAAGAGTTAGCATGTTCTGTTGATACTTAAACACTGCCAAGAGATCTAGAAGAATCCTTCCTCCTTGGGCTCAACTCTGCCCCACACCCACCACTTGCAACTCAGATTATTAGATACACTTCTTGGGGAGGATTAATGGAAAGACAGGGGCAAAGTTTGCACAAAATGAAGAAGTATTGATTGGTTGATATCCTCATTCCTGTAAATAATATATAAATTGATGAGATCATAGATCAATTGAGGGGTAATCAAAGTCACTCATATAATTGTTATAAGACTTTGAAAACTAAAGATAATGTAGTGCTATGTGGCAAAATTTCAAGTTTTTGTAAAAGTTTTACAGGTGAGATCATATGACAGCTGATGTTCTTTCCAACCATACAGTCTTAGGTGCCTAAGTGCCTAATTTGCAGAAGTAAAGAGAGTTCACCTGGATAAGTTAGCCAGTACTAGTAAAGGCAGCACTTCAGTCTTTATCTCCCTGACTCCGATGCCAGCTCTCTCTATTCATGATTCCATATTGTCTCTTTTATATGATTTGTACTTCATTAAGAAAGCCCCATGAGCAAGTGTAGGGAATTTAAGATCTTCCCTGCCCCTAGTCCCTTTAATAGGTGTAAATGCACCTGGAGCCTGTGGTCAGAGGCTTGGTTTTGGGGAATGCTTTTTCATTGGAAAGTGGATCAAGAGGATTGTTACATTATCTGACCCAGGAGAAGGCTGTATAAACCCTGATGTGAGGTTTTGTTTTGGGGCTCACTTTGATAAGTGCTGTGTGATTTGACCAGATGAGACTCTGGGTAGCTGTTGAACCCCCTGGATTTGAAAAACCCAGATGTTGATGCTTCCCTCTCTGATAACTGACTAGGTATGGATGTAATGGTTAGACAGCTGGAAGCCTGTCTTCTTGATCTGTTTCTCTGTCTTCTTGTAACTTCTGCATGTAACTTGTTTGTATTATCTGAAATTTGGGGTGCTGAACCTTTTCCCCTGAACTAGATAAATGACACATGTTTGATTAAAGCAAGATTGTTAACACATTTTGAGTTGCTTTCCTTTAGAAAAGCAGATCTAAGAACCTGTGTTGGCAGCCACCCTGGGTATATCTCGGTGCTTGCTGCTACAGTAAGAAATGCAAAACAAAGCATATATGATTTATATATATATATATCATATATATATATTCATATACATGATTCATAGTCTATAAATGTTAAATATATGTATCTTTATGCTATATATATATAATGCACATTAAATGTACACACACATACAAACTATCTTCTTTAGTTTAATATTCCATGTTGTTTTTACTCCATTTACTTCTCTATTTCTTTTTTACTTTTTCTAAAGCTCTACTTGATTTCAAAGGAAATGATGATGGTTTGGCTGTAAATATATGTGACAATTGGCACTATGATAATAAGCACAAAACTTTCCTATGTTGAAAGGGTCAACACTTGCTTGTATATATACTCTCTTATCTATTCAACTTTACAAATTAGTCTCATTACTTCATAGTCACAAATGATTTGCCCATCTTTGCACAATGGATATAAAAAGAGGTGGGAAGAAGGACTGGAGATTGACTAAAGAGTCAGCATTGTAGATGGACAAGGTCCAGTGCTACCTCTGACATGTGTGGTAGAATTCTCTGTTTGGGAGAGACCAGGCTTCAACATATAACTATTAGGAATATTTTATATTAAAATATAGTAACTTCAGGTTACATATTTCACCTTCTTTAGTGATTTTTTTTCAGAATAAGAAATCTCATCATTTTAGTTGACATTTTACATTGCCAAAAGTCAAAGTGAAAAATCTCCCTTTCATTTTAATCCCTATGTATAGTGATGGATTGACTTTGGGAATAGGGGATTCCCCTTGACTCCATTTACTTATAATTGTATTTTGGTTGGATGTTTGATTACCCATTTTCCCAAAGTATGATGATAAAATATAACCATCCCTTAGTGACAAAGTGTAAACATCCCTTGATCTTCCTATTTCAGCTCAGCTTAAGTTCTAGAGGGTCTGGAATACATATCAATAGCATAGAATAAAATCTTTGGGAAATTAAAATATCATTTTTTCTCCCTTTGACTTATCTAAAGTTGAACTCTGTAATACAGTAATTCAAATGTATGCATTTGCATACTCAATGGAGCAGCCTGATACATTATAATCCACTTTGAGGCTTTTAATTTAATTCAGTTATTTCTATATTTATTTTTCAAGCTGCTAGCACTTCTCCCAGATACCCCTTTCTATCAAGCTATACAAGCAAACAAAGAGAAAAAGTTGCATCTCCTCTGTGGACACACAGAGAGGATGTGAATATTTTCTTACATTATTAAAGCTGTTTGATCACTGCACAATGGAGAGAAATGCACGATATATTGACAGTTGGTTACAACTTAGTCTACTTCAGTAGGTAAAAGAGACATCATGGGGCCATAGGACACATAAAGGTTTTATTATCCTTTTTATATCCAGTAGGGAGTTTGGTAAACACTCTGGTGGGCAATGATGGCAGCAGAAATGACTGTATTGTGCATTCTCCCCTGCTTATCATCCTGCACTGTATACTCTATCCTGTCAGGCTTCCTTGGCAGTCAACAACCATCTGTGCTCAATCCCTGCTGACTGCTGTGAAAGGCAAGGCTGTAATCACCTTGAAATATACACTAATATTCTGGGATTCCGTACTGTCACATAGCATCATGCACACAGTGCCAAGGGTAGATTATGGACACTGACACATAAAGTAACAATCTTAGCTACTCCATCGAGAGGAGAGTGGTCACCTATGTAGGAATGTATAAAGGATTATATGTTTTTCTATATTTGCCCAAGTTTTGACAAAGGAGATAGAATAGAAACAATATAATATTTTTGTTTATAGAAAAGAAAAATAGACATAAATAAGTGAACTAATGATAATCATACTTTTTCATAGGTATGAGTTTCTAAAGGAGTTGAGATTTAAGGATCCTTGAAAAAAGGAAGAAAAATTCATATAATTAAAGGAGAATTATTTCCTTGCTCTGAGAAATGGCAAATATGAAGAATTCAGAGAAAAATGAGAGGATCTATATGAAGTAACACAAAGTGAATAAAGGAGAAACAGGAATAATATGCACAAGTTCAGTTGTGTCAGATTCTTTGTGACCCGGTTTGGGGGTTTTCTTGGCAAAGATATTGAAGTGTTTTGTCATTTCCTTCTCCAGCTCATGCTACAGATGAGGGACCTAAGGCAAACACATCTAAGTGACTTGTTCAGGTTCACACAACTAAAGAGTATCTGAGACTGGATTTAAACTCAGGAAGAGGATTCTTTATGATTCTAGGCTCAGTGCTCTATCCACCCTGTCACCTAGCTGCCCCAACTACACAATGAATATAACAATGTAAATGATAAAGATACTTAATAGCAGTGAAAATGTGATAAATTATAAAGAGTGGTCTTCATCCAGAGAAACTGATAAGGACAACAGAATAAACATTGCACATAATAAGCATTTAATGAATGATTGTTCATTGATTGACATATGGTTACTTCCTATCAGTAAAGAGGTAGAAACTACAGATATGTAATTCAATATATACAATTAGACATGGTTATCATGACTTGACTTAAAGTTTTTTCTTTGTTATAAGAAAGGGTTCAATAACGAATGATGAGTGAGTTAAGAGGAAATGACTACTCATTATAATGTTAAATCAAATGGCAACCAAAAAAATTTTTAAATGAAAAAAATCAGAAGATTAAAAATATTAAAGTGGAAGAGAGAGGGAGACATTCAGAGAGAGACAGAAAAAGAAAAAGAGAGACAGAGAAACTGAGAATAACAGGAAAGGCTTAAACTTACAATGAAAATTAGAGAGACCTCTAGAGTAGCATTGCCTGAAGGAGGTTCTTTGTGATAAACAAAGTAGAGAAAGTTAGACAGGCATTTCTAATTGTAATTGCTGACAATCAAAGCACCTACTAATGTTACAGATGGAACTACCGCGGATTCCAGAGGAAAAAAAACAAATAGCTCACCATTTAAAATTCATCGAGCTACTAACAACAGATCAGGGACTGTTAAGAGATCACTGGAGATTTTTCATTGGCCTGTTCACTTAAAGAGATCAGAGACTATCTATTCAACTTGCATTTTCCCCTTTGCTAAATTAGTGACTGCCTATTACCTTAAAAAAAAGTCTTTTCTCCTTCCTTTCTAATATAAATATATAGATTACAGCTTAACTTCATACAATATCTATGTCTATATTCATATCTATGTTGGAGAGGAGGAGGAATCAAGAGCCTTTTTTTTTTTAAAGGCAGTAGGCAGTCACAAATATAGCCCTAGAGAAAAATGCAAGATGTAGTTCAAAAGATGAAACCAAATGGGATAAATTCAGGAAAAATGCTAACTCCATGGTGAAGGAAGCAAAGAAGCAGTTAGCTATTCAAAGTAGAGAATAGGAATAAGATTCATGGTTTTTAGGTTGATTAAAAGTACAGATTGTAACACCGCTTTATGGCAGGTGGTACTACTGCTGAGTGTGGATTTTGAAACTGCAATCACTGCACATATTGCCATTTCCATCTTCAGGCTAACACCAAAGATGAATCAGTAGCATGTCAACTGCTTGGGGCAAACAGCCTAAAACATGCCCTTAAAATTTTTTTAAGGACAAATTCAGTGGCCATAGAGGTAAAGCCACTGGGATATCCTGTGGTTATAACATCAGGAGTTCCATATGTGATAAAAGACATGAATAAGTTCAGGAAAGAGCGCATCTGGAGATAGCCACCAGAATTCAGGAAATAAATGAGATATCTGATCATTTCTTCTTTTGACTAATTATTCTTGCTAATTAGGTATTAAGTTCATTTGTTTCTATACCATTAAAGGACTATAAAGTTATCAGTTTTCTAAATTTCAGCACCCTAGGAATAAGACTGATTTGGAGATTTTTGTTTGTTTGTTTATTTGTAAATAATAGTAGGAACTTTGACTTGACCCTTGTTTTATCTGGCATGGTATCAAACTCATAGTAAATTCTTTATAAATATTGAACTAGTAAAGTACTTAGCCAAAGAAAAATTACAGTTAAATGTATTTATAATTCTTTACAAAAAGTTTCTTGACTTGAGATATGACTTAAAATTAGCCTAATATTCTGAGATATATTGGTAGACCATGCTGCCTACAATGTTCTGGCCTTTTTTTTTTTTTCCTGGCAAAATGCTTTTGTGGTATGATAAGAGTGAAAAATGCAGATTGATAGGTTAATGGATTTTTAATAAAATAATAACAATAAAACACAATTTATATTGTGCTTTAATGTTTACAAAGTATTTTATCTATACATTATCTCATTTGACCTTCACAAAAACCCAATAAGGTAACTTCTATTAATCTGTATTTTACAGATGAGACTTAGAAAGGTATAGGGACCAGTTCAAAGTTACACAGTAAGTGTTCAAAGTAGAATTTAAACCCATGTTTTCCTGACTCCAAATTCGGTACTTTATCAACTATACCATACTACGTCCCACACAAGCTTTAATTGACACACCCTAATGCTATAGAAGACTAACAATGTAAAAATCTGCTTAAATCTCAAATAATTTTAAAGAGACAGAAAACTAGAAATGTATAGTTTGTGTGAAAGATACTATGGCAAATAAGTTATCCAAAGATTGTTTTTTCTTCATTTGATACATCTTGACCATTTTTCTAGATGTCCATGCACATGAAATATTCTGAGTTTAAAACTGTCATGACATCGTATGTGGTATATTCTCTTTTCAGTTTGGAATTTCCTCTGAAAAGAAAAACATTCCAGAGCAAATTGCCTTAGCTCCTGAATTTCGAACGCCATGTAGTATCATTGATAAATGGCAGCCTCATATACAGGGAGACATTTATAGGCACTCTGGAACTCTATGAGGAAATTGGGCTTTAAAATAAGCAATGAAAGGTGCTAAATCAACAGAAGTGATACTATGATTTCTGGTTTCATATTAATAGAAAAAGATCTAAAGCACTAACCAATGCCTTATTTAGTCCAAAGCTATTCACTGTCCTTTGCTTAATATCTTTTCCTTTATCCATTGTAGTCCTGAGTGACCTCATGCATTCATTAGTGTTTAAAAGAGTCATATACTGAATGCTCTCATTCCACTTCTCCTTTTTAATCTTTGTTAGAGGTCCTGCTTTTTCAATTATTTTTTTCCTATCTCCATTCTTCATAACTTACCCCATATACATTACTCAAACCAACTTTTTTTCTGTCTTCAACTCTTTTCTAGTTATCACCAATGGTAATATTTGCTGAGTATTTGTCTGATGTATCACATTCTCCTGGGAACTTAAAAAGTGAAACAAAACTTCATCAACTAAAGTTATTTTGGAGAGGGAGAGACAGTGGCAAAGTCCTGTACTGGAAATCATTACCTGTGTTCTAGTTTTGTCTATGACACTGACCTGCTGGTCAGTCAGACAATAAACAATTATAAAGAACCTATTTTGTGGCAGACACTGTGTAGCTGTTGACAAGGATCTTAGCTCTCTGGGGTTCAGTTTCCTCTGTTGATGTCTTATGTACCTTCCAGTCAGTTAGTCTATAAGCATTGATTAAGTACCTGCTTAAAGTCTAGAACTTTCCTAGTCTTTGGGGAAACAAGGAAGAAATGGGCAGTCTTTGCCTTAAGGCATTTATAGTCTATCTCTGGATGCAGATAACATCTGAAACTACCTGACTATATAAGCCAATGCTTAAGGTTGAATAGTATGCATAGAAAGCCCCATACAGAGGAACTGAGATGTTTCGATCTTTATGATGTCTGCAGTTTTTGCAGAGTCAGAACATAGCTGGTACTTAAAAATAATTGCCAATGGATCGGCATATTTACATAAGCTGATTTTAATTTTTACCTTTTTTTCCAGATTTGCCTTATTTGCTTTTGTTAATAGAAAAGTAAAAAGGCAAGATCACATACACTGAAATCTTGTTTGTTCCTCTAATTTTCTTTTTTTAATGTTTCTTCTAACTTATGGCTATCACAAAAACAAGATCATATCTTCACATATTACTTTATATTTACAAAATACTTTATATGAGAAAATTCTTCTGATCAACATTACAATCATATGAAGTAGCTCCAATAAATGTTACCCCAGAGCCAAGTATAGCACCTAGCACAATGCAAGCACTTAACATAATTGTAATAGCTAAGATTTTGTAGCTGTTTAAGGTTTGCAAACATTTAACAAAAGTCCTCTTCCTTTATCTTTGCCACAAACCTGGGAGTTAAATGCTATCATTACTCCCATCTTACAGATAGGAAAACTGAGGCAGACAGAAATTGTTTCTTACTAAAGATCACACAACTAGTAAGTATATGAGGGCATATGAAAACTCAGGTGTTTCTTACTTTGTAACCAAGGCACTGACTACTGTACAGCCAGCTGCCTCTAAACAGTACTTAGTAAATGCTTAAAAGTCTTGTTTGTATCCTGGTTTTATTATTACTATTAAATATATTAGATTATTATTATCATCAAATGTCATATCTAATAGCAGGGTGAGATAATGTCCAACAACAACATGAAGTCACATGTTTGGGCCAGTTATGTAAAACTGGAGAGGACCCAGTCAAGGTAGCATCAGTCAAAAAGTTGTTTCCCTGAAATATTGGTTAATGTAGTCAAAACTAGAAATCTGGGAACATACTGGCTTGTAGAAATATGTTTAAGGAGTTGATAATATTTATACCTATACTCAATAGGTATAAAATACTACCTTCTCCATTTCTATAAATATAAAGTATATTTTAAATTTCATATCATTATGAGCATTTTATGTATAAATAATGACAGTAGAACCAAATTATAGAAACTTCATTGTAAAACAAAGCTTGCATTGAGCACAAGCAATAGAAACAATTCATTGTTGTCTATAATGTGGATAATTAATTTTTCCCAACTTTTTCTTCAAGCCCAGTTAAAACTTAAATCTAAGAAAATGTATACCTATCTGAGAATGTTCAGTCTCAGGGAAAGATGCAGCTATTTTATAATATGACTTTATTTTATATCATGACTTTATTTTATATTATTTTATATTGCTCAACTACATGTTTAAAGGTTATTCTAGTTTGATTTTAAGGATGCATTAAGAAGGGCTCATATTCTCATTTTGAATCTTTAAAATGCTTTTATGGTAAGCATTTATGCAAGGAGTTTTGGAGAAATACTAATTACCCTTCCAATACACCTCCCCTGCTTTATCCTCTCAACCTATGCATCAGGCCCTTCTAAAAGCTAGTATAATTTGTCCTCAAAATGAGGACAAATCTAGTTAGAAAATAAGTATGAGTATTTCATCAGCATTTGGGTAGCTAAAGGTATATCTTTCTTATTATGGACCACAAACCACCTGTGAAACTGAGCAAGGGTAAAGGCAACATTCCTACTCCAGTACTACTGCCCCTAAATATGGTTTATTGAGTTCATTACTAAGTCATTTTTCATATCCCAGAGAAATACCAGAATCAAAGTAAAAAACTTTTAAGTTGTCTTTTGTACATAAACTTATATAACATTAAAAGGGGCAGCTAGGTTACACAGTAGATAGGGCACCAAGACTGGAGTCAGGAAGATCTGAATTCAAATTTGACCTTAGACACTTACTAGCTGTTTGACTTTAGATAAGTCACTTAATCCTGTTTGCCTCGGTTACCTCATCTACAAAATGAGTGGGGGAAGGAAATGGCAAACCACTCAAGTGTCTGTCAAGAAAATGCCAAAGTGAGTCACGGAGAGTCAGATATGACTGAAAATGACTAAAGAGCAAAAATAGCATCAATATTATAGTACTTTTCACTATAAGGTAGAATTTCTTATGGGCAGGTAGGTGGAATATTTGATAGACCTAGAGTCAGAAAAACTTGAGAAGATTTGAATCTGGCCTCAGTTACTTTATTGCTATGTGACCCAGTATGCCAGTTTCCTTAACTGTAAAATGAGCTGGTGAAGGACATGGCAAAGCACTCAAGTATCTTTTCCAAGAAACCCCCAAATGGAGTCAGATTATGGGACATGACTAAACAACGAGAAGAGAATCCATTATACAGTGACTCCATTTTAAATACCATCTAAGAGAAATATCATGGTATGGTAGAAACTGACTGGGAGCTGAATTTAGACAAAACCTGGTGTTCAATCTGAGTGGTAACACTTCATAATTCTATGACATGTGGCAGGTTTTTTTAACATCTTTGAGACTTCCTTTGCTTTGTGTGTATGTGTGTGTGTGTGTGTGTGCCTGTGTGTGTGTGTGTGCAGTCATTTGTCAACCTTGCCACCTTATAGAAGTGTGAATTGTTATTATCAAAGAGAATTTGTTTACTTAAAGAACCTTGTTATGTATTGCTTTCACTGTGCAATGCTATATGGTATGGAATGAGGTGAGAGAACTATAGTTTAAATTCTAGCTCTGTTGCTTACTAGCTATATGTCCTCAGGCAAATCACATAAACCTTCTAAATTTAAGTTTCCTCATTTTAAAATGGGAATAATGTTAGGGCTGTTGTGCAGAAGGGACTTTTTCAACCTTAAATGCATACATGTTCATATATATATATATATATATATATGTATATATAAATATATAAAAATACATAAACATGTATTTTTGATGTTCAGTCTTTCAGTCATGTCTAATTATTTGTGACACCATTTGGCATTTTTTTTTTTTGGCACAGATATTGGATAGTGGCTTGCCATTTCCTCTCCAGTCTTTTAACAGATGAGGAAAGTAAAGCAAATAGGATTGAGTGACTTGCCCAGGGTCACACAGCCAATAAATGTCTGAAATCAGATTTGAATTCAGGAAGATTACTCTTCCTGAGTCCAGGCCTAGCACTCTATCCACTGTACCACTTAGTTGCCTTTATGCATATGTAGACATCTATCAATAAGTATGTGTGTGTGTGTATGTGTGTGTATTTACAGATTTATTTCAAAAGTTTTAGTTCAGTTTTAAACGTTAATAAATTCAGACATATAAATGCTATAAAAATAATATTTGAAAAGTTTATATGTAAGTTTTGAAACACTGTGATTCTTATTAAAATTCAACATAATCACCATCTCCTTTTTTGTCTCTCTAGTTATTTTTGAACTTTGTAATAACTTTCTTAGTGACTAAAAGGATCATATTTATGATCCTAATCTTCCTATCATTCAAATAATGAGATTTTGCCTCAGATATGACAGTTTTGATAAGACCTCACAAGAAAATGCCTAATTGATTTAGATGAGGTAATTGAGGTATTTAAGCAAGAGGATTGCCTCTACCCACCCACTGGTCTGAGAAAGTGTCATCCAGAAACTGTTGAAATACAATGCTGTAGTGCCAATATAATATCTGCAGTGCCAATGACAGCTATTAATATGCTGGCGTAATTCTGAATCACAAAATATAACAGTCTCTCCACATGGAAGGCAGAGCCAAAACATTTATTCAAATACCAGAAAATTGAATCACAATAACAGAAAGTCAAATCTATCATTACAACAAAGAAGTCTATACACAGTAACAATGAAGAGGGTAACATCATCCCCAGCCTTCCCCCTGGTAGGGCCTTCCCACAAATGAATACTTATAGTGCACTGTCTGCTTCCTCTCTCTCCCTCAGCTCTAAATACTTTGACTACCTTCCTCTGGGCTATGCTCCACTCTTCCTGCTTCACCCCTCAGCAATCCCCTTTTACCACAGATTCATGTGACTGAGGCTTCCATGTGACTCAAGTAGGTCACAAGTGCTTTTTAATGGATGGGAAAGGTCTTCCCATTTACATTACCAATACAAATGCTTAATTGCAACAGATCCTTGTGCTTCTTAAAATTGAAAATTTGGAATTGAAAATGCATGAAATTAAATTAAAAATATATAAATAATCAAGCTTTCAGACAATATATTTTGTGATTTTGTAGCATTTATAGTTCTAAAATTATTCGTTTTAAGATGCCCTGAGACTTTAGGGACATGCTGTCTATTTATACACACTCACAGACACAGATTTACACATCTACATAGATACATAAACACATATTTGTGTGTATATGCTATAATTTATCATGTGAAGTAACATGGGATGGTGGATAGAAGGACAGTTTTGGTGTCAGGAAAATTCATGTTCTATCCCAAACACCAGCCATGGGATCATGAACAAGTCATTTAACTCCCTTGAACCCCAGATAACTTTCTAAAATTTTCAGTTGCGATTATATTTGAATGGAGAGAGTTCCTACAATGATGAAATCATAGGTTCATGATACATTGACATATTATTAGTCATAATATAGGACAATAGGAGAGCATTAAATGAGATGTCCTATATACCTTAGAGCAAAGCCAAGCTAATGTAAGTAAACATGAGACAGTTATTAACAAATAAAATAAGAGGTTTAGAAATTGGAAGGCAGTCTACCTAGCTTTCACATACCTAGTGCAGTACAATCCTGTAGTTCATTTGAAACTAAATAATAATAATAATAATAATACATTACAATAAAAAAAAAACTGCAGCAAGTGATTTCTTCTACCATAGAATTGCAAACTATGGCAGTAGAGGGGAAGAATAGCTTTTTGATGTAATAGAAGATGTTTTGACAAGTATTTCTTATATTTAAAAAATTAGATCTTAGCTTAAAAAAAAATCTTAAATGCAAAAACAGAAGTCAAGAGAAACCAGAAAGTAAATTTAGAAATTGGAAGGGACTTTATCATATTCTGATAGGGGAAGGAAAAAAAGTCCTAATTAGACTGGTCCCTTCAAGAAGTTTACAATCTAATTGGTAAGACACATATAAGTTTGAGGAAAACTTGAAAAGGAAAATATAAACAAGAGCAAATTAATATGGCATGTATTTTATATAGAGGCAGAAGAATAGATAGCATTATACAGTAGATTGAAAGCTGTCCTTAGCATCTGAATAACCTGGGCTCTGATTTTGTCTGACACACACTTACTGGGTAACCATGGGAAACTAACTTAACTTTTCACATCCCCCAAGAAACTCTTTTTTTTTTTAAATCAAATGCTTTATTAACTTCTAGTTTGTATAGTTCATTCCCGCAAGATTTTAAGTTAAAAATTTCCTCCCCCTTTTTCCCCTTCCCACCACCCCAAAATAGTGATCACACTGGATATCCCCTTCTCCAATCTGCTCTCTCCTATATCTTCTCCCAAACCCGCTCCAACTTTCCAGTAGGGCATGGGGAATCTCTATGCCCCAGTGCCTATATATTTATTTCCCATTAACACATAAAATAATATTGATAATATATATATAATATATATATGTGTGTGTGTGTGTGTGTGTGTGTGTGTGCATGTGTATTATAAACATTTGATTTTAAAACTTTGAATTCTAGATTCATTCCCTTCCTCCCTTGTCACCCACCCTTACTGGGAAGATAAGCAATTCAAAATAGGTTGTATATGTGTAGCTATGCAAAACATTTGCGTAGTAGATATATTGTTGTTTTTTTAAAATATTTTAATAGCCATTCATTTATTTATTTACTTATTTATTTATTGCTTTGTGGAGGGCAATTGGAGGTAAGTGACTTGCCCAAGGTCACACAGCTAGTTTTTTGGTGTGTGTGTGTGTGTGTTAAGTATCTGAGGTCAGATTTCAATTCAGATCCTCATGACTCCAGGGCCAGTGCTCTATTCACTACACTACCTAGCCACCCCCTTAGTAGATATATTGTAAAAGACTGACTATATTTCCTTCCCTCCCATCCCACCTCCCACTTGTTCTATTCTCTACTTTGATCCTGTCCCTTTTCAAAAATGGGTGCTTCCAACATCCCTCTCCCCCAGCCTGCCTGCCCTTCCATCAAACCCCCTCGCATCCCCTTCCCCTCTACTTTCCTGTAGGGTGAGATACAGCATTTAGTATGTATGTCATTCCTTCCCTAAGCCAAATTCAATGAGAATAAGGTTGACTCATTCCCTTTTGACTTCCTGTTCTTTCCCTACATTGTAACAATTTTCCCTTTCCATTTATATATGAGATAGTTTACCAAACTCTGTCTCTCCCCATCTCCTATCATTATATTACTCTCTCACCTCTTAAGTATCATCCCTTCCATTAACCTGGTCCTGTGCCCTCTATCTATGTATGCCTGTACACATATATACAAACATTCAAGTATGTATTCCTATACCCATATGTCCTTCAATATAGACATATGTGTGTATACACACACACAAACACACACACACACACACACACATTTCTATTACCTTCAATTATTCTCATACTGAGAAAAGTTTCATAAGTTACATTTATCATTCTTCCATGTAGGAATGTAAATAGTTCAACTTTGATAAGTTCCTTATGATTTCTTTTACCTGTTTACCTTCTCATGCTTCTCTTGCTTCTTGCATCTCAATGTCAAATTTTCTATTCAATTCTGTTTTGTTCATCAAGAATGCTTGAAAGTCCTCTATTCTACTGAATGACCATATTTTCCTCTGAAACATGATACTTTTGATGGGTAGGTGATTCTTAGTTTTAATCCCAGCTCCTTTGACCTCTGGAATATCATATTCCAAGCCCTTCTATCCCTCAATGTAGAAGCTGCCAGATCCTGTGTTATCCTGATTGTGTTTCCACAATATTCAAATTGTTTCTTCTTGGCTGTTTGTAATATTTTTCTTGATCTGGGAATTCAGGAACCTGGCTATAATATTCTTCAGAGTTTTCTTTTTCAGATCTTTTTCAGGATGTTATCTGCATAGTCTTCCAACCTCTATTTTGCCCTCTGGTTCTAAAATATCAGGGCAATTTTCCTTGAGAATTTCTTGAAGGATGATTTCTAGGTTCTTTTTTAAATCATGGCTTTCAGGAAGTCCAATACTTTTTAAATTATCTCTCCTGGATTAATTTTATAGGTCAGTGGTTTTCCCAGTGAGATACTTCACATTGTCTTCCATTTTTTTCATTTGATTGGATTTGTTTAATAGTGTCTTGATTTCTCACAAAGTCACCAGCATCCATTTGCTCCAATCTAATTCTGAAGGAATGATTCTCTTCAGTCAGTTTTTGAGATTCTTTTTCCATATGGAAAATTCAGCTTTTTAAGGCATTCTTCTCCTCATTGCATTTTTGAGCTTCTTTTGCCATTTGTGTTACTCTATTTCTTAAGGTGTTATTTTCTTCAGTCAGGTTGTTGACTCTCATTTCATAATTTTCTTGCATCACTTTCATTTCTCTTCCCAATTTTTCCTCCACTTCTCTTATTTGATTTTCAAAATCCTGTATAAGCTCCTCTCTGTCCTTTAAGTAACTTGTATTTTTCTTGGAAGCTTTTGGTGCAGGAGTTCTGACTTATTGTCTTACTCCTGTTACATGCTTTGATCCTTTTTGTCCCCAAATTAGGAGTCTCATGTTGGATTCCTCTGTTTGTTTTGCTTCCCTTGTTTACTCATGTTGCCACTCAATTACTTGAGTTTTGGGCTTTTTGCCACAGTAGGATTCTCCTACCAGACAGGGGAGCTTTTTACCAAATGGTGGGGTTTTCTCAGCTGCTACAGGTTGGATGCCCTCTGTGAAGCCTCCACACATTCTGGCAAGCTGGTCACACACCCCAGGACCTCCACCATAGACTGCAATCCAGATCCAAGCAGGTTAAAGCAAGAATGATTACCCCTCAGACTGGTCACCTGGTCCCCCTACAGTCTGCAGTCCAGGAGCTAAAGCTGCCACATGCTGGCTGCTGCAGGGCCACAGGGCCTCAGTGGCTTCTCCCTCCTGGAGATAAAGGCCAACCCTGCTCCCAACTACTATATCCCAAAGTCCACACTACACTGACCTCTCACTTTTCCTTAGCATCTATGGGTTGATAATTCTGGAAACTGCCACAGCTGCTGGTGATGTGAAGGTCCTCTACCTGGCAACTTGTCAGGCCTGCCCTGTGGCTAAAACTTCCGGCTTGTGTGGGGCTGGGCTTGGCTCCCAGAGTGCTGAGCTGGCTGTTCCCTGCCAGCCTGCTGGGCCATCCTCAGCGGGAGGCTAACTTCTCTGTGTCATTTTGCGGGTTCTGTAGCTCCAAAGTTTGTTCAGAGTCACATTTTACATGAATTGGAGGTGGCAGGAGCTGGAGCCCAGGGGAAACCATGTTTCTACTCCACAATCTTGGCTCCACCCCCCCAAGAACTCTTAAAATCAAATGACTCAAATTCTTTATCTTAGGTTCCTTATCCAATTATTGCATTGAACTAGTTCATAATTTGAACACCACAAAATACAAAGGATTTGCCAAACTGCATAATTAAAGGGAGTTAGCATACCAGAAATTTCTTAAAACAATGATATTATATATCCATACCAATTCACATAAATAAAAAGATGGATGGAAGGATAGATAAATAGGTAGGTAGATAGATAGATAGACAGATCAACAATTTATTAAGCACTTACTTTGTTCCTGGTATTGTACATAGTGCTGAAGATACAACTATAAGCAAACAAAACAACATCTACCCTCAAGGAGATTACATTCTAAAGGAAAGAAACATATGGAGGTGTAGTGATAAGCACCCCAGCATCCCCAGAGTGGCTGCCAACACAGGTTCCTAGATCTGCTTTTCTAAAGGAAAGCAATTCAAAATGGGTTAACAAACTTGCTTTAATCAAACATATGTCATTTACCTAGTTCAGGGGAAAAGATCAGTACCCCAAACTTCAAATAATACAGTGGTTAAAAGGAGAAGTTACAAGAAGACAGAGAAACAGATCAAGCAGAGAGGCTTCCAGCTGTCTGACCATTATATCCATACCTAGTCAGTTACCAGAGAGGGAAGCATCAACATGTGGGTTTTCAAAGCCCGGGGGCTCGACAGCTACCCGGAGTCTCTTCTGGTCAAATCACACAATATTTCTCAAGGTGAGCCCCAAAGCAAAGCCTCACATCAGGGTATATATCACAAAGTAAAAACAACCTCTTGCCACAGGCCCCATCTGACCACATTTAGCCTATTAAGGGGCAGAGTATATTTTTGAATCAAGGAAGCTTATCAGAGTCACTTAAGGCTATCAAAGGGCCTACAGACAGTGAAGATCTTAAATTCCCATTCCCATAACAGGAGCAGATCTAATAAACAGAGAGATGTATAGTTGGAGAAATTCAGACAGTGATTGAGTTAAGACTATGATGAAATGAGTATCTGTTCTAGATGAGGGAATCAGCAGTCTAGAGAAAAAGATATCTCCCCAATAGGATGGTAACTGGTAAGGAGGTAGAAAAGTATGGAGAGGGAGTCAAATGTGAAGGGGAATAAGGATAGGTGAATAATCAATCTGGACAGTGAAGCTTCATGCCACAGGTATCTCAAGGGTGGGAAGGCCTCTTGTGAAGAGGTAGAGAAGTCCAGAGAAGTTGTTACCTGGAATGTACTTTCCAAACTTGAAGAACTATGTAAATATGAGTTATTAATAGCAAGCATTTTAAACTCTCTGAATTTTAGATTCTCCATTTAAAAACTGAGATAATAATAACTGCCAAATATACATTTTAGGACTGTCTTGAGGATAAGAAAAAAAAGTATTTTATTAGTAAATAATGTGCCAGGCACTTCACTAAGAGCTGATGATACATACAAAGACATGTAAAAGATAATCACTGCATTCAAGGTGATCACAATCTAAGAGGACTGACAAAATTCAAACAACAGTATACAAACAAGCTGTATATTGAAAATTAGGAAATAATCAACAGAAGGGAAATACTCAAAATAAGACAAATTAGAAAGTAAGATTTTACCTGGGAATTGAAGGAAGCCAGGGAAGCCAGAAAATGGAAATAAAGAGGTAGAGCATTCTATGAATGCCAGTGAAAATGCTTAGAATCATGAGATGGAATGTTTCATGCTAGGGAGAGCAAGTAGTTTTCAGTGTCAATGGATCGAAAAATATTGTGGTTGGGGGTGGGGCAAGGGGTTGAGATGAATGTAATGTATAAGAAGACTGGAGCGGTAGGGATAGTGGATTTAGTTTAGGAAGTACTTTGCCCAAAGGAGAATGTTATATTTGATTCTAGAGCTTATAGATAGCCATTCAAATTTATTTAGTATGGTGGTAAGATGGTATCATATTCATTTTAGGAAATCATTTTGATCGTTTAATGTAGAATGGACTGGAGTGGCAAGAAACTCACAGGAGGCAGATTAATAAAGAGGCTATTGCAATAGTCCATGCATAAGGAGATGATGACCTGTACTAGAGTGGTAGCATTATCCAAGGAGAGAAGTAGGTTATTGAACAGATGTTATTAAAGCAAAAATAACAAGTCTTGGAAAAATATTGGACAGAGGAGATGAGAGAGAATTAGGAGTTAAGGATGACACTTACATGGTAAATCTGGTGAAACAGGGGCCAGGGGTGGCCTTGACAAAGTAATGAAGAAGTTTGAAATAAGAGACTCAGTGAGGTTGAGGGGGATGAAATGTTGGTTTTTAAAATTTCTACAGAACACTCCATTCAAGATGTCTAATAGGAAATTGGAAATGAAAGACTTGAGGTAATCTTCAAGTTATTTTTGAATAAGTAGATTTGAGAACCATAAGCATAGAGACTATGAGTGAATCTATGGGAACTGATGATATTCCCAAGTAAAATAATATAGAGGAAGAAAAGAATATGACAGAGCCTCATGGGATATACGTGATTAGTGGACATGACCTATATGATGATCTAGCAAAGAATACTGATAAGGAACATTAAGATAGGTAGAAGAAGAATAAGAAGAGGGTAGTAACACAATAAGCCTAGACAGAAGAGAGTATCAAGGAGGAGAAGTTGATTGACATTGTCAAAGGCTGTAGTGATATATACAGTGATGAGGACTGAGCAAAGGCCATTGGATTCAGCAATGAAGAGATCACTGATAACTGAAAATATTAGTTTTGCTTGATTGATAAGGTCAGAAGCCATACTGTGGGGAGTTAAGTAGAGAGTGAAAGGAGAGAAAGTGGAAGGATCAATTATGAATTGCTTTCTCAAGGAATTTAGTTGCAAAAAGCAGGAGAGGTTTGAGATGATAAGGAGGATGGAAAGAATGAAATGATGGGTTTTGAGGATTGAGAGACATAGACATATGAAGTCAATAGAGAAGGAACTAGTAGACAGGAAGATATAGAAAATAAATGTGAGAGGGAAATGACAGAGCAGGCAGTGTATTGAAGATGAAGGGACAGAATGATATCACATGCGTGTAGAATTTGGCAAGAAGAAAAATTTTATTATATGAGAGAGTGATAAAGGAAGAGATAGTTGAATTATGTGAGATAGGAAGGAGGAGAGAAGAAGGAGCTCTCTAGAAATTGCTTCCATTAAAAAAAATAAAATATTAGGCAAGATTTTCAGATGAGAGTGTGGGAGGAGAGGGAGACACTGAAAGCTTGAGAAGGGATTGAAAGTTTTGGAAGAGTCACTGTTATGAGTGGGCTAGTAAATTAATTAGGGAGATATAAAAGGATTGCCTAGTGCTATTGAGCCACCAGTAAGGTTATGTAACATAAATCTGTTGTGAATAAATTATCTTAGTTTCATGATTTTCTCCAACTTTATCCAGTAGCACATGTGTAGGGTTACATAGGATACTGAAAGTAATCCAAGAATGAAACATGTCAAGGTGGAATCAGTGATATGATTAGGCGGCAAAGGATCAAAGAGAAGAGAATAGTGTAGAATTAAACTGCTTTACCAATGGGTCAGAATGGGAAAAGGAGGAGCATGTAGCTAATTCAGAGGTGATGATGGCCTGTCAAAAAATTGAGTGGTTGAGGGATTGAATGTTTTGGTGTGGATGAAGAACAGGATTTGTTTTGGAAAGAAGAGAGAGAGAGAGAGAGAGAGAGAGAGAGAGAGAGAGAGAGAGAGAGAGAGAGAGAGAGAAGTTGAATGCCAATAGATTGTGACCAGATAAGGGAATTTGAGAATTCATAAATATAGACTTTTTGTGTTTGTGGACAATGGCAAGATCAAGACTGACCATCTTTTTGTGTATATAAGTTCCCAAATCATAGGAAGTGCATAACTTGAGGAACTGAGAAGTTAGGGTATTTGCAGGAGTATTAAGCTGTACATTGAAGTTCATTAATATGATGGCAGGAGTTAGAGAGGAGAAAATGATTGTGAGTTAGATACTGAACTCATTACATGAGGAAGTGGACAGTCCAGGAGGTCTGTAGACAACAGAAGCTGTTAGATTTTAATTGGATAGTAGATGTGGACTGAGTGAGTCTCAAAGGAGGAGATGTTATTGAGTGATGGTGGTAAAGGAAAAACCTGAAAGGCCATAGGGAGCATGGGATATTGCAACATTTTATGAACTATAAAGTGCTATATTTTAGTATCCAGATATGATTTCATTAGTATTGGGAAATACTGCTGTAGAAACCAACTTCAACAATGCCGTTATCCGTTCCTTTGAAATTTATAGTCTTAGTGAATTGCCTGGGTCACTGAATGGGGTAAGTGAGTTATTCAGAGTCCCTTAAGTAGTAAGTATTAGAGGCAGAAGCTCAAGTTATATCTTTCTGATCCAAGACTAACCTTCTAGCCATGAAACTGCATTGTATTTGCCTCTGTTGCTCTTACATGTAACAGATATATATCTCATTCTACAGACATATAGATAATTTTGTTTTTTCACCCAGCCTCCTTACTGTTCCTACCACATGGTACTCTTTTTCTAGAGTATATGCATTTTTATTCACTTTCATCATGCTTAGAACTATCTCCCTTTTTATCTCAGCCTCCAAATTTCCTGGTTTCTTTCTTATCACAGCTAAAGAACTACCTTCTACAAGAGGCCTTTCCCAGGCCTTGTTAAACTTAGGGTCTTCTAGCTACAATCATTAGACATAGAGCTAGATGTAGATAGGCAGATGTTTCTATATTTATAGATAGTTATAGATATTTGCAGTTTGTATGTAGATATTTATAAATTATTTCCTCTCAGACTTTTAGAAACTTGAGAATCTCTTTTGTTTTTCTTTGCATCCCTGGTGGTTTGAACAGTTTCTGGCACAAACTAGGAATATATGAATGCCAATGTACTGACTGTTGATACTTTGCTTTATTTATCCATACATATTTATTAACTAATTAATCTACCTATTCATTTTAATTTTTCTCCAGGATAATATATGCTTCTTAATATTGGGAATGTTTTTTTATTTTTTTTTATCCATAGCATCTAGCACAGTATCTCTAAAATTTTAATTTTTCAATAAATGCTAATTGATTTGAATCATCACAGACTTTTTTTTTTCTAATTCAGAGTTTGCATGACTAATATGGCTCCCTATTTAATAATCTCATAGTAATTCTATGACTTCAAACTCATTTTACAGGCAATACCATAGAAATACTATAGAACTGTGTGGTTCTGATTCCTTACCATACCTTTGGAGACTGAGAATGCTTTGTGTTTCTATTTAAATGAATCTAAGAAAGCTCAAAAGCTATGTTCAGAGGACATCGCCATTCTCAATTTCAAAGATCATTCTCTATTTCAACTTAAGCACATCCCACATTCCTGGTCTCCCTTGTGTAAATTGGCTAACAAAATTTTTGCTAAGAATATCTATGTGTAAATGTTTTGCTATATAGAGAGAGGTATAATATTAATTAATGTATCTACATAGGTGGTATACAGATATATAGATAGGTAGATAGATAGATAGAAAGATCATTGAGTTCCAAGGAGTTTCCTCTCAGACGTCAATTAGTTCATATCCTCATTTTATGAATGAGAAAATGTTGGTTGAGAACTTAAAGGTGACATGTTCACAGTCACATGGATAGCACATCTTATAAGTGGAATTTGAAATCACATCCCCTCACTTTAGAATCATGAGTATTACCAAAGTACTATCATAACTCCCATACAAATATATTTATTATTGTTTCCCCACTCACCCAAAACGAATTATAAAATGACTTAAATATTAGAAATGTGCTGTATTACCATTTATATCTCCCACAGATTTTGGTATCATAGTTTACATCTGACAGTACTCAGTAATTATCTTCTATCTTCTACTTCTACATGTGTGATGCTCTGAATTAATATAAATTTTGATGCCAACTTCTTCCTTCACTCAGTTAATATTACCATCTTACTTATACGCTGTCACCACCATTCTTTTCACATTGTTGTTATGTTCTTGGGGCCTTCAAACATTGCCTGCTTCCAATTAAATATCAGTGGAATTTAAAATGTTGAACTATAGTGGTCTAGGTATTTCACAGGAACTGACTAGTACTCACCCTGCACAATGCACACACATACAAAAAGGCAAAGAGTTTGATGGGCAATAGCTTTTGTTTGCTGTCTTGGTTGTGGATGAATTAACCATTTGGCTAATATCTTTCACTCACTGTACAGAAGTGACTAACTGAAAACAAACATTTGTTTCACCTGTTTTACTAGATCCAATAAGCTTGCATGACAGATTCCATAATCTCATCAATCAATCTCAAATGATTTTGCTTCCATTTTATAGATACTTTCTTTAAAGGAATATTTTGAAACTCCAGTTTCTTATATAAACAATAAATATTCTTATTCAAATGTAAGATTAAGTATGCAATGAACCCAAAAGGATTTTATATACCAGAAACCCTGTTATGGAGTTATTATTCAACCAAATAGGAGCATGTTATTGCATTAACCAAAACATTACAAAATCTATCCTTTCCTCCTTCTGTAGAAAACATTCTCTAGTAAAATTTCAGATTCAAACTTATACTCTGCAAATCCTGTAGGTAAGACCAAACTCACCTTTCAAGTGTTAATGAATTGCCTTCCCCTTTCTTCATCAAAGGATCACAAATCTGCTCACATATTGATAGATTCTGTTTCCATGACTCAAGTTATCAATTAATTATGAATCATATGTCGCATTTCTGTTATATAATGAAAACAAAAATGTTTTGTATTTACATAAAATACCAAGCTCTCCAATGTTTTATAAACATCATTTTAATCAATATGATACCTCTCTGTATTCTAAAGACTCAATATTACTATTTAATTGGTAAATTAAAAAGGGATTATTAGTTATTAGTTTTTTGTAAAAGCTATTGGTTTTCAAGGGCTGAAGATATAACAGACTACTCTATATTTGTATCATTCCACTTCAGTAACTGTAGTCTTCACAAATTAGGAGACCATTTCCATTTGAATAAGAGCCTTCCTAGAAAAGTTATCCAGTTGCTTTAAGCTTTTCATTTGGCTTGCCACATTGTATATGCATCATTTCTTAAATATGATGTTCCAAAATACTTTTTTTCTCATATTTGTGCATACTCTTTTGCCTGTCAGGTAAATTAGAAATATGGTGATATGACCACTTCTTAATTACTTACCAGTAATGGCTGTGTTCAGGGAGTCAATTTTGCTTTTTGCCACCCCTTTGCTTCCTACCACATAACATTTTTAATTGAACCCAAACTGAAATAGTGCAACATACAAAGAGGAGGTTATAAACCCAAATTATTATATGTTATTTTGAAGTATAGATTAAAAAACTACAATGATATGATTACATGGGAGTTTGGATATTCCTTTTCTAGCTTTTTTCTTATTAAATTCAGAAAATTAAATAAAAATCCATATCAGATAATTTAGTTTTTTGTTTTTGATTTTGTTTTTGTTTTTAACAATCAAAATCAGGCAGGCATGGCAGGTTTATTGTTGTTGTTGTTGATTTCTTTTTATTTCTCAACTACTTGTGAGAGAGCCAGTATCTCAGATGCACCTGCTTACTACTTCTGGCCAATTAGATTCCACTAGGCTTCTCTCAAGTTGTCATTAATAGTAAGAGGGGTGTTCCATGAGATTATTGGAGCTTTTGCATAGAGCTTTTGGAGTTACATTATCTTGAATCCACTGTTAAAAACATGCAGACTTTTTGAAGATAATGGTAATAACAATATAAATAATAATAGCTAGAATTTACAAGATATCTATGCTATGTCACTTTATGAGCATCCTCTTCTTTGTTCCTTACAACAACTTTGGGAAGTAGGTGCTATTATTATTCTGAATATACAATTCAGGAAACTAAGACAAATAGAAGTTAAATGACTTGTCCAAAATCAAATATTTAATACATGTCTGAGGCAGGATGTTGTTTCATCCATTTTATTTTATTTAAAAAATATATTGGGGGTGGAGCCAAGATGACAGAGTAAAAGTGGGAACTTGCTTGAGCTTGCACTCCAACCACCTCTAATACCTGTAAAAAATGACTTTAAACAGATTTTAGTGTGACAGAACCCACAAAGTGACAGAGAGAAATGAATCTCCTACTGAAGGCAACCTGACAGGTTGACAGGAAGGGTCTATCTCACTGGGCTGGGAATAGAGCACAGTCCCACATTGTGCTGCACCAGCACAAACAGGCTAGAACAGACTTCAGGGGACTGAATCAGTTGTACCTGTGGTGGTTGCCAGATTTCCAAACCCATAAATGCAAAAAATAAAGTAAAAGGTCAGTGGGGAAATTCTATGGATACTGGGTAAAAGAAGAGTGCTGTCCCACCCCTGCCCTCATGATGTCAGAGGTGATGGCAGCTGCAACTGGCTCCAGAGCTCCAGGCTCACAGATCATGGGAACACCAAATGACTGTTCAGAGGGTAATTGTAGGACTCTCTTTGTTGGCACTGAGGGAGGATTCTCTTACTTTGCCCTGCTTGGATCTGGGTTGCTGATTTGGGTGGTGGTCCTGGGGTGAGAAGCACTTGTGTGGCAGACCTTGTTAAGGCTGTGGAATAGCAATCATGCTCACAGTTCTGAGACAGGTACTTAGAAGAAGTTTTGATAGCAGCTGTTCAAAATTCCAGAAATTTGGGACACAGCACTCTATACTCCGGATGCAGAGTTCTACTGTGGCAAAGATCTCAAGAGTTAAGTAGTTGACTGGCAAGATGAGTAAACGGAGGAAGCAAAATCAAACTACTGAATCATTTTTGGTGACAAAGATGAACAAAACATAGGAGTGGAAGAAGACAACATGTCAAAACTCCTGCATTAAAAGCCTTCAAGAAATATATGAACTGGTCATAGGCCATGTAGGAACTCAAGAAGGATTTTGAAAATCAAGTTAATGATATAGAGGAAAAATTGAGAAGAGAAATGAGAAAGAGTAAGATAATCATGAAAAATGACTCAATAGCCTGCTAAAGGAGACAAAAAATACTGAAGAAAATAACACCTTAAAAAATAGACTAACTCAAATGGCAAAAGAGGTCCAAAAAGACAATGAGGAGAAGAAGGCCTTAAAAAGTTGAATTGCCGTCTCTGGCTGAGGGTCCTCCCGCACCGCAGGCAGGAAGATGGTGGCCGCAAAGAAGACGAAAAAGTCGCTGGAGTCCATCAACTCGAGGCTCCAGCTGGTCATGAAAAGCAGCAAATACGTGCTAGGCTACAAACAGACCCTGAAAATGATCAGACAAGGCAAAGCCAAATTGGTCATCTTAGCCAACAACTGCCCAGCCTTGAGGAAATCAGAGATCCAATATTACGCTATGTTGGCCAAAACTGGAGTAGATCACTACAGTGGCAATAACTTTGAATTGGGTACAGCATGTGGGAAGTACTACAGAGTATGTACACTGGCTATCATTTATCCAGGTGATTCTGATATCATTAGAAGCATGCCAGAACAGACCAGTGAAAAGTAAACTCTATAAAAGTATACTTTAATAAACCAGGCCAAAACTTGTTTTTTTAAAAAAAAAGTTGAATTGCCCAGATGGAAAAGGAATTTCAAAGGTTCACTGAAGAAAATAATACCTTCAAAATTACATTGGAGAAAATGAAAGCTAATGACTTTATGAGAAATCAAGATACTATAAAACAGATCCAAAAGAATGGAAAAATAGAAAGCAATGTGAAATATCTCATTGTAAAAACTACTGACTTGCAAAATAGATCCAAGAGAGACAATTTTAAAAATGCTTGGACTACCTAAAAACCATGATCAAAAAAAAAAAAGAACCTAGACATGATCTTTCAAGATATTATCAAGGAAAACTGCCCTAATATTCTAGAACTAGAGGGCACAACAAAATTGAAAGAATTCACTAATTTCCTCTTGAAAAAAATTACCAAAACAAAACTAGGAATATTATAGACAGATTCCAGATTTACCTGGTCAAGGTGAAAAATATTACAAATAGGAATAACAATCTGAGTATGGTGGAAACACAATCAGGATAATACAAGATCTAGCAACTTCTATATTAAGGGATCTAAGGGCCCACAATATGATATTCCAGAGGTCAAAGAAGCTAGGATTAAAGCCAAGAATCACCTACCCAGCAAAACTGAGTATAATAATTCAGGGGGGAAAATGGATATTCAATGAAATAGAGGACTTTTGAGCATTGTTGATGAAAAGACAGAGCTGAACAGAAAATTTGACTTTGAAGTACAAGAAGCAAGAGAAGCATGAAAAGGTAAACAGGAAAGAGAAATCATAAGGAACTTGTTAAATTTGAACTATTTACATTCATACATGGAAAGATGATATTTTTAACTCATGAGACTTTTCTCAGTATGAAGATAGTTGAAGGGAATACATAAACACATAAATATGTATACACACACACATATATATATATGTATGTATGCATACATATATGTATTCCCTTAAACTATCCACATATATATGTAAAAATATGTATATAAATATATATGTGTGTGTGTGTGTATGTGAGAATAGGTGTGTGCATGTATGCGTGTACACATAGAGTGTTCAGGGTGAGATGAATATGAAAGGATGATTTCAAAAATAAAATTAAGAGATGCAAGAGGAGTATACTAGGAGGTGAAAGGGAGAGATAGAATAGGGTAAATTATCTCACATAAAAGAGGCAAGAGAAAGCTGTTACAATGGAGGGGAACAGCAGAAAGGTGAAAGGGAATGAGTCAACCTTACTCTCTTTGGATTTGGTTTAAGGAGGGAATAGCATACACAATCAATTGGGTATCTTACCCTCCAGAAAGTAAGGGGGAAGGACTTGATGGGGGGTATATTAAAAGGGAGGTCAGATTGAGGGAGAGGATAGTTAAAAGCAAACACTTTTGAAAAGGGACAAGGTCAAAGGAGAAAATAGAAAAAAGGGGGGGATGGGATAGGATGGAGGGAAATATAGTCTTTCACAACATAATTATTTTGGATGTGTTTTGCATAACTACACATGTATGACGTATATTGAATTATTTGTCTTTCTAGTGGCAGAAAACTGGAGAAGGGAGAGAATCTGGAACTCAAAATTTTAAAAACAAATATTTTTTACATGCAACTGGGATATAAGATATACATCTTGCCCTATAGGAAAGTAAGGGGAGAGGAGGTTTGGGGGAATATAAGAGAGCGCAGATTGTGGGAAAGGGTATTCAATATGTGTGCCATCTTGGGGGGGGTAGAGATGGGGAGAAATTTGTAACTCAAAATCTTGTGGAAATGAATGTTGAAAACTAAAAATAAATATATAAATTGATTACAAAATAAATGTAATTTTAATAGCATACAGCCTAAATTTAAATGTAAGAATGTAACATACATAGACATTTATGACATAAAAGTAACACCACCACAATCATCAACATACTAATGATAATGCATGAGGTGAACTTATCATTTGGTGCAAAATTTCTCAAAACGCAGTATCTAATGATGTTGCCAACTATAATTCTTTTCAATTTTTTCTTTTATTGATTTATTTCTTCACCTATTTCACACACTCCTATTTCTTATATTATTTTTTAAGCAAAAGAAACTTGGGGCAGCTTGGTGGCACAGAGAATAGAGCACTGGTCCTGATGCCAGGGGGAACATGAGTTCAAATACAACCTCAGACACTTGACACAACTAACTGTGTGACCTTGTCTTCCATTGAAAGAGATTGCCTTGTCTTCCCATGAAAGAGGGAAAGAAAGAAAGAAAGAAAGAAAGAAAGAAAGAAAGAAAGAAAGAAAGAAAGAAAGGGAGGAAGGAAGGAAGGAAGAAAGAAAATGAAAGAAGGAAAGAAAGAAAGACAAAGAGAAAGAAATTTTCCATTCTTTTATGCATAGTAGGATGGCAAATAAATTTCTATGTTGTCCATGCTGAAAATGCACCCTTTTCTACTTTATAATCTTATTACCTTTTTTAGCAGGAGTTGAAAAAATCCCATATTTTTAACTTGTGGTTTTTCATTGTACTTATAAATGTTCTGAAGTCATTCAAAGAAGTTACTTTCGTAACAATGTATTTTCCCTAATCTCATAGCAGTATCATGACAGGGAAGACCAATGAGACTTTTACTTTTATCACTCTTATTAGTAATAATAATAGTAATTATATAAAACTTTAAAATTTGAATTTGTATTTAAAATTTAAAAGTTTATATAAAACATATGTGTGTGTGTGTGTGTGTGTGTGTGTGTGTGTGTGTGTGTATAATTTCCTCTCTACAACATTCCTATGCGGTATGCACATATACTTTTCAAATGTCTAATACCTACCCGATAGACTTATATGGTTCATAGTTTCTAAATGTCCATTACTTGATCTTGTACTTTCAGGAATATTAAATGGAAGGATAGAATATAGTTTTATAAAAGTCTTAGCTATAATATTAGTGGACTGATAAATCTGCTTTACTATTATTCCCAAGAGTTGTCTGAGTGAAAAGGAAAATTACCGGTCTAACTCATTCTTTATCATAACTTAATAATGGCAAATTTTGGTATAACTTGGAAGAATTTTAATTAGACTTGCAACCAGGGGCCAATAGTATTAATTTTTTAAATAATCAACCCTTCATTGTTTATCTCTGTCCTTGAGAAGCATTAAAAAGTTTGTCTGGGGTGACTAGGTTGCACAGTGAATAGAGCATTGGCCCTAGAGTCAGGAGGACCTGAATTCAAACCTGACCTCAGACACTTAACTAGCTGTGTGACCCAATTGCCTTCCAAAAAAAGCAAAAAAAAAAAAAAAAGGCAGTGTCTAAACATATATCTATCTATATTTATGTCTATCTATCTATCTATCTATCTTCTAAAACCTAAATGAGTAAAAATGAATATTTTAATAAATGAATACTTTTATGAATGAATGTTATGTGTAGGAAAAATCACATTTCAATAAAATAAACTATTTTAATATATGAATAAATTTTTCATGCATTTGCATGCAATTTTACATTAGCAATTTTCAGCAGATACTTCTAAATTATATATATATATATATATACATATATATGTGTGTGTATATATATATATTTATATATATACACACACATATATTCATTCAAATAAAAAATGATCCTTTTTGGTTTTATCACTTTCCTGTCAAGTATTAGTTCCCTCTTTTTTAATGCACTAAAAAAGAGGTGATTAGGGGGAAAAAAGTAGATTTGAAAAACTTTCCCTGATTTTCTAACACTCTCTATGATTCAAATTTTAAGCTGATCAACAAATATAATTACCAGACCTTTTCTAGATGAATAAAACATAGCCTATCTTTCTATCTGCATTATCACATTTTATTTTTGGTGAATCATACCTGCAACCAACATAAGACAGCATTAGAAATGTTCAAAACTTCCTGATTTTGAATTTTTGGTTTTCTCCACTTAGGACGGAGGGAGGGAGGGAGGGAGGGAGAGAGAGAGAGAGACAGAGAGAGACAGAGAGAGAGAGAGAGAGAGAGAGAGAGAGAGAGACAGAGAGACAGAGAGACAGAGAGAGACAGAGAGAGACAGAAAGAGACAGAGAGAGAGAGAGACAGAGAGAGAGAGAAAGTGAGATACATATACATATATTATATATGTATACACATACATTTTAATCTAAAATAAAGAGTCCTGAGGTGTTTTGTTTATTTTTTTTTAATAATGGCAGCCATTATCCTCTATTGCTAAGAATCCAAAAAGGTTCTTGAGGAGTCCTATCTGACCTAAAATTGTAGGCTCTCTAATGATAGGGATTTTGTCAAGATGTTCCAGTTTATTTTCATTTCCAAAAGTAAATTGCTTGGCAATTTCTTGGTATGTGAATTTTTTTTTCTAGAGGGACACTGTTTTAAAATAACAAAGTTCTTATTTCAATTCACAAAGTAGTTTAATCCATGATATAGCATAAATATTGTACAGCTAAAAAGGAAGGAAGGAAAATTATAATGATACAACCATTCACTCCTTCCAAAGCATTTAGGGTTTAACACCTTTATGGCTATTCTAAAAATCTCTTTTTATGTGCAAATATATTCTAAACCATGGTGCTAAAAATATTTCCATTCTCTATTGTAGTTATAATGGCTATTGACCACTAAAAGAAAGGTACAGCATGATTCACCCCCTTCTCTCACTTGTCATAGCTTCTATGGCTGCTTACTTCCTGAAAATGAAAGGGACACCTCTCTATACACTTAATAATTTACCTATAACCTTGAGATAATAGCCCTGCCCTTACCATGCTAACTACCCATTACCTGGATATAGGGATTCAGATCTGAGCTAGAGCTTTCAAAGATTCTGAGATAAAAACTTCTCTGTTATTGCTAGAACTATCCCTGTTATCGAGTACAGCAGAAAGCCGAAACTTTCAGTCCCCCATGCCCCATGGTTTTGTCCCCAAGAAGGGTGACTTCTTTCTCCAGCCAAAGCCTTACACCACTATTTCAGCACGAGGTTTTGTTAATCAACAAACAAGTTACCTTTTACCGGGTTCCATCTAAAGGTAGGGGCATTTAGATTACATATTTATAAGATACCAACTCAAAAAGAATGATGGAAAGAAAAACAAATTCTCATGCATTCCTATAGCCCTTGACATTCTGCTATATAATGGTAAAAGTCAAGTAGAGTTCATAAAATAAATTTACAAAATGCAGGTGAAAACCCAGAAAGGGATAAATAGAAGTGGAAATGTAGAATTATTTGTTTTTTCTTTGCTTAATTCAATTTATTTTATTAAATCACTAAGCATTTGCTTTCTATCCTTCCAGCTCCTACCTCCCATCTAAATAAAAAGAAAAAAAAAACAAGCTCTCATAATACACATGAATAGTCAAACTTAGCAAATGTCCTTGTTGATCATGACCAAAAATACCTATTCCCACCCCGTATTTTGAACTTATCACCCCTCGGTCAATAAGTGAACAGAATAGCATGCTTTATTTGTATTCCTCTGGAATTGATATTTTTCATTACATTAATAGTTCTAAAGTCTCTGAGCCATTTTTTTGACAGTGTTGTTGTCATTGTATAAATATTTTCCTGCTTCTTATTTCACTCTGTAAAAATTTAAAGTTATTTCCAATTTCCTCTGAAACTATTTGTTTAGTTATTTCTTATAACATAAAATATTCTATTTAAGTCATATGCCATAAATGGTTTAGCCATTCCCTAATGGGTACCCCCTACCATGTTACCTGTTTATTTATTTATTTTGCTACCATGAAAAGAAGTATTATGAATTTTGTGTACATGGATTCTTTATCACACTGATATCTTTTAAGTATCTGCCTAGTAATGGTATTGCTAGGTGAATAGGTACTCATGGTTTAATGAATTTTGGAGCAGAGTTCTGAACTTCTTTCCAGAATGACTAGATTTATTTAGGGCTCCACCACTCGATATGTCTGTTTTTCCACAGTCTGTCCAACATTTTTCATTTTTCTCTTTTGTCATCTTCCCCAAACTTACAAGAGTAAGGTAGAACCTCAGTTACTTAAATTTGCATTTCCCTAATAGTTATTTGGAGATGTTTTATATATGCTTATTAATAGCTTGTCATTCTCCTTTAGAAACTGCCTTTTCATATTCATTCAATATTTGAGGAGTGGCTATTATTTTTACAAATTCAGATAATATCCTTATATGGGTTGACTATGAGGCTTTTAGAGGAAGGACTGTCTTTTGTCTTTGTATCCCTAGCACCTAAAAGTGCCTGACATAGAGGAGGTGCTTAAACATTGTTTATGGATTAACTGAATTTATTAGAGACATTTGGAACAAATATTCTATTTCCCTTCTAATTTTAACTTCCTTGGTTTTGCTTGTGAAAAAACTATTCATTTTGTACAATCAAAACTACCCATTTTATCTTCTGTGATCCTCTTTATCCCTTATTTGGTCAGGAACTCTTTCCCTATCCAGAAATTAGAAAGATAAATTTATCATCCCTTCTCAGATTTGCTTTTGATGGTATCTTTTGAATCTGACATGTTTGGAGTTTACCTTAGTAACAGATATTTTTACATAAGTGTTCAATTTCTCCAGCAGATCTTTGGACCGGAAGGTGGAGGAGTAAGTCAAAGTTGTGTTGGAACTTTCTAGTGAGAAGGTACACAGAGTTGGTGAGAGCTGGATGACTACGTTCATCTCCAGCCAATCTGTTGTTCTACCTCTTAGTGATTTGTTCTTTTTTAAGAATGTTTGTTAATTGCATTTCCATTAGCAGTATTTCTCTTCATACTTAAAAAGAGGTAGACATTCAGAAAGTACTTGCTTAATTGAGTGGTATTTTCAATAAAAAGAAAATAGATTCACTAAATTTGCAGTGTCTTTTCAGTTTTGTTTCTATCTTTGTGATCCTATGATTATTGTAAATAGCAATTTTTAAAAGTATCTAGTATATATTTTTTAACTATCAGGACATACCGAGATGCTCAAATGGATAAATGGTTTCATCAGTGTAAATTTATCTACTGAAATGTAATGGTTGAAAAAATAAAACGAGCAGAATCCTTTCAACCAGTTCACATTCTTCAGATAATCCTTTTATAGGCGTATTACTTACTGTGGTGTGCTAAAGACAGATCAAACCATTTCTCAGGAGCAAATTGTTAAATTTTCAGTGTAAGCATTTACACCTTATAAATCAACAAGTTATATAAATCAGTGCTCAATTTAATTTTTTATTGATTGCCTACACTTAAGAAAGTGATGGAAAATTGTTGATAATGCAAATTAAACTTAAAAGTGTGTCCTGTATGCTTTTCTCCGTGAAGCTGTCTGAATTAGTTCCTGTAAAATATTGAAGAACCATGCAAACCCTTACAATCTTTAAATCCTTTATTTACCAAAAAGATTATTTATACAAATATATGGCAACTCTGGTTCTCTTCTTCAGTCTCTGTGCAATATAACAGTGTGATTTCAAGGGTTACAAAAGAGAAAAATAAATGGTTCACCTTCTGCTGAATTATAGATAAGTAGTGAAAAATACCCTCTACCCCCCTTGTAAGATTGTTTTGGGAATCTGATGAGGCAATTATTAAGTGTTATGTAAATATCAGTTATCAATAAAAATAATACAGAAGGAAGAAATGTTTGATTTTTTACAGGTTTTTTTTTAACTATTTCTGTTGTAGTCAACCTAATCAGAATTTCAGAATGAATTTGATAAATTTTAGGCTCTCTTTATTTGCATAGTACTGGGATTATTGAAATCTTTAATTTCAGTTAATTGGAGGCAAGGTAAAGCATGTATATATGTGTGTGCTACCTCTCATTACTCCTTGAGGAAAACCTTCAACATCAGACAGAATATACACTAAATAGGCCTTATACCTCCATATTGATCAGAATGAATATTCTTCTATCATAATCTTCCCTCCTAATGTTCTTCAATAATTTCAGCAAAGAAAACAATTTTTAAGAGTTTGTGCAAAGCAAGTTCTGAGCCCTGAGGGAAGTACAAAGGTTAAACATGTATAGCCATAATTGCACTGCAAAATAACATCTTAGTGCCTAAAGACACAAAAAATATGTGCTCAGTGAGGTCAAAGGAGCAAAGAATTAGAAAACAATTCAGAGACAGTGGTGTTTAAACTGATTAATAAAAATTTAAGAGGCAAATGTTGGAGATAGATTTGTTTCAAGTATAGGAAACAAGATGAACAGGAAGGCAAGGAATAGGGAAAGTCTGGGCCATGCATTAGAGACAGGTAGTTTGATTTAACTATCAAATTGTATTCATGGAAAAGAATAGTGAAAAATGTCTTGAATGGAAGACTGCTTCTGTAAAGACTTGAATTAGCAGACTAAGTAATTTTAATTAGTCTGGTTTGAAAGGCCTTATACAGGCCTTGTTTTAGTTGGGGTATAGCAGTGTTCAGAATAGACATGCGCCTCTGGTGTGAGGGCTGCAGAGACCTTTTCATGGCAGCTTTCCACCTTTGGTGTCCACCTGCCACCCAACTCTCACCAAGAAGTGTAGCATGTGCAGCAGCCACACCCCAATAAACTGTTTCAGCACAAGGTTAAACCAGGTTGAGAGTAAACTGAAGGGCCTAAAACTCATCAGTGAGTTAAGGGGGTATCTACATCAAGTATGTTAATATTTTCCATGGCAGAATGTGCAGATGAGAATAATTTGTTCCAATGGGTCACGAAAGCAGCTGAAGCAAATGCTATGGAGTGCTTAGAGCTTGGTTAGATATCAAAGATGTCAGGGTCATCCATTGCATCTCAGCCATCTCTAATTATCTTGACTTTTGTCTTGCCACTGGACTCCAATGATTCTGGAAGAGATGGTAAGTCTGACAACTTTGTACAACCTTGCCTCACTTAAAGCCAATTTGTGCTTAAACCAGAAAATATCATCCATAACAATTTTCCATTTTAATGTACCTCAGATTCCAGTGGCAACAGGCAAGTCATTGGAGATACACTGGGGGCTGTAGTCACAACACTACCCATAGGAGAGCCAGACTTTAGAGTTGTCTTCTCACTGGACTAAAGCAGCAGTGGGATTTGGCAAACCCCTGAGTGTTTGAGCAGCCTTTTTAAAGGACTGTATTGCTCACCCCCTGGTGCAAGGAAGGGGCTAGACATGGTGCCCTAAAAATTGTTTGCTACAACTGACCTAACTCTGGTATGCTTACTATAGCAAGTGGGGATCCTACTCTGTTGTCAAAACAGACATACACACACACACACACACACTCACACACACACATACAAACATTTTTGTGAGGATGATTCCATTCACCATTGGTAAATAAAATAAGCACATGCTTATTAACAACACAAAATCCAATAAACCTGAAAGATGAACAGTTCTGCTTATGAGATACCTCAATAGGTATCACATCCAAATAGCAGCCCTTAGGGAAACCAGGTTGGCAAATGAAGGCCAGCTTAACAAAGGCAGAGCCGGACTCATGGTTTGTTGGTTTGTGTGTTTGTATTTGAGTGGTTGCAGTGATGAAGGGCTGCAAAATTGGCATAGGTTTTACAAACAAAATTAATCTAGTCAACAAGCTTTCATGCCTCCCAAAAGGAATGAATAACAGGCTCATGACTATGTCTTTGTCATTTGCAGAAAAGTGCTATGCCACCATCATCAGTGCATATGCTCCCACCATGATGAACCCTGTTGAAGTCAAAGAAAAAATTATGAGATCTGAAGGCCCTCATCATCAATGTGCCAAATGAGGGCAAGCTTGTAATTCCTTGTGACATTAACACCAAAGGAGGCACAGACTATCAGACATGGCAGGGAATTTGGGGGAGGAATGGAGTTGGAAAGAGCGATAGCAATGGTCATTTACTACTGAAAAGTTTTGTCGCTCATGATCTCATCACCACCACTGTTGTCTATTTGTCTAAACACAATAAAACTTTTTGGATGTACATTCACAACGAACATTGACATTTACTAGATTATGTCATTGTAAGGAGAAGAGACGGACAGACTGTAAGAATAGTAAAGGCAATAGGCGGCATAGAACTGTGTAGACTTATATAAGCTACACATTCTCATCCAGTGAAAGTGGCAACACCATGACAAATCACTACCAGATGACTTAATGTCAACAACATGAGTAACCAGTTTGTAGCTAACTTGGAAGAAAATCTGAGCCAAGTCTTGATTGGCAAGAGCAGAACACAAAAGAAGTAGGCAGCTTCAGACCTGAGGTAGAGTGCTGCATTTACTCTTTTGGGCAAGAACACTAACAAATATCAAGATTGGTTTGATGAAAATGATGGAAAAATTCAGAAACTGATGAAAAAAAATGAGAATTTCACAGGGTTTAGCAGTAGGTTAATTTCTTTTTCTCTATAAAAGCAGTTTTTCACTCCATCAGAAATAAAATATAGGTGAATCTTAGAGAAACACAGGATTCTTGACTCATTAAGAATGTAGATGAAATTCAATTTTATTCAGATAGCAATAATCCAAACTGCTTTTATGATGCCCTGAAGGCTCTTTATAGGGTAAAGACCTCTGATGCATGTCAGCTACTCAATGCTAATGGAGACTCAATGATTAGTGATAGAAACATAATCCTGGAGAGAAGGGCTGAACATTTCAAAAGTGTTCTCAACAAACCATCATCAATTAGTGCTTACTGTTTATCTTGATTGGAAGTCAATACCTCTCTAGCTGAGCTCCCAACTGAAGAAGAGGTTTTGGATGTCATTCCTCTTGTTTGGCAAAGCACCTGATCCTGATTCTATTACAGCTGAAATTTACAAGGCAAGGGGTTACCTATTCATATAAAAAACTGACTGAAATCTTTGACATTATATGCAAGAGGAGGTTATCACCAAAAGTTCAAGGATGCCTCCATTGTCCATTTCTATAAAGGGAAAGGAAATAAGTTATTCTGTGACAATCACAGAATTGTAGAAGGGTTTCTTTTTAGTCATTATAGGAAATATTCTTGCCAGAATCCTCCTTAATAGTTTGATCGATTACCTAGAAGATGGTCATCTGCCTGAGAGCCATTGTAGCTCCAGAAAGGACTGAGGAACTGTCAACATAGTATTTGCTGCCCAACAACTCCAGGAAAAATTCCAAGAGCAGAACAGAGATCTGTACATATTTTTCATATCTGTTAATCCACTCAAGGCCTTTGATACTGTCAGTCATGAGGACTTTTGGAAGATCATGGTAAAATTTGGTTGTGCAGAGAAGTTTTTCAGTATTGTATGCAAGTTCTGGGATCACATGCAAGCATGGATTCTGGACAATGGACAATGCTCTTGAACTTTTCCAGGCACTAGTGGAATGGATCAGGCTGTAGGCTTGCTTCCGTCGTCCTTTTAGCATTATGTATTCAGCAATATTGTTCGATGCCTTCCATGAGGGCATCAAAGTCAACTGACACACTGACAGTAAATTATTTAACTTAGAAAGATTACAAGCTAAGACTAAAGTGGAGTGAGAATTGGTGCATGACTTTTTGCTCACAAATGAGTCGATGAATCCTCTGTGACTGAGATGCAACAAAGTACCAATTGATTTTTTGCTTCTTGTGTTAATTTTGGCTTGACAATTAGTATGAAGACAGCACAGGTTCTCCACTAGCCAGCACCACACCATCCATATGTAGAATCATCAGTTCCAGCAAATGTAAAAATGATTAATGCTGTGGATGAGTTCACTTACCCTGGCAGTATACTTTCAAAGCATGTCTATATAGATGATGATGTTGATATATATGCATTGCCAGATATAGCTCAGTGTTTGAGAGGTTCCAAAGGGTGGGTGAGAAGAGATATTAGGTTGCCTACCAAAGTGAAAATCTATATAGCCAGTGGTTTGATCTTATTGTTGTATGCCTGTGAAAACTGGAAAGGATAGTAGCACTATGCCAGGAAACTGCCTTATTTCCATTTGAATTGTCTTAAAAAGATTCTGAAGATTGTGCGGCAAAATAAGTTACCAGTCATTTTTTGAGCTGAACTGCCAAACATTCAAACTCTACTGCAGAGGACACAACTTTGATGGGCTGATCATATTATTTGAATGCCAAATATACTTTTGCCTAAAAGACTGATTTACAGAGAACTCACATGAGGCCATTGCTCACACAGAGGCCAGAAGAAGTGATACAAAGACATTGGCACAGGACTGCCCAAAATTTTGTGCCTGCATCAAAGAAGGTTCTGTGCTCTGTGAGAAAAACAGAATTTCAGTAGCTCAAAAATATGTAAGGTATGCAAATTTTGAGATATCTCCACTCCATATGTTCATATGGTCTATTTTTCTCTGACCTGTGATAAAGTCAGAAGCAGTATAAAGATGTTACAAATGGTTAACTGTGAAAGCTGGAAGAAACTGAGGGAGGAAAAAGATAATTCTGAGGTTTTGAAGGTGAGTGACTGGATATAACAGTGAGAGAAAAATAGTGATAAGAAGGAAGAATATATTTGGAGCCAGCTGTCCTCTAACCTCATCTCTTTATATCCAAATCTTACTTTAAGTCCATCTATAGGCCTATGTCTTCTAACAAGACTTCCCTGACATTCTCCAGCCTATGATTTCTCCTTTTCCTGAATTCCTATAGCACCTATATTCTGTACTGTTCATTTGACACTTAACTACATGCTTCTTTGTATTATCATGTAATTTTTCATGCTGCTTATTGTTTTTCCAACTTTATTACAAGATTCTTTAGAGTACACCTATGAATACAGTGTGTGTGTATGTGTGTTTGTGTGTGTGAAAGAGAGAGGGAGAAGAAGGGAGGGAGGAAGAAGTGAGAGACAGAGACAGAGACAGAGACACAGAGAGAGACAGAGAGAGAGAGAGAGAGAGAAATAGAGAGAGACAGAGACAGAGAGAGATTTTCCCTTCCATGTGCCTACTATGCTGTTTTGCACATAGAATATAGGGGAAATTTGTTGATTATTTGAAGGTTATATTCTTTTGGCATAACTACTTCTTGTGTTTCAAAAAGGCAATTTATAAATGGCAGTAACTCCTTTGTCTTAATAGGAGACAATTCATTCCAGGAAGTAATATAATTTAATAAATAATAAGAGCCTGAATGATTTATGCTCACAGGATTAAGCAGCACATGAATGATCAAATCAATACAGAACCAAATTTTGCATGTGCCTGCAATACTTCTCTGGGGGAATAGAATATTTCATTCATTCATTCACTAAGTATTTATTAAGGAGCTACTAGGTTACAGGGACTGTGCTAGGCAATGGAGAGGCAGAAATCAAAACAAAACATATCTGTCCTCAAGGAGCTTCCATTCTATTTTTTCGGGGGAAGAGGCAGATAGTGATTAGGCAGATATATATGTAGATAAACAGAAAATACTGTATATACAAAGTAAGTACAAATAATTTCAAGAGAGGATGCAGTAATGTAAACAGAAACTACAGAAATTCCCAAAATGAACTATCCTGCTCCAGGTAATGATTTAAATCTATGAAGAATCTGATGGTGTTTATCAAAATCCCTCTTTTTGCCTAGGATGTGAGAGTGGGACAAAGTTGTTTGCTTGTTTTGTTTGTTTGTTTTTTCCTTCAGGGTGGATGGCTGACTCTAGGTTTTTAAAAATGCTATTGGAGAAATTTCTATATATTTTTATGACTGATTGAATGAAGAAGCACTTAATAAATAAAGCATTCATATTTTATAGTCTTGTCTTGAGCATAACAAACAAAAATGTGAAGGTAGAATATATTGCCATATGAATATCATTAATCAGGAAGCACAAGCATATTGTAGGTCAGTGAGCCAGGCGCAAAGAGTAATGTTTATAACTACAAACACAGCCACAATGCTATGAACCTGCAATCTACAGTAAATCCCAACAGCAACTCTCTACATATCAAGGTGATTGGGAGTCACACATAGAAAAGAAATTTACAGGCAATGGGGCACCTACTGTAGTTGATCAGAAAAAAAAAAAAACAAGAAAAACAAAACAAGGAAAAAACAAACAAAACCCATTGCTCTTACCTAATCATATCCAGCTGATTAAGACTACTATGATGGGCAAACAAGATGAAATGATTACTGTTAAAAATCTGAAATGAAACTTTGAATCCTGCAGACTGTGATAGGGCCTGCCAAGAGAAAAGAGCTGTATAAAATTCCTTTTGTTGCTGAGGAAATGTGTCCCATTAAAAACAAACAAATGAACAAACAGCTCTGAACCCCAGCAATTAAGGAAACCTGTGGTAGACAATTGCTAGTCTTTGCTCTAAAGAACTGCCATTTGTTTAGAGTATACTGTTGATTAGGGGCTGTGAAGGGAAGAAGGTCAAAGACAAGTGACTTATCATAAGATTTTCTGACAAAAGAAGTCATGAGTCCCAGGAATTATGTGGCATGAGAAAGGAAGGTTATTTTATTTTTCTATCCAGCTTAGTGTCATTTTTCATTTTTATATGAAAAGTACCTAACAGTACCTTCTTGTTTATTAACACAATCAATGATTTTTTTATTTCATTTTTGATTTGGTTTGTACTTTTGTTGTTGGTGGTTTTGTATTTTTAAGTAGTGCTGTCAGAAGCAGTGGTGCTGCTTCAAATTAGGGAAAATGTAGAGGAAAGATTTTTTTTTTGAGAACATGTTTTCCTTGATTTTTTTTCTAGAAATATATCACAGAAAAATACAAGAATGAATGATAAATATCAACATTTTTCTCTCAACCTGTCTATCTTATATTCTTCACCAAAAACTAAGAATCAGGAAACATGTATGATGACTGACAACCTCCTAAAACTCTGGCCATGATATATAATTTTATCATAGACTTTAAGGGGCTTTCAAGTTAAGATGTTCATAACCTTTTGTTTTTCTACTAGAACTTAATAAGTTTTTCTTGACACAAAAAAATAACCAAAACAACAAAAAGATAATAAAAACATGCATATTCTCCTTCATAAGCATTTTAAGTCATCTTGCCCTGAATACTTCAAACATTGTGTTCAACTGCTAATGAATGTTTTAAACTAGAACATGTTAGAAAATCATTTTTATGCTTTTTGAAGGTTTATGGACACTGGACAACATTACTGATAAAATTAGATTTTCCTCTAACTTCTCATCTTGTCAATTGGGGCAAGTAATTAGAAAAACTAGAGAAAAAGTGAAGCATTCATTTTTCATAGTTTGTATTTTTTTAAATTCCTAGGAAGTTGAATCAGAGGTGGTGGGAGGAGGCTGGTGTGGGAGTGAGAACATGATAAGAATAAAACTGTTGAAATAATTAGGCTCCTCTTCCTCTGGGATCTGAAAGCATCCCTAGTCTGTGGATGTAATCTTGTGTTACCTTTGCAAACTGCATTTTACAATGAAACTGCAAGATTGAAAGATGACTGATACATATTGTAATGTATTAATAACTGAATGAAATCAACTACAAGAGTAATCTCTATTACTCCTCTGAAATAAGGCAAAAGGTTACCAAAGAATAATTTGTTCAGTGGCAGTTTATATGTCCTGCTAGTATATTAGGTGCTCAATGAAGTATATTATCTTTTTAAAGCCACTAGACAGACCTCTCTTGTTACTCTAAAAGTCTCTTTAGTCTAAAACAGTCTGTTCAGGGATTCTTAGCTTACATATATCTGGTGCTGTGGCTGGGTGGGAAGCAGTGAATCTTGGGACCATGTTGCTATGGTTATGATGCCTTAACATCGCACAGATTCTGTGTCCCCCACCTTCTGGGAAAGTCTTAGCTGAGCACATGCAACTGGGCCATTCTTCAGAGTGAATGAGCAGAAATGGGCTTTAGACAATTATTGATGAAAAGTGTGGGGGGGGGGTGGGATATAGGGGTGTGTGTGAGAGAGACAGACAGACAGAGACAGAGACAGAGAGACAGAGAAAGAGAGAGACAGAGAAAGAGACAGAGAGGGACAGAGAGACACAGAGAGACACAGAGAGACAGAGACAGAGAGAACCAGAGAGAAAGAGACAGAGACAGAGAGATTGTATAGAGAATGTATGGAAAAACAGCTATAGCAGAAAACATAGTCACCTCTCAGATTATCTTCAAATGTAAGAGTAGCTATCTTATTAGAAAAGGGAGTGAATGACTGCAGTGGAATTCTTGAAGTCAGCACTGAAAAGCTAGTGGGAATTTATAGATTGTAAAGTTTGTGTATTTTTTTCTCTTAATTATTAATATTATTCAGATTTCATGGAAAGCAGATTGATTTTGTCCTTTAATTTGCTGACTTTAAATTTATTGATTTCCCCTTAGATATGTCTATGGTGTAAAGCATCCTTTCATTATGATGAATTTTATTTTTGTTTGTGACATTTTTATGCACAATTGACAAAAGTGTTATATTATTTGGAAAGCAAGCCCCATTTACACTATATTAAATTTAGAAAAGTCACTTCTGTTTCCTTCAAATTCTAAAAAGCATTTCTTTCTTATGGGAGATCCTTACTCATTCTCTTTTCTTTCAATTAAATTTCTATTTAAGTCATTATCATATGTGATAAAACATTGTTCTTGTTAGTGGCATTCCTTGAGGCTTTTCCATATGCATGAATTAAATTAATCTTTCATTATCATATTATTACAAGGTCCTTTGATAAGCCTGATTTTAATTTCTATTTAGCTTAAGGAAAGCTGTTGAACTTTTCCAATACTTCCGCAATTATATATTTGCAATGTTCTATAACTGAGGACTCTACTCCCCCTGATGCCCAAAGCCATGTCCTCATAATAGCTGAATACCCAGGCTATTCATTGAAATAAATATTAATCATTTAATGGCATAGAGACAAAATGATAAATTCAATATTTTTTCTACTTCAAAGTACTCATTTTGGTGATTTGAAGGAAGGGTCTGCAAAAATCTCCAGCATTTACCAAGTGTTACCCTCTGTTGTAGAATTGCCGAATTCACTAATTGCATAGATTTGGCTACTTACTTTTGTGTATATTTGTCAATGAACCAACTAGTTATTTGATTGAATTGAGTCTCTATCTCTATGGCACACTGCCTTAGATATTTGGAGTAAACAACAAATGGACTAACCTTTCTACTTGATAATGAACCAAAAACATAAAATGCTTTTGGAACAAATTAATGTTTTATGAGTAAGCCATCCTGAATGCTGAAAATGTGTGACTTAGCTGTCTTTCCAACAGAAGTGTGCTGAGCCTAAGGGAGAAGACTCAGGTGCTTGAGCTTAAAGACATTATTTATACTGCTATCAGTTCTCTTTAATGAGAAGACTTTAAAGAGTCTATCATGCCAGGTAGCAGCTTTAGCCAATCAAAAGCATTTGGGATGTCCCATATTCGCAGTTCTGTCTTTTCAAAGGAATTATTTCATATGTACTAATGATCACAAAATTAGACAGACAGATATATGTGTTGTTTTGGTTATGTCCAACTCTTCATGGCCTCATTTGAGAGGGTTTTTTTGCAAAGATACTGGAGAGGTTTGCCATTTACTTTTCCAAGTCATTTTACAGATGGGGACCTGGATCGAAAAGGGTTAAGTGACTTGCTCAGGGTTACATAGGTATTAAGTGTCTGAGGACCAATTTGAATTCAAGAAGATGACTCTTCCTGATTTCAGGCACAGCATTTTATCCATTGCATCATCTCTCTCTCTCTCTCTCTCTCTGTCTCTGTCTCTGTCTCTCTCTGTCTCTTTCTCTCTCTCTCTCTCTCTCTCTCTCTCTCTCTCTCTCTCTCTCTCTCTCTCTCTCTCTCTCTTTCACTTTCTATCTCACTCTCTCTCATATGCAGTTAAAATATTTTTGCAAACTTTGCAAGCGTTACAATTACCTCTTAAAAATGAGGTAGGTTGGAATGGATTAGCATACTAGCTCCTTAATTTTAAAACTTAGACTTAAACTAGATGGGTCCATTCCTAGTGGTCAAAGAATATGAACAAATGTTCTTCAAAAGAATAGTGAATTGTACATTATAATATGAAATACTTCTCTGTCACTAATAAATCAGAACAACTTTGAGGTTTCATTCCATACCCAGAAAATTGGCATAAATTGGGAAAAACATTTACTAGTAAATGTCAGAATTAATGTTTTTCAGACACTGGTATTCTCACTGTTGGTATAATAGTGAAATAGTTCATCAACTGGAGTATACAACTAGACAAATAATGTCACAAGAACATAATGTAATATTATCTGTAAGAAAAAATGACTATGAAGAGTACAGAAAAGCTCAAGGAAATGTATAATTAGTACCAGGAAAACAATATAGATAATTGAATAAAATAATGTAAATAAAAAAAGAAAAATTATTAAAATTTGAAAACTTTCATTGTACTTATCAAACTTGGCTTTGAAGAAGAATAGCCAAAATATGTCTCCTTCCCTCCTCTCTTTGCAGAGATGAGGAATTATGGATGTGAAATTTTGCAAATGCTGTCACTCTCAATTGACAATTCTTTTTTTTCCAAATGCTTTATTAAATTCTGTTTTACATCATTCATTTCTGCCATATTTTGAGTTACAATTTTTTCCCCATTTTTCCCTACCCCCCACCCCAGAATAGCAGTCCCACAGGATAACCCCTTATTCCATCTGCTCTTTCCCATATCTTCTCCCATACCCCCTTCAACTTTTTCAGTAGGGCAAGGTGAATCTCTGTGTCCCAGTACCTGCACATCCCATTTCCCAATTATATGTAAAATAGTATTAATAATAGTATTTATATATTTTTACACATTTGATTTTAAAACTTTGAATTCCAAATTCATTCCCTTCCTTCCTTGTCATCCACCCTTACTGGGAAGATAAGCAGTTCAGTATAGGTTGTACATGTGTAGCTATGTAAAACATTACCATAGTATATATATTGTAAAAAATGACTATATTTCCCTCCCTCCTATCCCACCTCCCACTTGGTCTATTCCCTACTTGGATCCTGTCCCTTTTCAGAAGTGGGTGTGTCCAACTTCCCTCATACCCTTCCCTCCCACCCTCCCTTCCATCATCCCTCCTCTCATCCCCTAGCCCCCTACTCTCCTGCAGGGCAAGATATCCTATTTAGTATGTGTGTCATTCTCTCCCTGATCCAAATTCAACAAGAATAAGGTTTTTGCCTTTTTGGCTTCCTGTTCTCCCCCTCCTTTGTAACCATTTTCCTTTGCCTCTTCTAAATGAAATATTTTACCCCATTCTGTCTCTCCCCATCTACTCTCGTTACATTCCTCTCTCACCTCTTAATTTCACTTTTTAAGTATCATCCCTTCCCAACAAATTCAACCTGTGCCCTCTATCCATGTATACCTGTAAACATATATACACACATTCACATATGTATTCATATGCCCATATACCCTTCTTCAACTATTTTCATAATAAGAAAAGTTTCATCAGTTACAGTTATTGTTTTTCCATGTAGAAATATAAACAGTTCAACTTTGATAAGTTCATGATGATTTCTTTTCCCTGTTGACCTTCTCAAGAATCTCTTCCTTCTTGTATCTGAATGTCAAATTTTCTATTCAATTCTGTTTTTTTCATCAAGAATGCTTGAAAGTCCTCTATTCCACTGAATGACCATATTTTCCCCGGAAACATGATACTCAGTTTTTCTGGGTATGTGATTCTTGGTTTTGATCCCATCTCCTTTGCCGTCCAGAATATCATATTCCAAGCCCTTCTATCCCTCAGTGTAGAAGCTGCCAGATCCTGTGTTATCCTGATTGTGTTTCCACAATATTCAAATTGTTTCTTCCTGGCTGCTTGTAATATTTTCTCCTTGACCTGGGAATTCTGAAACCTGGCTATAATATTCCTAAAAGTTTTCTTTTGGGGATCTTTTTCATGAGGTGATCAGTAGAATCATTCAACCTCTATTTTGCCCTCTGGTTCTAAAATATCAGGGCAATTTTCCTGGAGAATTTCTTGAAAGATGGTTTCTAGGTTATTTTTTTTTATCATGGTTTTCAAGTACTCCAATAATTTTTAAATTATATGTCCTGGATCTATTTTCCAGGTCAGTGGTTTTTCCCATAAGATATTTCACATTGCCTTCTATTCTTTCATTTGTTTGAATCTGTTTAACAGCATCTTGATTTCTCATAAAGTCACTAGCTTCCATTTGCTCCAGTCTAATTCTGAAGGAATGATTCTCCTCAGTGAGCTTTTGAGATTCTTCTTCCATCTGGAAAATTTGGCTTTTTAAGGATTTCTTCTCTTCATTGCCTTTTTGAGCCTCTTTTGCCATTTGAGTTAGTCTAATTTTTAAGGTGTTATTTTCCTCATTCAGGCTGTTGACTCTCATACTTTTCTTGCATCTTTCTCATTTCTCTTCCCAATTTTTCCTCCACTTCTCTTATCTGCTTCTTAACGTCCTCCATGGCCTGTAAACAGCTCATATTTTCATTTGGGACTTCAGGTGCAGGTGTTCTGACCTCCCAGTCCTCCTGTTCCATGCTTCGATCCTCTTTGCCCCCCAAATAGGAGTCTAATATTGAATTTTCCTGTTTATTTTTGTTTCCTTTGACTAGGCATGTTGCCACTTAATTAGTTGAGTTTTGGGCTGGTTGCCACAGTAGGACTCTGCCACCAGCCAGGGGAGCTTCTGTCCCAAATGCTGGAGTTTTCCCAACTGCCAGAGCTATTAGTTGGGTGAACTCTCTGAAGCTTCCACACACTCTGGCAAGCTGGTCATACACCCCAAATCTCCATCCCAGACCACAATTCAGATCCAAGAAGGGTAAAGCAAGAGCATTTACCCCCCAGACTGATTGCTGTATCCACCTACAGTTCGTAGGCCAGGAACTGAAGCTGCTGTGTGTGTCTGAGGCTGTGCTCCTTGCCCCCAGGGAAAGCAGCTGACTTTTTCTCCCCACTAATGAGTCCCAAAGTCCATACTGCACTAACCTCTCACTTTGTAGTTGGCATCTGTGTGTTGGCAATTCTGGAAACGCCACAGCTGCTGGTGTTCTGGGGTCCCTCCAGCTGGTTGTTGGTCCAGTCACCCTGGGGCAAAAACCTCTGACTCACAGGGGCCTGGACTCAGCTACCAGAGCACTGAGCTGGCTGCTCCATGCCACACTTCCAGGCTATCCTCAGTGGTAGGTTAGCTTCTCTGTGTCATTTTGTGGGTTCTGGAGCTCCAGAGGTTGTTCGGAGTCCCCTTTTATATAAATTTGGAGGAGGTGGGAGCAAGAGCTGTTTGGAAGAGCTGTTTCTACTCCGCCATCTTGACTCTGCCCACTCCTCAATTGACAATTCTTTAAATTAGTTTTGTTTCACTACTGTGTTTCTTCTTTTACATTTTTACCTTTCTATTTATTTATTCTTCTTATATTTCTAATATACTCTCATGTACCTAGGAGACTGGGAAAGGATATACTTGGAAATGAAAGTGAACTAAAAGCAACACATACTACTAAAATTTTTAAAATAGAGATGGGGAAGGATGGAGAAATTTATATATTATGTGTATATTTGAATATTTTTGTATGCCACTTATTCATGAAAATAAAAAGGGAAATGTATCAAATACTATAATTAATGCATTTATTTAATGCTATACAAAGTTAAATATAAAATAAGACAAATAAAAACCATTTAGTCCCTATTTGTTGTGTTATAGGAACTAGACAGAGCATTGGAGATACAAAGTCAAAAATAATGTCCCTGCCATTAAGTAGATTACATTTTATCAAGTGAAAACTGTCTGTACAACTAGAGATTCAGAACAAAAAAATATATAATGACATTTTAGTGTTAAGCTGACCCTGTTTACAATTTCCCCATTTTGGTTAATAGCATTATCCTTTTCCCAGCTGTGTTGGAAATCTCAGAATCATCTGTAGCAGCAAGCACCCCAATATCCCCAGGGTGACTGCCAACACAGGTTCTTAGATCTGCTTTTCAAAAGGAAAGCAACTCAAAATGGGTTAACAAGCTTACTTTAATCAAACAAACATATATTACCTAGTTCATGGGGAAAAGGTCAGCACCCTGAACTTCAGAGTATACAGACAGATCAAACAGATAGGCTTCCAAATTGTCCAACAATTATCAATACCAAAATCACAGTTACCAGAGAGGGAAGCATCAACATCTGGGTTTTCAAAGCCATGGGGGCTCTCAACAACGGCTTCCCAGAGTCTCATCTGGTCAAATCACACAACACTTCTCAAAGTGAGCCCCAAAGCAAAGCCTCAAATCAGGGATTATATAGTCTTCTCCTGGATCAGAGAATGTAACCACCTTCTTGACCCATTGCCCAATCACATAGCATCAAGGTGTGGTCATTCCTGAAAACCAACCCTCCTACCACAGGCTCCATATGACCACATTCAGACTATTATCAGGCAGAGTATACTTTCAAATTAAAGAAGGTTCTCAGAGTCACTTAAGTCAATCAAAGTCTCTTAAGCCAATCAAAGGGCGTAGGGGCAAGGAAGATCTTCAAATCTGCATTTCCATTACATCATCTTTTAGACTTCTTTCTTCTTTTCCCTTAAAATCTAGTCAGTTGTTGTAAAGTGTCTGTTCTGTGTCTTCTACATGTCCCAAATGGTCTACTCCTTTCTAATCCCATAGCCCAGTCACCACTTGAATTTAGGTCCTCATTAACTCTCATTTGAGATATATATTCCTTTTAATAAGAGCAGCCTTAAAGACTTTTCCATGCTTCTCCTCAATAATAGCTTAATGACACCCTCATTGGGAAGCTAGGTTATATAATAGATAGAACACTGAGACTAAAGTCAGGAAGACTCAACCTCCTGAATTCAAATCTAATTTCATACACTTAATAGCTGTTTGATGCTGGGCAAGTCATTTAAGCCTGTTTGCCTCTATCCCTCATCTGCAAAATGAGTTGAAGAAGAAAATGGCAAACCACTTTGCCAAGAAAACCCCCAAATTGCATCACAAAGAGTCAGATACAACTAATAGGCAAGACAACAGACCTTATTTACTCTCATTTGGATTGCTATAAGAGACTCCTAAATGATTTTACCTCATTTAGTCTCTTCCTTCTCCAATCCATCAACAACAGGAAGGAAAAAGGAAGGAAGGAAGGAAGGAAGGAAGGAAGGAAGGAAGGAAGGAAGGAAGGAAGGAAGGAAGGAAGGAAGGAAGGAAGGAAGGAAGAAAGAGAGACAGAGAGAGAGAGAGAGAGAGAGGGAGAAGGAGAGGAAGAGAGAGGGGAGGGTTTTGGACAGGAAAGTCAATACAATGGTCATTAAAGTCAAAAGACACATCATTTTAAGGAAAGATTGATTTAATTACTGTCTTCTGAACCTGAGTTTGAAAATGTTAGGAAGTTGTGTAGTGTACTTGGGTCCTGGCAACAATCAGAGCCTTTGGCTGCAAGAGAGGAAGCTTTGAGTATGAATCTACAATGAATGATGGGATATTCATATTGCTGTTAGTTATTATTATTATCGTTATATTAAATGTACTTCCCTCTATGAACATTCTTGTCAAAGGAGCAAATTCATTTGCCAATGGTGAATTTCCTTCTAGCCAGTGATTTGAAGTAAATTTTGTGATGGAATATTTTGAAGAAAACATCTAGTTATTTGTATAAGAAATTTCTTGTGACAGATACCTATTACTAACATCTAAGTAAATCACATCAAAGGCATTTTTTAGAGGACACACATGTAAATGTAAATGTTCAATTAATGCTGATTCTCTCTCTCTCTCTCTCTCTCTCTCTCTCTCTCTCTCTCTGTCTGTCTGTCTGTCTGTCTCTCTCTCTCTCTCTTTCCCCTACCCCCCCTTATTACAGGAGTTATAAGGACGGCCCTGCATAACATGGACAGGGAAGCCAGAGAGCATTATTCCGTGGTCATTCAAGCCAAAGATATGGCCGGTCAAGTTGGAGGCCTTTCAGGATCCACCACTGTCAATATTACACTCTCAGATGTCAATGACAACCCACCTAGATTTCCTCAGAGTATGTACAAATGTCATGATTTTCATTAAAGATTAATGTTTTTATTTTTTTTCAGTGAATTTCAAGGGGAAATTCTGCATAATACAAAAAAGTTGACCAGTTCATCACATGAGTATTTTTAATAAATGGGATCATTTGGTTGTGAAGAATGGCCTTCCTGTGGCACTGAGGATTAACAGGAAGCCTTGAAGTTAAAAAAATACAACCAAATCAAACTCTCTCTAATTCCCCATGGATAATTATATTGTCATTTAGGAATGCAAAATGGCATTTGGCTTCAGAAAGTCAGAATAAGTAAACTATTTGAACAATATATTCAGGACTTAGAACTTGCTGTTATAGATCAATATTTTTAAGGAAGTCATACAGATATCATAGAGTATGTGTTATATTACATATAAAGATATATAGTAGGAAGAAAAATAAAAGAATGAGATTGGATAATGAATGAATGAAATTGCTTGTCTAAGATAAAATAGACATATATCTAGCATTAAGCTTCATTTAGATTTGTCCCTGTGTATGGAGGGATGTCTTACAGATTTTGTTTGTTTGGCTGAGGCTTGGGATATATAGTACAATAGTAGAATCTTCACTACCTCAAGCATTCACATAGTTTGGAAATATTTTCACTGACTGGAACAGAATCTCCCTTCCAGTAAATTGGGAGTCAGAGTGAAGGGGGTAGGCTTAGCATGGCATGATAATTCCTTGAATCTGCTAAGATAACTCTAAAAGCTTGAAAAGGAAGAAAAGCTAAAAAGTGCTTCCATATAATGTTTATCCCTTACAGGAGCAGAAAAAAATTGAGACTTGTGTACAGGAAAGCACCTTACTGGTACTATGGCAGGATCCTCCTTATGGTACTGCATGGTATTCTTGCTTTTACTGGTATACATCTGCAGCTATTCATGGCTATAGAGCTTAAATGCTGTTCTTGTCATTTAGATTTTCAGTCACATTAAAAACCTTGTTAACCCTTTTGAGTTCTCGTGGCAAAGATACCAGAGTGGCTTGCCATTTCCTTTCCAGCCCATTTTACAGATATAGAAACTGATATAAACAGGGTTAACTGACTTGTCCAGGGTCTCATAGTGAGTAACTGCCTAAGACCAGGTTTGAACCCAGGAAAATGAATCTTTCTGACTCCAGGCCCAGAATTCTATCCAATGTCCCATCTAGCTGTGCCTACACTTTTATACTATAAAAGAAAGATTTTTCAGTATATTTAGTGCTTCAACTTCATTTCAGCCTGTTCTCATGAGGGTTTTCTGTTTGTGTCAGTATTTATGTGAGTGAGTAAGAGTGAAGATGAAAGTTATAGGAAGAAAGGGAAAGTGAATGAATGGCTGTTAGGAGATAAAACAAGTATTTCCATAACATTGCACAATAAAAAAGAAAGATGATTGCAACTGTATATCTAAAACTTACTATTCCTTTCAAATATACAACAAAATTATCATGTAAATTGTTTTCCTTCCTCCCCCAACCCCCTAGAGATGGCTACCAATTGACACAGATCCACATGTAAAGTGAATCTATGCATACTTTCATTTATCATTTCTTTCCAAGGATGCAGATAGCATCTTTCTTTATATGTCCTTTATAGTTTATTTGGGTAGTTATAATAGACAAAATTACTTATTGGCTCAGTCATTCTTAAAACAATATTGTTGTTACTCTATACAATCTTCTTGGTTCTGTTCATTTTGCTCTTCATTGTTTCATTCAAGTCTTCCAATGTTTATATTTTTTCTAAAATCATTCAGCTCATCATTTCTTTTTTTGTTGTTTTTTTTTTTTTCTGGCAAATGGGGTTGAGTGACTTGCCCAAGGTCACATGGCTAGTAAGTGTTAGATGTCTAAGGCCAGTTTTGAACTCAGGTCCTCCTGACTCCAGGGCTGGTGCTCTATTCACTGAGCCACCTAGCTGCCACAAGCTCATAATTTCTTATAGCATAGTAGTATTCCATCACAATCATATATCACAACTTGTTTAATCATTCCCCCACTGATGGCATCCCTGCAATTCCCAGTGCCAAAGAGAGTTGATATAAATACCTTATACCATACATCTTTTTCTTTTTTCCCTTATTATCTTTGGAAACAGACCACGTAGTGATATTTCTGGGTCAAAGGGTATATGGATAGTTCAGTATCTTTTGGGTCATAATTCCAGATTGCTCTCCAAAATGGTTGGGTCAGTTCACAATTCCAACAATAATGAATTAGTGTTACAATTTTTCCACATCCCCTCCAAAATTTGTCACTTTTCCCCTTCTATAATTTTAACCGATCTGATAGCTTCAAAATGATATCTCAGGGTTATTTTAATTTTCATCTCTCTAATCAATAATGATTTAGAGCATCTTTTTCATATGACTATAAATAGTTTTTATTTCTTCTTCAGAAAATTGCCTGATCATATCCTTTGGCCATTTGTCACTGGGGAATGAATCATATCCTTATAGATTTGACAAAGTTTTATATGTGTGTATATATATGCACACATATGTATGCATATATACATAGACGCATATATTTATATACACATATATACATGCAGAGAGAGAGAGAGAGAAAGAGAGAGAGAGAGAGAGAGAGAGAGAGAGAGAGAGAGAGAATATGAGACCTTTATCTGATAAACTGCATAAAAATTTCCTCCCTCCTCCAAAACAACAACAACAACTGTGTTATAATCAGTAATGCTAGGATTTTTGTTCTATGGAGTTATGTACAAGGGATAAGAAATGATGGCATTTGTATATCCATCAAAATAGCTAATAGGCTTTTTAAAAGAAAACTAAAGCTAATAAGGGGGCGGAGCCAAGATGGCGGAGTAGAAACAGCTCGTCCAAGCCTCTCTGCCCCCAGATTCTCCACAAACTATGTAAAAAAGGACTCTGAAAATCTTCTGGAGCCCCAGCACCCACAGAACGACACAGAGAAGCTAACCTCCCGCTGAGGACAGCCCAGCACCCTGCAGGAAGGACCAGCGCAGTGGTCTGGGAGCCGGCAGCGCGCAGAGCGCAGGAGCCGAGCCGAGCCCAGGTCCACGTGAGCCGAGGTTTTAGCCCCAGGGCGGCAGGGCCAGCAGCCGGCTGGAGGAACCCCAGAACACCAGGAACTGTGGAGACGCCAGAATTATCAACATAGACTTGCCTAGGACAAAGTAAGAGGTTAGTGTCCTATGGACTTTGGGACCTGTATTTGGGGAATGCGTCAGCTCCCTCCCCTGGGGGCTAGAAGCCGCTGAGGAGACACTCCATTTTGTAGTTTTCATAGGCATTTCCGGCTCCCAGCCTACAAATCCTGGGGAGATCCAGCGATCAGTCTTGGGGGGTAATCGCTCTTGCTTTAACCTCCCTGGATCTGGATTGTGATCTAGGGTGGAAGTTGTGGGTGGGTTTACAGCTTGCCAGAAACGGAAGTTGCCCCCCACACGTTCGGGACGAAAATTCCTCTAGCTGGCCTTAAAGCCATAGTGTGGCAACAAGCCCAAAAGTCAAGCAATTAAGTGGCAACATGCCAAGGCAAAGGAAACAGAAAAATGCAACCCTAGACTCCTATTTTGGGGGCATAGAGCGGGAAAGGACTGTGAGGTCAGAAGTCCTGCTCCAAAAGCCCCAGGGGAAAACATGAGCGGGTTGCAGGCCATAGAGGACCTTAAGAAGGACTTTAAAAATCAAATAAGAGAAGTGGAGGAAAAATTAGAAAGAGAAATGAGAAGGATGCAGGAAAAGTATGAAATGAGGGTCAACAGCCTGACTGAGGAAAACAACACCTTAAAAAATAGACTAACTCAAATGGCAAAGGAGGCCCAAAAGGGCAATGAGGAGAAGAATGCCTTAAAAAGTCGAATTTGCCAGATGGAAAAAGAATCTCAAAAGCTCACTGAGGAGATTCATTCCTTCAGAGTTAGACTGGAGCAAATGGAAGCTAGTGACTTTATGAGAAATCAAGATGCTGTTAAGCAGATCCAAACAAACGAAAGATTAGAAGGCAATGTGAAATATCTCATGGGAAAACCACTGACCTGGAGAATAGATCCAGGAGAGACAATTTAAAAATTATTGGACTACCTGAAAGCCATGATCAAGGAAAGAACCTAGAAATCACCCTTCAAGAAATTCTCAAGGAAAACTGCCCTGATGTTTTAGATCCAGAGGGCAAAATAGAGGTTGAAAGAATCCACCGATCACCTCCTGAAAAAGATCCCAAAAAGAAAACTCCCAGAAATATTATAGCCAGGTTCCAGAATCCCCAGATCAAGGAGAAAATACTACAAGCAGCCAGGAAGAAACAATTTCAATATTGTGGAAACACAATCAGAATAGCCCAGGACCTGGCAGCTTCTACACTGAGGGATCGAAGGGCATGGAATATGATATTCCAGAGGGCAAAAGAACTGGGAATGAACCCAAGGGTCACCTACCCAGCAAAACTGAGTATTTTGTTTCAGGGGAAAATATGGTCATTCAGTGGAATAGAGGACTTTCAAGCATTCTTGAGGAAAAAACCAGAGTTGAATAGAAAATTTGACATCCAGACGCAAGAAGTAAGAGATGCCTGAGAAGGTAATCAGGGAAAAGAAATCGAAAGGAACTTATCAAAGTTGAACTATTTACATTCCTATATGGAAAAGCAATATCTGTGACTGATGATATCTTTCCCACTATGAAAATAATGGAAGAAGGGGGTGTGGTCATACGAATACATATGTGAATGTGTGTGTATATGGTTACAGTTATATATGGATAGAGGGCATAGGTTGAATTTGTTGGGAAGGGAGAATACTCAAGGGATGAAATTATGAGGTGAGAGAGGAAAGTGGCAAGAGGAGATGGGGAGAGACATGGTAGGGTAAACTATCTCATGTAGGGGGGGAAGTGGTTGCAAAGGAGGGGGAGAATAAGGAAGGCTAAAAAGGCAAAACCACATTCACATTGAATTTGGTTCAGGGAGAAAATGACATACATACTAAATGGGATATCTCAACCTGCAGCAGGATAGGGGGAAGGGGGATGAGAGGAGGGATGATGGATGGGAGGGCATCCTTGGGGGGAGGGGAGGTTGGAAGTACTCACTATAGAAGAGGGACAGGATCATGTAGGGAATGGACCAGGTGGGGGGTGGGATGAGTGGGAGGGAATTATAAGCAGCCTTGTACAATATATCTACTGTGATAATGTTTTGCACAGCTAGACATGTACAACATATACTGAATTACTTATATACCAAGAAGGAATGGGTGACAAGGGAGGAAGGAAATGGATCTGAAATTCAAGGTCGTAACATTAAATGTTTCAAATATATATATAAATACTATTATTAATACTCTTTTGACTATAATTGGGAGATAAGATGTGCAGGCATTGGGACACAAAGATTCATCTTCCTCTAATGGAAAAGTCGATGGGGTATGGGAGAAGGTATGGGAGAGAGCAGATTGGAGGAAGCGATATCTTGTGGGACTGCTATTCTGAGAGGTTGGGTAGGGGAATAATGGGGGGAAAATGATTGTAACTCAAAATCTGGCGGAAATGAATGATGTAAAACAGAAGTTAATAAAGTATTTGTTTAAAAAAAAAAGCAAAAAAAAAAAGCAAATAAAATAAATGCCTAATTAAAAAAAAAAAAAGAAAACTAAAATTATCATGAAGAAGATAAGGAAACATTCCTCAATTAAGTAATTTGAATAAAAATTTTTATTGTTGGAACCTTTCAAGGAATTTTGAGAAAATACTAATTCTACCTGGCATGGGCACTCAATTTATATACACCCTTAAGTGAGTTCATTATATGCCATAAGATCTGTTTTTCCTCTGATAGTCACAAAATAGTACTCTGAATTTAATGACTGACAGGAGTGAACTCCTTCAGAAACATTGAGACAGTGTGCTGAGAAGTTGGAAACGAAGGGAAATGTCTTACAACCTATATATTCTGACTTGTTTAAAAAACCTTTCCCACTCAGACTGCACTATAAACTTTGTTGACTTTTAGATGATTCAGTGTCAGCGTAAGAGAAATAGCTTATAATGAGGTATGCTCTTATCTATTCTAAAGCAAAATTTAGAACATAATTGTATATTCAGGGAGAGCTATGTTAATATTCTTTGGATAAAATTATTTAGGAGGAGGATTGGAGTTTATGAATTGTGGAATTAATAAACTTATATGTAATATAAAGTACAAAATATAAAAGGTAGAAAAAACACAGAAAGATGCATAAGGAAGAGAGAGAGAGTGAGAGAGAAAGAGAGAGAGAGAGAGAGAGAGAGAGAGAGAGAGAAGAGAGAAAAATTTATTTTTTGAATGAATCAGTTTGTTGAATGGAGGACATTATGGATATTATACATAGATTTATGTATTCCATGGAGTGTGAGAACTCAGGTTCCCCTTTCAAATCATGTTCTCCAAACAGCTTAACACGTTTCCCACAGTGTATACAACTATCTGATGAGCAATTATGTTTTAGAAAAGATTAAAAATACCCTATGTAAGCTACTTCTCTCATGCTGTCTTTTAGTCAGTGATATCAGCAATGCATTTAGTGCAAAGCTGAATATATGCCTATAACTGACTAATCTAACAAACACATATTTGATGATTTATAATTTCACAAGTAAATATAATATAAAGTTATAGACATAATAATAAAGACATAACTTTATAAGTATAATATATAAACTTTTATCAGAATAATTCATTTCCATTCACCAAACATCCATTAAATGGCTATTTTCTCCTAGTTTTTGGAGACATAGAGATTTGATCCCAACCATATGCAAAGAGACAATCTTTATTTCAAAAGATCTTATAATTTAAGCATAATTACATATATATAGGACTTTAATTGTAGTATATGGTTTAAATAGCTAGAGAGGTGGTAGTAGTTGCAGTAGTGGGAGTTGTTGTTTATGAGAGTAGGGCAGTTTGGATCTGAGATTTCATTCATATAAGGAATTCCTCTAGAGGGAACTTTCTTAGCTAATGGATAACTGTAACTGAGCTTCAGAGAATTGCTTGGGAGCTCTGAGAAATTAAGTGATTTGTCTAGAATCAAGAGTCAGTATGTGTTAGGCAAGACTTATACCCAGGTTTTCCTGATCCTGAGGCTTTTTATGCACTGTTCTACCCAGTATTCTAAGTTGCCTCTTTGGAAACTAGGCAGATTGTGTGTGTATGTGTGTGTGTGTGTGTGTGTGTGTGTGTGTGTGTATAAATATATGGGTATATATTATACACATATATACATATATGTGTGTATACAATTTTATTTAGAAAATCATGTTCTGCCAATATTTTAAAGAAAAACAAGAAAAATATAAAAGCACAAATTTCATTGTCAATGAAATAATTTATTTCAAATTTCATTGGAAATGAAAGAAGATGCCAAGTATGGTGGTACATAATGATAATCCCTGCTGTTGAATAATGATGAGACTAATGCATCCCTTGAGTTTAGGAGTTCTCAGCATCAATAGGCTAAGCCAACTGTGTGTCCACACAAAGTTTTGCATTAACATGGTGATTCTTACAGATGTAGAGGCACCCACAAGGTTTCTAAAGAGGGTCCAACTGGCTCAAGTCAGAAATGGGGGAGGACAAAGGTACCATTCCATTCAGTAGTTCGACTTGGCTTGACAGTGTTATCTTCATTTTCAGCCTTGGCAGAACAGGGAGATGTTGCCTCAAAAAGTTAAATAAAAATAGAAATAATGAATGGTTAGAAAATTGATATTTTTTTTAAATTTCATTTTAGACAAGGGTCAAAACAGAAATACAGAATAGAGAAAAGAAACAAAAGCACATCATAAACTTAAATATTGGAACAAATATAAAGAAAGAAAATATTGGAAAATAAATATAAAGAAAAAACTGTCATGTACATAGTAGAATGTAAGAGAGGATTCAAAATATCTAACAACAAATTTTCATTTGAAGAAAGGCTGCATGATAAATAATATATGTGTTGAGAACTGTCCATTTTTTCTTTGCTTCCTTGTGAGTTTCCTTTTGTTCTCTGCTGTGACTTTTATACTTTGTTCTTTTTCTCCCTCCCCCATGCCCCTTCCCCCAGAAGGTTACAATAAAGTTTAGATATGTTTCTCTATAGCTGTAGCTCTATACATATACATATATATGTACATATATACATATATAGATGCATACTTTCTCAAGTATATTATACTCCTGATGTTTGTTTTTATGTGTTTGTGTATCTAAAGTTTCCTATACCTCCTGCCTCCTCTATTTACTTCTACCCATTACCTTGACTTCCTATTACTTGCCTACCTCCCCCTTCAAAGATCCCTCCACTGTTGTCTCATTCCCATAAATCTAAACACCCTTCTATAATCCCCTTTTACCTATTCCCCTCCCCTCTAAAAATATTTCCTTTGTCCTCTCCCTCTTCCCTATAACCCTACCATTTTATTTCTTATTAATTTAAAAGTCTTTTATATTCTTCTAAACGTATATGTATTGTTCCCTCTTAAACCCATTCCTGATGAAAGTAGGTTGCCGAAACTACAAGCCCTCCTCCCCCATCTAATTCCTATATATTGATTCTTCCTCTAGTGCGTCATTTGCATAAATAATTACTCTTTTATACTATTCCTAAATGGTTTTACTTTTTAAATTAATATCATACTCAAGTTTACTCCAGTCTTTATTATGAGCTACCCAAATATTAATAAAAATCCTTGACATACATATTACATTTTGCAATTTAAACAGTCTTTCTTTATGAATCCCTTAAAATCAGCCTTTGGCATGTACCTTATATTTCTTTTTGTTTTTGTATGTCAAATCTTCTGTTAAGTTCAGGAATTTTTAAATGAAGTCTTGAAAGTCTGAGAGTTTATAAAATATCTGTTTTTTCTTTCCTTCAAGATAATATTTAACTTTGCTGGGTATGATATTTTTAACTGGAGCCCCAGTTGTTTTGCTCTTCAATGTATTGTGTTTAAATACCTGCAGTCCATAATTGTCTGCTGCTAGGATTTATTTGATTCTAATTGTTGCTCCACCATATTTAAATTGTTTTAATCTTGATGCTTTTAATAATTTTTCCTTGAACTGGGGGTTTTGGAATTTGACTATGATATTCCTATGAGTTTTCCTCATAGAATCTATTTTAAGTGGTGATTGAAGGATTTTTTTCTATTTCTACTCCCCCTTCCACCTTGTTATAATGCTTCAGGACAATTCTCTTTAATTATTTCTTATATTAGTATAACAAAATTCTTTTTTGATCACGACTTTCGGTTAGTCCAATTGTTTTTATATTTTCTCTTCTTGATCTATTCTTCAAATCTGTTGTTTTCTTATAAGATGTTTCACTTTCTCATCTATTTTTTCATTATTCATATTTTGTTTAATTATCTCTTGATCTCATAATTTCACTGGCTTCACTTTGCCCAATTCTAATTTTCAGGATGTCAATTTTTCCTTAATATTCTGGATCTCAGGGTGGCTAAGTGGTGCAATGAATAGAGCACTCGTCCTAGAGTCAGGAGGACCTGAGTTCAAATGTGGCTTGACACTAAACACTTGCTAGCCTTGTGACCTTGGACAAATCACTTAACCCCAGTTGCCCTGCCTTCCCCTCTCCAAAAAAGGGGAGAAAGGATCATGTATCTCCTTTTCTAATTGGTTGACTTTTCTTTCATAACCTTTTTTCCCCCTTGAATTACTCTTTTTTTAATTTAATTTTTTTTTTTTAGTTTTTCCTCCATCTTTATCATTTGATTTTTAAAAATTTTTTTAAGGATATTCTATGAATTCTTTTTGAACAGGTGACCATTTGATGTTACTTTGGGGGGCTTTATTTACTTCAGTATCCTCCTCTGAAGATGGACCCCACTCATCTCTATTCCCATAATAACTTTGTATGTTGGATTCTTTCTCTTTTACCTGTGCATTTAAATTGTTGTTGTTGTAATAGTTTAATTTTTGTAATCATCTCTAAGCCTGGGGTATATGAGATGGTGCTGCCTCTTCAGTTCTTTCTCTAGCCTGAAACCAAAGTCAACCCTCCAACTTGCTATAAGTGTCCACAATCAGGATCTTTCTGCCCCACTTTTTCTTCATTCACCAGGCATGTGCTGGTTTCTTCTGCCCTCTGTCCCTCTTTGCAGCATAGCTGGGTCTGGTGTTTCATGTCAGGGAGAGAGTTCCCTCAGTCTTCCTAGGCTCAAAAGCCCACATCCTCTTGCTATCTTATAGCCTCTCAAATCAACTAACCCCAGGACTTTCCACTTACTATTTAAGCAGCCTGCTGCTAATTATTAAAATGGAACCTAGGCTGGAAGTGTTTATTCTTCACAGGGACCAAACCTTGCACTAGAATTTTTCTTTAGATCTTCTCAAATTATACCAAGAAGACCCAGGTTATTGCCCTATTCTTTTTTATCTCAACACTTTGTTCACCCTAAAGTACTATGTTAACTCTTTTTGGGGGGAAAATCTTGAGAGCTTGGAATTTTCTGACCTACTCTGTCATCTTCCCAGAACACTCTTCAAAAAATTGATATTAAGAATTGTTAATGACAAAATATTTGATAGAAGGCAAATCTGAATTAATGATTTTTTCCAGTTTATTAATGATAGGAATGGGGTGTGGGTTGTGAAAAAGATGAATTTACATTTTATAATGAGATCAAGGGAAGGAGAATATTTATTGCTTTCTGAGAAGATACATTCACACTTATATTAAATGTTCATTTGAAGCTCAGATTAAAACAAACAGTGTGTTTGTAGGTGGTTTCCCAGGGTATAAAAGTTACAAATGAACAAATAGTTCTTTATTACAACAGAATCAGGAAAGGAATTGTGAAGTTTAATCCTTTCAGTACCAAAACTCAAACAAACCCCCCACCACCACCATCACAACAAATTGTTTTAGAACATTTTGGATGGAGGTCTTTCTAAAATGGATTGCATACTAACTTAGCAATTTAAGCACACTATTAGGAATATAAATGAACATTTTATTAATTATTCAAAATCCTTATTATGAAATCTGTTTCTGTACTGTGTAATAATAGAGTGTTTTCTCAGCAGTTATTAGGAATGGAAGAATATTTACCCCTAACTGAAAATGAGCACAGATAGCTCTGACTTTTTTTCTCCACTTTTTCTGTATACACACACATACACATATGTATTTGTATATGTATATATGTATATATTATGTGGTGTTTTTTTGCTTTTTCTCTCATTGTCAGGTTTCCAGTGAAAAAGTTGTCTAATGTAGGTGACTCTACTTCCTCTTTTCTCATTTCTAATCCTTCTGCAATCTGCATTCCAAACTCAACTGAAACTTCTTTCTCTAAAGTTACCAATGTGCTCTTAATTTTCAAATATAATCAACTTTTCTCAATACTCCTCCTTATTAAATAAAATAATAATTGTAATGTGCTTAGCCCTGTGACTGACCCATGTTGTTGTTCAGTCATTTCAGACATGACTGACAATTCATGAGCCCCTCCCCCCCGTTTCTTTTTTTTTAACAAAGATACTGGAGTGGTTTGCCATTTCCTTAGTTCATTTTACAGATGCAGAGACTGAGAGAGAATTAAGTGACTTGGTCAAGGTCATATAGTTTGGGACTAGATTTGAAGTCAGGTCTTCCTTACTCTGATCTATCTGTGTCACCTAGCTTCTTGGCTGCCACATAGTAATTACTATAAAAATTAATTATGATTATGATCATAATCACTATTATTTTTTACCTCTCTATAGTGCTTGACACCAAAAATCATCTTTTCCTTCTGTTTATTTTTTTCTCTACAGGTTTTTGTAGCACTTCTTTCTTCTTGTTCTCTTTCTAACTTTTTTGAATACCCTTTCTCAGTCTTCTGTGCTCTTTCTTTAGGGTGTTTCAACTAATTATAGGCAATCCCCAGGTTTGTCCTGGGCACCCTTCACTTCTCTTTCTATAGTAATATTTTATTTGGCGGATTCATCGGCTCCCATCAGCTATCATCTCTATGCTGATTATTTCCCAATCTGCATATTCAATCCTAGCCACTCCCCTAACCTATAGTCCTGTTTCACCAACTGACTTTTGGATATCTTAAACTATGCCCCATATATAACTCAAACTCAACATGTCCGAAAGAGAAGTCATTTTCTTCCCTCATCCTTATCTTCCAACCACCCCCTTTCACCTTTTATATTAGCATGCATGGCACCACTCTTCTCCCTTGTCACTTATTATCAAAATATCTATGTCACCTTTAATCTGTACTAACCCTATTGTTAAGTTTTGTTAATTTTACCTTCACAACATCATTCTCATATATGTTTCCTTCTCTTCACACAACCTGGTACAAACCTTGATCACATTTCACCTGGATGATTATAATACCTTTCTGTCTGGTCTCTCCAACTTGTTTAGCCATAATCCAAACCATCTTTCACTTAGCTTCCTAAATGATTTTCCTTAAGTGTATATGTCTGACTATGCCTATCTTCATATTCAATAAACTCCCTGTAAATCACAGGATCAATTATAAAACTTTCTTTTTGGCACATAAAGTCCTTCAAACAGGGCCTCTTTCTACACTTCCAGTTTTCCTACATCTTATTCCCCCCACATTTACTCTAAACTCTACTAATTGCTGTTCTTCAAATATGATACATCATCTACTGACTCCATACCTTTTCACTGGCTATCATGTCTGAAATGCTCTTTCCTCGAATCTGCCTCTTGACTTCCGTGACATCTTTCAGGTATTCCAGCTGTAGGCTTTTTCTTGTTTCTTCCCTCACCACCTATTTGTGCCTTCTCTATAAATAAGGCTTCCATTTACACTGATTATAACTTGTACGTATGAAGTTATTTGCATGTTGTCATCCCCAATATAATGTAAGCTTCTTGAAGTTAAGAACTGCGTTATTGCCTCCCCTTTTTTATTGCAGTATTTAACAAAGTACCTGGAACATAGTAAGAACTTAATAAATGCTTGTTGGCTAAGTGACTGTCAGCTGTCATTCCAAGGTCCTGTTAGTGTCCATTTCTGTTTTAGTCCTTTACACCCTTCAATTTGCTGCTTTTTAAGACCGGAAATCAGATGACCATGTTGTAAAATTTACTTAAAAAAAAAGAAACTAAGTGCTATATAAAAGCATTAAAGTTTTTTCCATAATCAATATACATGAGGGAATATTGTGATTTTTCTTTCAGCTATTTGGGTGTCATTTTTATTTACTTTATCATTTCTTTCTGCATTTCAAATAGTTAAGGTTGGATAAGTGAAGATTTATTGTATATAGAATGTTTTATCTTATATAGTCACTAAATAAATGTTTACTGAAATGAATTATATAACCCTATGCCTATTTGTATAAGTCTTCATTAAATATTCTAACATTTCTTTCAATTGTTTTTTTCAAGAATGTAACAGTACAGTATTTTAAGTATGGCTTTCAAGGTGCTTATAACTTAGCTTGGAAAATGAAACTAGCTAATGAGGAATAAAGTAGTGAATATGAAAAGACAGATTAGGAAAACCCCAAGAATCTGGCACCACTCAGAACTAGGAAGTCAGCCAAAAACACATAGACTCACTTATGTCTAATATTGAGAAACTGCAACAAGTCTCTAATGGTGGCAAAAATACTAAGTCTAGGCAGTGTTCCCATAAAGCCATGTAAGTGATTTAACTACAATTATTAAATGGTTCCTTGAGCTATGGGAATATTTTTAATGCTACTAAAAAGAAGGAAGTTGAAATTATGAAGATGATGGTGCAAATTTTATTGAGGTCAAGAAAAATAATATTAGTGATGTAGCATTACCCTTTAATTCACTAATTATTTTTAGCAGGTCCTTCCTGGAAGTCATTTGGCTATATACTCAATATTCTAATTTTAGGCAGAAAAATAAGTCTGATTGAAAATACTGATTCACAAAATCACCATTATGTATATCCCTGAATGAGTAGCCCAATAACTTAAATAATCAATAATTATAGCATAATTGTCATTTATGATAATGATGATTTATTGAGGTTAAAAATAAGCTAAATTACACCTGATAACTGAGACATAGAAGGGAATGAGACATTTCAGAAATATTTATCTTTATTTTAAATTTAACTTTTATTGGAGATATACTTTATTTTTTATTACTCCAACTTCCAATATCTCCCCATTCTCAACCTTGAGGGAGGAAGAGTTTTAAAATGAGTGAAAAAAGCAGTTTAGCAAAGCTAACTCACACATAGACTCTCATTGATAGTATATGCAATTTTTGGAAAGATTTCTATGAAAAAAAAAAGCATTAGAGATAATGTTCCAGGGAGTTGAAACCAAGCAGAGTTGCTAGTAGAGAATTAACCTGAAGATAACTACAGTAAAATGTTTTTTTTATTGAATTTACATATATATTGTGTGTGTGTGTGTGTGTGTGTGTGTGTGTGTGTGTTTGTGTGTGTTTGGGAGTGATACTTATCTCTAAAGCCACCTGTAATATTAGGCCTGTGACTAATAATTTGAGCTTCTTCTAAGGTATTTACTCAAAACTCAATTTTCCTTAGAACTGGCAAAAGTTATTAAAATTTTGGACAGGAAGATGTTTTGTTTATTTGTTTATTTTTTTTTCTCTGAAGAAAAAGACAATGCTAAAGAATATTCTCTAGGTTCCAGATGGGGCCAGAAGAAATTGTCCTCCTAAGAACATTAGCCTGGCAAATCACCAAACTGCCTGAGGGAAGCCTATTGAATGAGAAAGGACCTCTAAGGTAGAGGACTTATTTATAATGTAAATTTGACACCACCATATTTTGGAAGTTTAAAAGAGTTGTGAGATTTTTTGTTTGTTTTGTCTTTTTTACTTTACTGTAAGTTTTCTATGTAGATGGTGAGTGAATGAACTATATGTTTTGTTTTGAAGAAACTCTATGAAGTCATGCCTCAATAAATAAGTGGTCAAATGATATTAAGGAACAGCACTCAAAAAGAATTCCTAAATATTCACAAGCACATAAAAGGATACTCCAAATCACTAATAAGGACAATACAAATCAGAACAACCTCATACCTGGAAATTGAGCAAAAATGAGCAAAAATGTCAACAGTTAATATGGGAGAGGTTGCATACTAGTTGGTGATACAACCATTTCAGAAAACAATTTCTCTTTTCTAAAATATTCATACTCTTTGAACTAGACACTGTGTAATTGGGCTTATTCCACCCCCCAAGGTAGCCATTAATAAGAAAGAAGTCCCCATATGCACCAAATATTCTCTCCTCTCTTCTCCCCTTACCTCAGGGTGTTCTGCCCAAAGGAAGGTAAATTTTGATGCCCAAGAGCTACCTAGTTAACTTGGGGTTTACTGGCTAGGTTTTTTTCTCAAAGAGTAAGCCTTAAATCTAATTCCCTCTGGATCTCAGGGATTGGAAAGAAATAGGTCCCTGCCCAAGCACCACTTACTGGTTATTTTGGGGCCCTCCTGACTCAGAGTGAATACAAAAAGTAATTTTTCCCTTTTTTCCAACAACCTTGAGTATCTTGCCCTCACAGTGTGATTTTTTTTTTTAATTAAAGGGCCCATCCCTTGACTGACTTCTTAAGGAGGACTAATCATGGAATGGGTATTGCCTCATTCAAAGTGAAAACCTGAAAAGACCTTAGCTTAAAAGGACTAAGGTCTCCCAATGCATCCTGGGCCATCACTAGTCATCCTGATCAATATCTGGCCACTGGACCCAGATGACTCTGGAGAAGAAAGTAAGGCTGATGACATTGCACAGCCCTCCCTCCCTCAAATCAAATTCAATTGCAAGTCATTTCATAATCTCTTTGATATGGTCCTCCTTGAGAATGAAGGGCAGATCACAAAACAACAACAAAAATTTTATAGTGGCACTTTTTGTGACAGGAAAGTATTAGAAACAAATTAGATGCCCATTCATTTGGGAATGAGTAATCAATCATTGTCCATGAATGTAATGGAATAATACTGTGCTAAAAGAAATGGTGGGAGTGATGAATACTGAGAAGCACAGGAAGATCTACATGAACTGATGTATACTGAAGTTAGCATAGACAAGAAAAGAAAATACATAATTATATCAAGGTAAAATGGAAAGAGCACTGACATACAAAAACAAACCAAAGAAAAGCAACAGACACAAAAGTGAATGTAACAAAATTACAAAGATTAAGCAGGACTTCAATGAAGAGATAGGAGAGACTAATCCAGCCCACTCTTTCATGGATGTGGGAGATCCATAGGAGTTAATGCTTTACACATGTTTCCTGATGTTTTCAATGTATTAAGCAGTTGTGCTGATTTTTCCCTCTTATGATTTTATATTTTCCCCTTGTCTTTAAAAACTACTATGATATGAGATGGCTCTCTGGGAAGGGGAGTATGAAATATACAAGAAATAACTATGATAATGTAAAAAAGAAAAGAAGATATCAAAGAAAATAAAATTATTTTAATTAATAATATAAATTTAAATAAGATTTATTTTAATAAAAACTTTTTTAAAAAATTAAAAATTAGAAATAAAATCATTTAGTGTTTTAAAGCTTGAGATTTCCAGAATACTTAATTCCTTAATTATTTTAGAAAACTGAGATGCCATATTATATAGTGTTATAATTTTGCCCCAAATCATATATTTGTATATTTATTTTTCTTATTTCTGTGCCTTTTTTTCTACTCACTGAGTCCCCATGTGGATTCATGTCCTTCTCTCCTTTTTCATTAACTATTGCAATAGCCCCTTAATGGGACTTCCTATCTTCAGTATCTGCTTTCTTTGATTCATTTTATACATAAATGCCAATCTGTTATTTCCAAAACACAAGTCTGAGCATACCACTCTCCTATAGAAGATGTTTCAGATCAAATATAAAAACATCTGAAATTTAAATCTGGCTTAAATCTGTTTTCAGAATAACTTCATCTAGTATTCCCCTAAAACAATGCTCCAGCCAAACCGGTCTACTTACTATTCCTCAGATATGGTATTTTATCTCTAACCACTAAGCCTTCACACGCATGGGCACTTTGAAGGATATCTCTTTTGTTTCTATTTCATTAAATTCATAAATACTTTCCAGGCTCAATTCACATGACATGGCCTTCATGATACCTTATCTTCAATCCCTCCCCAGCTCACTTTGAGAGTTATGGTACTATATAGCTTTGAGAAGGAGTACTAGAGAAGTGTCAAGTACTTTCTGCCTTTGACAATTACTTTATATTTACCTTGAACATGTTTATTTACATAGTTGTATATGTGATTTCCCTTTTCCTGCAAAAAAAAGCCCCTTGAGGGTGTTAACTTCCTTTCTATACACAAAGCTTACTAGAGCCTGAATGTACTGGGTACTTCTTAAATTGTTATTGAACGATCAAGTGAAAAATGAGAGGAGAAGACTCATGAAATAGAACATTGAGCAAATGTTTTTGGTTTTTCTTAATGAATGTCAATTGAGAGGATATAATCTTTTTTATGTCCCATGACTTTTTTTTTATTAATTTGTTTGTTTATTTTTAGTTTACAGGATTCATTTCCATAGTTCCTTGAGTTTCAAATTTCCCTTCCCTCCCTCCCTCCCTTCACCCCCCACAATGTCATATAGTCCTGTATAGGATCTGCAAAGACTTTCACATTAGACATTAGTCAGGTTACAAAGGAGTATTATACTAGATGGAATGGAAAATGGTAAAGAGGAAATAAAACCAAACAATAAAAAGAAAAAGATCAAGTAGCTTGCTTCAATCATGATTCAAATTCAGTTCTTTCTAGTTCTTTCTCTGAATATAAGCATCTCTCTCCATCACCAGTCTTTTGGGATTGACTTAAACAACTGCATTGATGAGAAGAGTCCAGTCTGTAATAGTTGGTCATCACACATATGTTGTGTCTGTGATTGTATACAAATTTCTCCTGGTTCTACTCTTCTCACTCAGCATCAGTTTGTATAAGCCTCTCCAGGTAAATATGAAATCCGTCTCCTCCTCGTTTCTTATAGCACAATAGTATTCCATTACATGCATATACCACAACTTGTTTAGCCATTCCCCAATTGATGGACACCCCTTTATTTTCCAATTCTTTGCAACCACGAAAAGAGCTGCTATAAATATTTTTGTACATATGGGTCTTCCTCCCACTTATATGATCTCTTTGGCATATAACCCTAGAAGTGGTATTGCTGGGCCAAAGGGTATGAAATTACTTATAGCCCTTTGGGCATAATTCCAGATTGCTCTCCAGAATGGTTGGATAAGTTTACAACTCTACCAGCAATGCATTAGTGTTACAATTTTCCCACATCCTCTCTAGCATTTCTTATTTTCCTGTTTTGTCATCTTAGCCAATCTGACTGGAGAGATGTGGTACCTCAAAGTTGTTTTGATTTGCATTTCTCTAATCAATAGTGATTTAGAGCATTTCTTCATATGCTTATAGATATCTTTAATTTCTTTTTCTGAAAACTACCTGTTCATATCCTTTGACCATCTATCAATTGGGGAATGACTTGTATTCTTATAGATTTGACTCAATTCTCTGCATATTTTAGAAATGAGTCCTTTATCAGACACATCAGTTGTAAAAATTCATTCCCAATTTCCCTCCTCCTTCTTGATCTTGTTAACATTGGCTTTCTTTGTACAGAAGCTTTTCAATTTAATGTAATCAAAATTATCCATTTTGCATTTTATAAAGTTCTCTAATTCTTGTTTGATCCTAAAGTCTTTCCCTCTTCACAAATCTGACACATAAACTATTCCTTGCTTTCCCAGATTACTTACAGTATCATCCTTTATACCTACATCATGCACCCATTTAGACTTGATTTTGGTATATGGTGTTAGATAATAGTCTATGCCCAGTTTCTTTTTTTTTTTTTGTATTGGTATAAAGCAAGTTTATTTCTGCAAAGGTGGTGCCTTATGTCTGTATGTGAAGCAAGGATATGGGGGAACCAAAAACCATTAATCCCTTGCTTCTGTTCGGGAATCCAGATATTCAGACACCAACAGCAGAGGGCAGTTCAGGATCTTTCCCGGGGCCCAAAGATGCTGGGGTCAAGAAGAGTCAGGGAAGTCACTAGCCTTTCAAAGTTAACCAGGGTCCAGGGTGGAAGGTGTTGGGCTTCATGGCCTTGGGCTGGCCTGCTCACAGACATAAGCTGGTTGAAAGTCAGCAGGAGGTCAGTCCCATACTGGGGCAATCAGAACAGGGCCAGGTGTAAGGTCATATCCTTTTCATTCACCTAATTCTCCTTGGCTTTACACTGCCGACCACAGAGGACCTAGGCATCCTGGCAATCCCGAAGGTACAGAGTGTGGGGGGACAGGGGCTGCACTGCCTCCACTTGATTGCCCCCTGACCCTTACACCGCTCCCAGAACCTCGAAGTGGTACCCCGAGGCGCTTTCTCCTTGCATATGTGCTTGCAGCTCCAGGAGTTCCATGATGAGACTGTGCTCTGTCCAGTGGTGGCAGAAAACTTCCTGGTTGTAAGGTACAGGCCAGAAATCACTGACGTCCAGAGCCCCTGCGGGAAGGGTGAAGAAGAAGGCTCCCCCGAACAGTGGATGGGTTCTTTTGGGCTCCATAGACGGGTCTGGTTCTTCCTTCTTCTTTGGTTCCCCCTATGCCCAGTTTCTGCCATACTATATTCTAGTTTTCACAGCAGTTTTTGTCAAATAGTGCATTCTTATCCCAAAAACTGGAGTCTTTGGGTTTATCAAACAATAGATTACTATACTCATTAACTGCTGGATTTCCTGCACCCAATCTATTCTATTGATCCACTACTCTATTCCTCAGCTAGTACCAAGCAGTTTTTTTTTGTTTTTTTCTTTTTGGAGGGCAATTGGGGTTAAGTATCGTGCCCAAGGTCACACAGCTAGGTTTTTGTTTGTGTGTGCCTTAAGTGTCTGAGGCTAGATCCGAACTCAGGTCCTTCTGACTCCAGGGCCCTGCTTTAATCACTTCGCCACCTAGCCGGACCCTGTACCAAGCAGTTTTGATGACTGCTGCTGTATAATACAGATTAAAATCTGGCATAGTTAGTCCACCTTCCCTAGCATTTCTTTTCATTAATTCCCTTGATATTCTAGAACGTTTGTTCTTCCAAATAAATTTTGTTACTATTTTGTCTAACTCTATAAAGTAATTTTTTGGTAAATTGATTGGTATGGCACTAAATATATCATTTAGTTTGGGTAAAATTGTCATTTTTATTATATTATCTCAACCCAGCCAAGAGCAATTGATATTTTTCCAATTAGTTAGATCTGACTTTATTTGCATGAGAAGTGTTTTGTAGTTGTGATCATATAGGTCCTGGGTTTGTTTTGGCAGGTAGATTCCCAAATATTTTATAATGTCTACAGTGACTTTAAATGGGATTTCTCTGTCTATCTCTTGCTGTTGAATTTCATTAGAGATATACAGGAATGCCAAGGATTTATGTGGGTTTATTTTATATTCTGCAACTTTGCCAAATTTATTTATTGTCTCAAGTGGTTTTTTACTTGATTCTCTAGGATTCTCTTAGTATATCATCATATCATCTTCTTTGCCTAGTTTGATGCCTTTGATTTATTTGTCTTCTCTAATTGCTACTGCTAACGTTTGTAGTAACAAATTGAATAAGAGGGGTTATAGTGGACACCCTTGTTTCACTCCTGATCTTATTGGAAATTCTTCTAGTTTATCCCCATTGCATATAATACTTGCTGATGGTTTTGAATAGATGCTATCTACTATTTTAAGGAAGGCTCCATTTATTCCTATATTTTCTAATGTTTTTAATAGGAAGGGATGTTGTACTTTGTGTCCCATGACTTTTAAAATTTTTAAATAATTCATTTTTAATTTTCAACATTCATTTCCACAAGATTTTGAGAATCAAATTCTCTCCCCCAAAACCTGAGATGGCGTGCATTCTTATTACTCCTTCCACTGGCTGCCCTCCTTTCTCTCACCCCAAGAACACCTTGATTATCCCTTTCCCCTTACTTTTGGGAAGGGCAAGATAGAGTTATATACCCCAGTATATCTCATTTCCCAGTTGCATGTAAAAACAATTTTTAACATTTATTTTTCTTTTGTTCTTTCAGAATTTATTTATTTATTTTTAGTTTTCAATATTCATGTCCAAAAGATTTGGAGTTACAAATATTCTCCTCATCTCTCCCCTACATCCTACCCCAAGGTGGCAAGCATATGGAATACACCTTCCCCCAGTCTGCCCTCTCTTTTATCTTTTATCCCCCCTTGCCCCTTTATCCCTTACTTTCTTTCATATATATATATATATATATATATATATATATATATATATATATATATATATATATATATATATATATATTTATATATATTTGAAACATTTAATGTTAAGACCTCGACTTTCAGATCCATTTCCTTCTTCCCTTGTCACACATTCCCTCTGGGGAGATAAGTAATTCAGTATATGTTGTACATGTCTAGCTATGCAAAACATTATCATAGTAGATATATTGTACAAGGTTGTTTATAATTCCCTCCCACTCATCCCACCCCTCACCTGGTCCATTCCCTACTTGATCCTGTCCCTCTTCTATCCTGGGTACTTCCAACTTCCCCTCCGCCCAAGGATGCCCTCCCATCCATCATCTCTCCTCTCATCCCCCTTCCCCCTATTGTGCTGTAGGTTGAGATATCCCATTTAGTATGTATGTCGTTCTATCCCTGAACCAAATTCAATGAGAATGTGGTTTTGCCTTTTTGCCTTCCTATTCTTCCCCTGCCTTGCAACCACTTCCCCTTGCTTCTTCTACATGAGATAGTTTACCCTACCCTGTCTCTCCCCATCTCCTCTTGCCACTTTCCTCTCTCAATTCATAATTTCACTCCTTGAGTATCCTCCCTTCCCAACAAATTCAACCTATGCCCTCTATCCATATATAACTAACCATATCCACACACATTGACATATGTATTCATATGACCATACACCCTTCTTCCATTATTTTCATAGTGAGAAAGATTTCATCAGTCACAATTATTGTTTTTCCATATAGGAATGTAAATAGTTCAACTTTGATAAGTTCCTTTTGATTTCTTTTCCCTGATTAACTTCTCAGGCATCTCTTGCTTCTTGTGTCTGGATGTCAAATTTCTATTCAATTCTGGTTTTTTCCTCAAGAATGCTTGAAAGTCCTCTATTCCACTGAATGACCATATTTTCCCCTGAAACAAAATACTCAGTTTTCCTGGGTAGGTGACCCTTGGCTTCATTCCCAGCTCTTTTGCCCTCTGGAATATCATATTCCATGCCCTTCCATCCCTCAGTGTAGAAGCTGCCAGGTCCTGGGCTATTCTGATTGTGTTTCCACAATATTGAAATTGTTTCTTCCTGGCTGCTTGGAGTATTTTCTCCTTGATCTGGGGATTCTGGAACCTGGCTATAATATTCCTGGGAGTTTTCTTTTGGGATCTTTTTCAGGAGGTGATCGGTGGATTCTTTCAACCTCTATTTTGCCCTGTGGATCTAAAACATCAGGGCAGTTTTCCTTGAGAATTTCTTGAAGGGTGATTTCTAGGTTCTTTCCTTGATCATGGCTTTCAGGTAGTCCAATAATTTTTTAAATTGTCTCTCCTGGATCTATTTTCCAGGTCAGTGGTTTTTCCCATGAGATATTTCACATTGCCTTCTAATCTTTCTTTTGTTTGTATCTGCTTAACAGCATCTTGATTTCTCATAAAGTCATTAGCTTCCATTTGCTCCAGTTTAACTCTGAAGGAATGAATCTCCTCAGTGAACTTTTGAGATTCTTTTTCCATCTGGCAAATTCGACTTTTTAAGGCATTCTTCTCCTCATTGCCCTTTTGGGCCTCTTTGCCATTTGAGTTAGTCTATTTTTTAAGGTGTTGTTTTCCTCAGTCAGGCTGTTGACCCTCATTTCATACTTTTCCTGAATCCTTCTTATTTCTCTTTCCAATTTTTCCTCCACTTCTCTTATTTGATTTTTAAAGTCCTTCTTAAGGTCCTCTATGGCCTGCAACCTGCTCATGTTTTCCCCTGGGGCTTTTGGAGCAGGACTTCTGACCTCACAGTCCTCTTCCCCTATGCTTCGACCATCTTTGCCCCCAAAATAGTAGTCTAGGGTTGCATTTTTCTGTTTAATTTGTTTCCTTTGCCTTGACATGTTGCCACTTAATTACTTGACTTTTGGGCTTGTTGCCACACTATGGCTTTGCTGCCAGATAGGGGAATTTTTGTCCCAAACATGTGGGGGGGGGGCAACTTATGTTTCTGGCAGCTGGAAACCCACCCATGACCTCCACCCCAGATCACAATCCAGATCCAGAGAAGTTAAAGCAAGTGTGATTACCCCCCAAGACTGATTGCTGGATCTCCCTACAGTTCGCAGGCCAGGAGCTAGAGCTGCCTCTGACAACTACAAAATGGTGTCTCTCCTCAGTGGCTTCTAGCCCCCAGGGGAGGAAGCCAACTTGTTCCCCAAATACTGGTACCAAAGTCCATAGGGCACTAACCTCTCACTTTGTCCTAGGCATGTCTATGTCGATAATTCTTGAATCACCACAGCTGCTGGAGTTCTGGGGTTCCTCTAGCCTGCTGCTGACCCTGCTGCCCTGGGGCTAAAACCTCAACTCTGGCGCTCGGCTGTGCTCAGCTCTCCTAGCGCTGCACTGGACCTTCCTGCAGGGCTGCTGGGCTGTCCTCAGCAGGAGGTTAGCCTTTCTGTGTCGTTCTGTGGGTGCTGGGGCTCCAGAAGTTGTTCAGAGTCCCCTTTTACATAGTTTGGAGGTAATCTGGGGGCAGAGTGGCTTGGACGTGCTGTTTCTACTCTGACATCCTATCCCTTACTTTCTTGTAGGGCAAGATGATTCTTGGTTTTAATTCTAGCTCCTTTGTCCTCTGGAATATCATATTACAAGTCCGTTGATCCCTTAAAGTAGAAGCTGATAGATCCTGCATTATCCTCATTGAATTTCCACACTACTCAAACTGTTTCTTTCTGACTGCTTGAAATATTTTCTCCTTGACCTGGAAACTATGGAATTTGGATATAATGTTCTTAGTAGTATTCTTTTAGACATCTTTTTTCAAGAGGCAATCATTGAATTCTTTCAATATCTATTTTACTTGTGGTTCTAGAATATCGGGGCAGTTTTCCATGATAATTTCTTGAAAGATGTTGTCTAGGCTCCTTTTTTAATCATGGCTTTCATGTAGTCCAATAGCTTTTAAATTATCTGTTCTGGATCTATTTTTCCAGGTCAGTGGTTTTTCCAATGAAATACTTCACATTGCTTTCTATTTTTTTTCTTTTGCTTCTGTTAAGTCATTAGGTTCTATTTACTCCAATCTAATTTTGAAGGAATTATTTTTTTAGTGAGCTTTAGAACTTCCTTTTGCATCTGACCAGTTCTGCTTTTTAGTGCATTCTTCTCCTCATTGGCTTTTTGAACATCTTTTTGCCATGTGAGTTAGTCTATTTTTAAGGTGTTTTTTCTTTAGTATTTTTTGGGTCTCCTTTACCAAGCTGTTGACTTGTTTTCATGATTTTCTTGCAACACTCTCCTTTCTCTTCCAAATTTTTCTTCTACTCAATTTTTACTTGATTTTCAGAATCTTTCTTGAGCTCCTCCATGGCCTATGGTCACTTCATATTTTTCTTAGAGTCTTTTGATGCAGGAGTTTTGATTTTGTTGTCTCCTTCTGGTTCTATGTATTGATCGTCATTGTCACCAAAGAATGATTCTATAGTCTGATTTCATTTCCTCTTTTTATTCATCTTGCCATCCAATTACTTGACTGTTGGGCTTTTTGCATGTTAGACCTCTGCTTCCAGAGTGGAGAGTGCTGTATCCCAAATTTCTGGGGTTTTGTGCAGAGGTTGTCAGAGTTTCTTCTAGGTAACTGCCTCTGAACAATAAAGAAAACACCCTCTGCACAGCTTCAACAATGTCTGCTATGCCAGGGCTCCTTACTCCAGGACCACCACCCAAGACTGCAACCCAGTTCCCAGCAGGGCAAAGAAAGAGAATCCTGCCTCAGCACCAGCAAAGAGATTCCTACATTTGCCCTCTTATCAGCCTCTTGGTCCCCCCAACATCTGTGGTTCTGGAGATCCAGTTACTACCACAGAAGCTCCACCTATGTCATCCCTAGGGCTGAGGTCAGACTGGCTTGACCATGCTCTTCTCTCACCTACATCCAGTACAAATTTCCCACTGAGGTTTTGCTTTCTCTTTGGCCTTAATGGATTGAGAAATCTGGAAACTGACACAGCTTCCAGTGATTCAGTCCCCTGAGGTCAATTCTGGTCAGCCTGTGCCTCTGGTTTGTGCTAGTGTGGTGCACACAGGTCTGGTCTCTGCTCCCAGTCCACTGTGATATACCCATCCTATTGGCCTGTCAGGCTGCTTTCAGAGGAAGATTTGTTTCCTTCTGTCATTTTGTGGCTTCTATAGCTCTAAAATTTGTTAGGGGTGATTTTTTTTTTACAGGTATTGGGTGTGGTTGAGGTGAGCTCAAGCAAGTTCCTGCTTTTACTCCACCCCATCTTGGCTCTGCCTTTAACTTTTGTTTTTAAATTTTGAATTCCAAATTCTCTCCCTTCTTTCCTCCCCATGGAACCTTATTAAGAATGTAAGTAATTCAATATAGGTTATATATGTGTAGATATGCAAAATTTTTCCATACTAGTTATGTTATGAATGACTAAGTATATTTCCCTCCATCCTATCCTGCCCCCCCCCATTTATTCTATTTCCTCTTTTGGCCCTCTCCCTTTTCAAAAGTCTTTGCTCACATTGACACCTCCTCTAATCTGCTCTCCCTTCTATCTTCCCCATCTTACCCCTTTACCCCATACTTTACAGTAAGATACCTAATTGAGTATATATTTTATTACCTCAAATCAAATCTAATGGGAGTAAGTTTCACTCATTCCCTCTCACCCACCCCCACTTACCCTCCATTATATTATACAAGCTTTTCCTTGCCTCTTTTATGGGAGGTGATTTACCCCATTTCTATTTCTTCCAATATATTCATCTCTCACCCCTTAATTTTATTTTTTAGATATCATCACTTCATATTCAACTCACCCTGTGCCATCTCTCTCTCTCTCTCTCTCTCTCTCTCTCTCTCTCTCTCTCTCTCTCTCTCTCTCTCCATCTATCTATCCTCCAACTACCCTAATACTCAGAAGGATCTCATGAGTTATAAATATCAACTTTCCATGTAGGAATATAAACCATTTAACTTCAATAAATCCCTTATGATTTCTTTGCCTGTTAACCTTTCCATGCTTCTCTTGATTCTCCTATATGAAAGTGAAATTTTCTATTCATCTCTAGTCTTTTCATTCAGAATACTTCAAAATCCTCCATTTCCAAAATTTCCCCCTGAATCATTCTATGCAGTTTTTTCTGGGTAGGTGATTCTTGGATTTAATCCTAGCTCTTCTGACCTCTGGACTATTATATTCCAAGTCCTCTGATCCCTTAATGTAGAAGTTGCTGGATCTTGTCTCCAGAGTGTGTTTCTACAATACTTGTAATGTTTCTTTCTTGCTTCTTACAATATTTTCTCCTTGATCTAGGAAGTCTAAAACCTGACTATAATACTCCTAGAAGTTTTCCATTTGAGATCTCTTTAAAGAGGTGATTGGTGGATTCTTTCCATTTCTAATTTCCCTTCTTGTTCTAGAATATCAGGGCAGTTTTCCTTGATAATTTCTTTTTAAAAAACAATAAATTTATTTATTTATTATTTTAGTTTTCAACATTCATTTCCACAAGATTTTGAGTTACAAATTATCTTCCTGTCTCACCCTTACCCTCCACCTCAAGATAGAAGACCCATTCCCCCTTCCTACTCTCTTACATCCTCCCCCTATACCCCTTGCTTTCTTATAAGGCAAAATGGATTTCTGTACCCCATTGCCTGTATATCTTATTTCCCATCTGCATGTAAAAAAACAATTTTTAACATCTGTTTTTAAAACTTTGATTTCCAGATTCTTTCCATTCTTCCCTCCTCACCCACCTCCACTGGGAAATCAAACAATTCAATATAGGCTGTACATGTGTAGTTATGTAAAACATTTCCATACTAGTTACACTGTGAAAAACTAACTATATTTCCCTCCATCCTAACCTGCCCCCCATTTATTCTATTTTCTCCTTTGACCCCGTCCCTTTTAAAAAGTGTTTGCTTGCTTCTAACTACCCTCTCCCACAATCTGCCCTCCCTTTCATCATCCCCTCTCTTATCCCCCCCCACCTACTTTCCTGTAGGGTAAAATACCAAATTGAGTGTTTATGTCATTCCCTCCTTAAGCCAAATCCAATGAGAGCAAGGTTGACTCATTTCCTTTCACTTTTCTGCTCTCCCCCTCCATTGTAGTAGTTTTTTTCTGGCCTCATTTTTGTGTTAGATAATTTATCTTATTCTATCTCTCTCTTTCTCTTTCACCCAATATACTCCTCTCTCACCTCTTAATTTTATTTTTTAGATATCATCTTTTCATTTTCAACTCATCCTGTTCCCTTCATCTATGTATATATGTACACACATATATGCACTCCTACATATACAAATATATGTATGTATGTGTGTGTATATATATATATATATATATACATACATATATGTTCCCTTAAACTATTCTCATACTGAGAGACATCTCATGAGTTACAATGATCATTTTTCCATGTAGGAATGAAAATAGTTCATTTTTAATAATTTCTTTTAATGATTTCTTTTTTCCTTTTTGCCTTTTCAGCTTCTCTTGCTTCTTGCATTTCAAAGTCAAATTTTCTGTTCAGCTTTGGTCTTTTCATCAAGAATGCTTGAAAGTCCTCTATTTCATTAAATATCAATGTTTTCCCTTGAAGTATTATGCTCAGTTTTGCTGGGTAGATGATTCTTGGTTTTAATCCTAGCTTTTCTGACCTCTGGAATATCATATTCCAACCCCTCTGATCCCTTAATGTTAAATCTGCTAGATCTTGTGTTATCCTGATTGTGTTTCCATAATACACAAATTGTTTTTTTCTAGCTGCTTGCAATATTTTCTCCTTTACCTGTGAAGCCTCAAATTTGACTACAATATTCCTAGAAGTTTTCCTTTTGGGAATTCTTTAAAGAAGTGATCGGTAGATTCTTTCCATTTCTATTTTCCCTTCTTATTCTAGAATATCAGGGTAGTTTTCCTTAATAATTTCTTGCAAGATGATGTCTAGGCTTTTTTTTTTCTTTTGATCATGACTTTCAGGTAATCCACTAAATTTTAAATTATCTCTCCTGGATCTATTTTCTAGGTCGGTGTTTTTTCCAATGAGATATTTTACATTGTCTTTAACTTTTTCATTTTTTTTTTGGTTCTGTTTTATTTCTTGATTTCTCATAAAGTCATTGGCTTTCATTTGCTCCATTCTAATTTTTAAGGATTTCTTTTTTCTTCAGTGAGCTTTGGACCCCCGTTTTCCATTTGGTCAATTCTGCTTTCTAAGACATTTCTTTTCCTCAATTGTTTTTGCACCTCTTTTTTTCCCATTTGTGTTTGTCTATTTTTAAGGTGTTATTTTCTTAGGAGTTTTTTGTTATCTCCTTTACCAAGCTATTGACTGGATTTTCATGATTTTCTTGCAGAACTAAAATTTCTCTTCCCAATTTTTCTTCTATTTCTCTTACTCGATTTTCAACATGCTATTTGAGCTCTTACATGGCCTGTAACCAATTCATATTTTTGTTTTGGAGTTTTTTGATAAAGGAGCTATGACTTTGTTGTCTTCTATTTGTATGTTTTGATCTTCTTTGTCACAAAAGTAGATTCCATAGTCTAAAGTTTTGTTGTTTTTGTTTGTTTGTTTGTTTTTTATTGTTTGCTCATTTCCCCAACCCAATACTTGACTTTCTAACTCCTTACCTAGGACTTGTCTAATCCCTTGTCAAGGACTCTGTTTCCAGAGGGGTGGCGGGGTGGGAGTGGATGTGAGAATGGTTGTAATGTAGCAAACTGCAGGTTTTTTTGTATAGCTATTTTCAGAGATACTTCTAAGGACCTGTAAATTTTTAGTTCTTCTAAGGTGGTATGATCAAAGGGGAAGTATTTCTTCCTTTCCTGGTCTGTGCTGTGGTCTGTGAGTGACCACAAGCACTCTTTTCTGCTTTGGAACTTTGAGGAAGATTACCTCTCCACTGCAGCCACAAATTTTGCCATCCTAGTGTTCCTCCTTACCCCAAGAAGATCACCCAGCACTGTGACCTAGTTCCAAGCAAAGTAGAGCAAGAGAATCCTGCTTCAGTGAGATCTCTGCAATCCTCCTCTTATCAGCTTCTTGATCCCCCTATGCTCTATGGGCTGGGAGATTCAAAAGAATCGCTGCTGTTGCTGCTACTGACACTGCCCCCACCTCTATCACCCTAGGTCTAGGGCCTGGAACACATTCCTCTCTCACCCAGGTCCTACAGAATTTTCCTGCTGACCTTCCACATTGTCTTTGGTGTCTGTGGGTTTAGAATCTGGAAATCATCACAGCTGCCAATGATTCAGTCCCTTGAGGCCTTCTCTTTCCCTATCTGTGATGGCTCAGCCCTTGCTGGACTGCACTCTGCTCACAGCCTGGTGTGATAGACCTTTCCTATTCACCTTCCAGGCTGTCTTGGGCTGGAAATTTGTTTCATTCTGTCCTTTTATGGTTTCTGTATCTCTAGAATTTGTTTGGAGTCATTTTTTATAGTTATGTGGAGGGGTTTAAGGGAGAGTTCATGCAAGCCCCTGCTTTTACTCTACCATCTTGGCTCCATAATCAAGAAAATATAATCCTTACTAGCTATCCTAAAGACATGACACATATGAAAAATAAGGCTAGAAATGGATTGAGAATAAATATTATTTCTAAGTCCAGTGGAATATCGCATCCAATCCAGAAGGGAAAAATAGAACAATAAAGCTTTTTTTACCACAAAATAAAGGAGAACTAAAAGGAGAACATGCTCCTTTGCCTAAGACAATGCAGATAAAAGAGAGGAGGCCTCAGTACTTTCTCTATTATGAAAATTAGAGAAATTAGGAGAATTGAGAAAATAGTAAATCTCAAAAGACACAATTCCTTCTAAGTCCCAGAATTATAGGATCATATAATTGGAACCCATTTAGTCTATCCCCAGTCCACTACCACCATTGATACAAGGCAGTTATGTGCTACAAGTCATAGGATGATGAACTTTGAGTCAGAAAGGCCTGAGTTTTAAATCTGTGTAAGACATTTATAAGATGTATGTCTGGGCAAGCCAATTAATCCCTCTGAGCCTCAGTTGCCTCATCTGCAAAAAGGGGGTAGTAATAGCATCTACTCCCTAGAGTTTTGAGGACATAATAAGGTAACATATGTCAAATTCAATATAAGTACTACTATTAGCTATGATTATTGTTACATATTAGGAAACTGAATCTCAAGAAGTTAAATTACTTACAAAAGTCACTCATATAATAAGGATCAGAGGAGAGATTGGAGCCTGATTTCAGCCATCCCAGTACCAGTTCTCTTTTCATTATACCATGTCTCCAGAACCTGTTTATTAATTTTGGTTTGGTCTTCAGATTATATCATCATCATCACCATCATCATCATCACCATCATCATCATCATTATCATCATCATCATCATCATCATAATCATCTCTAAAATACATTGTATTTAATAATTATGTGACAAATTCTGCAATAAGTACTTCATAAATATCATTTCATTTAATTCTTACTATAACTATCCCTCTCCACAGACTGGCCATATTTTGAAATAATAGGTTCTTGCTCTGCTCACAACAGACAACTACCTCCTCTGCCTATTCAACCTGGTTAGTTAGAGCCTGATTTTGTACTAGCTCAAGTTACATAAAGGAATGAGAAGTTATTATATCCAACCATTCCAAAAGGTTGGAAGGTAAATGAAAATAATTTCATTGTCAGGTATGGCTAAGCAGGCAATCCTTCCTGACCATGTTGTAAAAAGCATGACCATGTTGTATAAAATGCTCCCATTAAACTTCTGTTTACTATATATAGTCAACTTGGCAAAACTGGCATACTTCTAAGAAAGTACCACCTAGTTTTCTGTACTTATCCACACAGAATCATTTTGCATCTATTTGTAATATCCCTTTGGATTTTATTTGAAAAAAAAAAAAAAAGCTCGAGTAATGAGTACACTGGACAGAGCCAAGATGTCAGAGTAGCAGGGAGAAGTAAAGTTCAGATTGTCCAAAATGATTCATCCACAAAGATCTAGAAAATGTACCAGGGAAATCCAAGAAGAAAAAACATCACAGTAAATCACTTTTCTAGGTTAGGTTGTAATAGGGTGACAAAGATTTCTGTCAAACTTAGTGGTCCATAGGTATGACCATAGCAAGCCATTTGGATCATTCTAGGACAGGGAGATTTTGTGCACCAGAGCTAGAGGAGGATCCAGACACATACAAAAGGACTCCACCTTGTGCAGTATGTAGAAACAGGTACCATTTGTCAGTGCTATCATTCACAATCAAATTCTGTGTCATTAATCTGAGAAGGGGGCCTGCGCAAAGATATGATATCTAATAGTGAAAAGTGGTCAAGGATCCGGTGCTTTGTACTGAGAAAGGAAAAAGTTCAGAAGCACACAACAACTGTATGGTTCTTATCCCAGTAATGGAGCATGGTCTCAGTTCTTTCAGCCAATTTTGAAGTTTGCAAAAAATAATTAAATAGGGCAGGAATTCTGGACCAAAATAGAAACTGAAATGGAATCACTTTGAGTATGCAGAGCTTTCCAACTTTCTAATAGTGGCTTGGTCTATCAGCAGTCACCTGGAACTTCAATAAAGGCAAGCCAACAGGAATGTTGTGTAGACACAAATCCAAATTTGGAATCACCAAAGCTTAGACCAGTAATAATACTTGGCTCTGAATAAGACCACTTTGAGTATGCCAACAGCTTTCAGGTTCCCACCTTGTGTTTCCCTAAGATTTTGGAATAAAACAACTTTCAATATTGTACGAAAGCAACATTAGGGCCCATGCAGACAAAAACACAGCCCAGATAATCTCATAAGAAGTGTATTGAGCCAAGCCTTAAAATTAAGTCCTAAATCAGGATGTAGCTTGGAAGAATAAAAATAAAACAAAAAGCAATCTTTCCACAAAGAGTTGTTATGATGATAGGGATGTCTAAGACACAAATTTAGAAAAAGGAATGACTACAAAACATCTACAAGCAAAGTCTCAGACAAAGCTTGGTCAAAGCATGGTAAACCAGAATTCCTAAAGGATCTGAAGTAAGAGGTTTTTTTGTTCTTTTTTTAGAGCAAAAATATTTTGAAATCTAAATAAGAGTAATAATATAAAAAAGGCAAATGAATGAGACCTATAGGAAAAAAAGTTTTGGGAAGAAAATTAACAGTTGGAGGAAGTATAAATTTTTATCCTGGGGTGGTAAAAATATCTCACTAAATATTAGACACAATCATGTAGAAACAGACCTTGTGAGACCACAAGAAATATTAAAACAAAGTCAGAAAACTTAAAATATCAAAATGGGGGGGCAGAGCCAAGATGGCAGAGTAGAAACAGCACTTCCAAGGTGCTCTGCCCCACAGAAATTCCAAACAAGGTGAAAGGGGACTCCGATCAACTTCTGGAGCCGCAGCACCCACAGAACGACACAGAGAAGCTAACCTCCCACTGAGGAGAACCCAGCAGCCCTGCAGGGAGTGGCCAGCACAGCGCTCTGAGAGCAGGCAGCACAGCTCGCTGGGAACTGACAGCACAGCACTCTGGGATCTGAGCCCAGGCAGCTGGGGTTTTAACCCCTGGGCGGCCGGGCCTTCAGCCGACTGGAGGGACCCCAGAACACCAGCAGTTGTGGTGATTTCAGAATCATCAGCATGGATATACCTAGGACAAAGTGAGAGGTTATTGCCCTATGGACTTTGGGACCAGTATTTGGAGAACGCATGGCTTCCTCCCCTGGGGGCGAAAAGCTGCTGAAGAAACTTGGGCACAGAAGCCATTTTGCAGCATCAGTAGTGGCTCTAGCTCCTGGTCTGCAAACTGTAGGGAGATCCAGCAATCAGTCTGGGGGTTAGTCACTCTTGCTTTAAACTGCCTGGACCTGGATTGTGGTCTGGGGGGTAAGCTTGGGGTGGGTATCCAATTTGCCAGAGTGGGTGGAGGCTTTACAGAGGCCACCCAACTGGTGGAAGTTGGGAAGACCCCACTTTTGGGTGGAAGCTCTCCTGTCTGGTGGCAGAGTCCTACTGTGGCAACAAGCCCCAAAATCAAGTAATTAAGTGGCAACATTCCTAGGCAAAAGAAACAAAATAAACAGAAAAGTTCAACATTGGATTCCTATTTTAGGGGCAAAGAGGCTCAAAGCATGGAGAAGGACTGTGAGGTCAAAACTCCTGCACCAAAAGCCCCACATGAAAATATAAGGTGGCTACAGGCCATAGAGGACCTTAAAAGCAGATAAGAGAAGTGGGGGGGAAATTTGGGAAGAGAAATGAAAAAGATGCAAGAAAAGTATGAAATGACAGTCAACAGCCCGACTGAGGAAAATAACACCTTAAAAAATAGACTAACTCAAATGGCAAAAGAAGCTCAGAAAGCCTCTTTTGCCATTTGAGTTAGTCTATTTTTTAAGGCAATGAAGAGAGGAATGCCTTAAAAAGCCGAATTTGCCAGTTGGAAAAAGAATCTCAAAAGCTCACTGGGGAGATTCATTGCTTCAGAGTTAGACTAGAGCAAAAGGAAGCTAGTGACTTTATGAGAAATCAAGATATTGCTAAATAGATCCAAACAAATGAAAGAATAGAAGGCAATGTGAAATATCTCATGGGAAAAACCACTGACCTGGACAATAGATCCAGGAGAGATAACTTAAAAATTATTGGACTAACTGAAAGCCATGATCAAAGAAAGAACCTAGAAATCATCCTTAAAGAAATGCTCAAGGAAAATTGCCCTGATGTTTTAGATCCAGTGGGGGAAATAGAGGTTGAAAGAATCCACCCATCACCTCCTGAAAAAGATTCCAAAAAGAAAACTCTTAGGAATATTATAGCCAGGTTCCAGAACTCCCAGATCAAGGAGAAAATACTCCAAGCAGCCAGGAAGAAACAATTTCAATATTGTGGAAACACAATCAGAATAGCCCAGGACCTGGCAGCTTCTACACTGAGGGATCGAAGGGCATGGAATATGATATTCCAGAGGGCAAAAGAGCTGGGATTTAAGCCAAGGGTCACCTACCCAGCAAAACTGAGTATTTTGTTTCAGGGTAAAACATGGTCATTTGGTGGAATAGAGGACTTTCAAGCATTCTTGAGGAAAAAAACAGAATTGAATAGAAAATTTGACATTCAGACACAAGAAGAAAGAGATACCTGAGAAGGTAAACAGGGAAAAGAAATCAAAAGCAACTTATCAAAGTTGAACTATTTACATTCCTACATGGAATAATAATAACTGTGACTGATGAAACTTTTCTCAGTATGAAAATAATTGAAGAAGGGTATATGGGCATATGTTCACAGGTATACATGGATAGAGGGCACATGTTGAATTTGATGGGAAGGGACAATTTTTTTTTAGGGCAGTTGGGGTTGGGTCACATGGCTGGGTTTTTGTTTGTGTGTTGGGTGTCTGGGGCCAGATCCGGGCTTGGGTCCTTCTGGCTCCAGGGCCGATGCTCTGCTCACTGTGCCACCTAGCCGCCCCAAGGAAGGGATGATTCTTAAGGGCTGAAGTTAAGAGGTGAGAGAGGAAATTGGCAAGAGGAGATGGAGAAAGAAACAGGGTAGGGTAAACTATCTCATGCAGAAGAGGCAAGGGGAAGTAGTTGCAGGGGAGGGGAAGAATAGGAAGGCAAAAAAGCAAAAGCATATTCTCATTGAAGTTGGCTCAAGGGGAGAATCACATACATACTAAATGGAATATCTCACCCTCTCTCACTCTCCTGAGTAGGGGAAAGGGGGATGAGATGGGGGATGATGGAGGGGAGGGCACTGTGTGGGGAGGGGAGGTTGGAAGTACCCACTATCAAAGAGGAATAGGATCAACGTAGGGAATGGACCAGGTGGGAGGTGAGATGGGTGGGAGGGAAATATAAGCAGTCTTTTACAATATATCTATCATGGTAATGTTTTGCATAGCTATACATGTACAACACATACTGACTTGCTTATCTTCTTAGAGGGAGTGGGTTGACAAGGGAGGAAGGGAATGGATCTGAAAATCGAAGTTTTAAAATTAAATGTTTCATAAGATGTCCAGGCATTGGGGCTCGGAGTTTCACCTTGCCCTAATGGCAAAGTTGAAGGCGGTATGGGATAAGATATGGGAGAGAGCAACTTGGATAAGGGGATATCTAGTGGGACTGCTATTCTCGGGTAGTGGATAGAGAAAAAATGGGGGGGGGAATGTAACTCATAATCTGGTGGAAATGTAAACCAGAAGTTAATAAATAATTTGTTTAATAATAAAAAATTAAAATTAAAAAAATATATTAAAGATGTAACATATTTCCTAGCCAAAATATCAAAAGAAAACAAACAAAAAAACTGTCCTAGAAAACAAATGGAGAAAAAAACAAAACAAAACAAAACAACAACAAACCTTAAGAGTCATTTGACTATCTGAACTCTATAAATAAAATGATCCTGGCCATTGTATTTAATAAATCCGAAGAGATAACTGCATATCTTAGAACCAAGGGGAAAATAGAAAAAAAAATCCATCATTCAATTTTTGAAGAGATTTCAAAATAAAATTTCCCAGGAATATTATACCCCAAATCCAAGCTTCAAAGAATAAATAGTAGAAGCAACCATGAGGAAAGAATTCAAGTAATAAGGAGTCATAGTAATAATTAAACAAGCTTTAGCAGCTAGAATTTTAAAGCAAGAAAATTTGGTAATTGATATTTTTGAAGAAATAAGATACAGATTTACAAACAAAAATAAACTACTCAGCAAAACTGAATACAATATATACCATGTACTAAGCTCAGTCCTCTCTCACCACCCCCGTCCTTATGATGAAGAGGTGAGAAATAAAGACAAGAACAAGAGAATACAGTGTAGGGAAATATACAATTGTAATTATAATGGAAGAGAATAACAGATGGATTAGAAAGTAGAATCCAACAATATGTCATTTATGGAAAAAACCAGTTGAAACAAAAAGATGTATATCGATTTCCAATAAAAAGTTGCAGCAAAATGTATTACACTTCAGTTGAAGAGGCAGGATGAGTAATAGCAAAAATAAACTTAATGGATAAAAACTTAAACCATATTTTTTTCTTCTGAAAGGTACCACAGACAATGAAGTAATATAAATACTGAATATATGTGCCTCAAATGACAGGAAACTAAATATATTTGATGAAAAGTTAAATGAGTTAGAGGAAGAAGTAGTAAAATTTTATTAATGGGGTACTTCAGAATTTCCACTCAGGTTCAGATAAATCTAACCAAAAAATCAGCAAAATAGAAATAAGGAACCTGAATAGAAATTTAGAAAAGTTACACATGATAGACCTCTGGGAATTATTAAAGGTAAATTGAAAGGAATATGCTTAATTCTTCTACTGGGCATTTCATCTTGACAAAAAAAATGACCATGTATTGGGGCAAAAACAGAAGAAAAATAGAAATATTAAATGTTTATTTTACAGATCACCATAAAATAAAACTAGTCAATAAAGGCTGCCAAATAAATAATTAAAAATAAATTGGAGATTAAACAACTTAATTCTGATTAGGTGGGTCAAAATCACATTACAAGACAAATTATTAATTTCATTAAAAATAATTGTAATAATGAGACAACATAACAACATTTTGGGGATGCATCCAAAATAGTACTTAGGGGAAATTTTATATCTGTAAACATTTACATCAGTAAATTGAGAAATATCTAATCAAATAATGGGATATATAACTATAAAAAAGGAAAATCAACTAATTTTTAAAAACCCAGTTAATCATAAAAATAAAAATACTAAAGATCAAGGAGATTAAAAATAAAAGAAATATCAATTGAATTAATGAATAAAACATCAGTTATTTTAAAAACAACAACAAAATAGATTAACCATTAGCAAATAAATTAAAATAAAATTATTAGTTTCCAAAATTAACAATGATGAAAAAATAATTAGGAAACATTTCAACCAATTATATTCCCATAAAGCTGACAATCTAAATCAAATAGATAGATTTTACAAGGATATAAAATGCTCAGTTTTACTAAATAATAGAGACCTTGAATAACCCAAATTTTGAAAAAGAAATTGAACAGGCCATAAATGGACTCCCAAAGAATAAGCTCCAGGACCAGATTGATTTACAAGTGAATTCTGTAAAACATTTATTGAAAAATTAATTCCAATGACCAAAATCTTTATTAAAAGTTAGAAAAAAAGCATTGTCAAATTCCTTTTATGATATAAATGTGATTTTGATACCTAAATCACAAAGAGAAAATCAGTAGTGTTTATTTAAAAAAAAATTTAAGCCTTGAAAATTTCAACGAATTTGCAGGATATAAAATATACCAATATAAATTAATAGTATTTTGATATATTATCAACAAAATTCATTCAATAGAGATAGAGAAATTCCATTTAAACTAATTGGTATGGGATGTGTATGTATGTATATATATATATGTGTATGTATATGCATATTTTAAAGCCAAGCATGAGCAGCTTTTTCCAAAGGACTGCTGACATGAAAACTTTCAAGGTTCTGATTACATAGTATAGTGAACTCTGTATTTATTCAGTAACAAACTAAGACAAAACATTCACAAAAATTAAAATACTGCATTCACAATGTTATAACTTAACAATTTATCACTAAAGTGGTCACATAGTTTTAAGCAAAAGATAATATTCATTTAGTAACACAATCATTTAGTAAGTTCTTAATTCAATCATTCTTAAGAAGGCAAACCTCCTTCTTTGACACAAAGTACAAAAGTCAAGGTTTTCCACCCCAAGATCACAGTCAATCTCTTCAATAAAAAAGTTCTCTTTCTTCTTAATTGGAGAACCCCTTACCTCAATCATCTAAATATAAAGGTCAGAATTCTCTATCCTTAGGCTACAGTAACTCGTGATTATCTTAGTTTGTATTAACTACCCAAGGAGAGGTCTTTTCATCTTGACTTTAGGCAGGCTCTCAGCTTCCCTGGAGTCTCTTCCATGGTTCCAGCTCCCTCCCAAATCTCTCCAACTGCCACATGGGTTAAAAGGCAGACAGCTCTCAGTTCTTTATCCAGCTTCCCATGCAGTTCCTTTTCCGTATTGAAGCTTACAATGTCTGGTCCACCTCAATTCCTTCACAGTTTCTGTTGCTGGGAAGAAAAATCTTAACAAAGCCACAGTAACATTCATGCACATTGTCAGAATCCTCATCAATTCACTTTCTGTCTGAGAAATCAACATAGACCCAATAACTAGGTCTGAGGAATCAACACAAATCAACAGTATGGCCCTAGGACCTCTGAAATTGTCAGCAAGGCCCTTCTCTAGGATTTCTGTAAACATTGTACAAGAAAATCTTCTTTCAGGGCTTCTGAACCAGCAGCAAGGTCCCAGAGCTTCTGTAATAATAGCACTGTCCTCTATCAGTAGACACATCTGACAAAATAACATCAAAACAGACAGACAAAGTACCTACACCACAGCCATGCCTCTTCCCAGTTCAATTCTCTTCTCATTTCTCAGTTCTTCTCAATTCTCAGTTCAGTTCTCAGCTCTCATTTCTCTTCTCAGTACTTCTCAGTTCTCAGTTCAGTTCTCTGTTCTCTTCTTTCTCCCCAGCAGTAGCAGCCCAGCCTCTAGAGGCTCACACCCAGAAGTTTTGGACTGTCTCAGTTTGGACTTTTCCTTACATATGGTATTAGCTGCTCCTTGTTCTGCCCCTTTCTGTTATGTCAACAAGTCCATCCCAATGTGGGATTCACAAGTTCTGGGTCTTAATACTTGACACAATTATGGTCTTGAAACTAAGTTCCAAGTACATGTTAGCTTGCCAGTACAAGGGACAATGAAGATCTTCAAATTGCCATTACCATTACACACATGTATATGTCTGTGTGGGTGTATAATACTTGTGACCCTACCACAGAAAGGATATGAAGACAAATGTAAAATACAATATATGTAAAAATAAATATAATATATATAAATATAAAACATTCTACACAAAGATAGATTTAAATAATTAGAAAAAAATGTTAATTGCTTATGGCTAGGCTGTGCCAATATATCAAAATGACAATACTACCTAAATTAATTTACTTATTAAATGCATACTAATAAAATTATCAAAAGATTACCTAAATAGAAAATAAGATCAAATTGATAAGGAGGAATAAAAGGTAAAGAATGTCAAGGGAATTAATGAAAAGAAAGTTTGAAGGGGTACTTGTGGAAACATCACACAATATACAAAAAAAAAAATCAGCACAGTATCTGAGTGCTTAATAACATAAAGTTTCCATTATTGTGGTAGGAATTCATTATTAAAGAAAATTGTTGGAAAAAATTGAAATGTCTGACAGAAACTAGATCTAGACCAATTTCTCTAACTCTTTATTAAGAGAAGCCCCAAATAAATACATGACTTAGATATAAAAGGTGACACCATAAACAAATTAGAAGAGCAAGAAAGAAATTACCTGTCCATAGCTAGGGGAAATGTACATGATCAAAGAAGATACTGGGAGGGTTTAAAAAAGAAAATAGAAAATTTTGATTATATAATATTTTTAAAAGCTTTCTTGAGCAACCAAACCAATGAAGGTAAAATTAGAAGACAATAGATAAATTATATTTCTTTTTATAAGTTCCTATTAAAAAGCAGCTCATTTCTAAGAAATATGTAGAAATTTTTCAAATTTAACAGAATGTTAGCCATTGCCAAATGTGATAAGTGACCAAAACTTATGAACAGGAAGTCTTCAGAGAAAAAAAAATATCACCAGGCACATAAATATTATCTAAGTCATTAATTTTAGTGAAATGCAAATAAAAACCATTCTGAGGGTTTACACCATACTCACCAAACTGGTACACTGGACCCAAAAAAAAAATGACAAATGTTAGATAGCCTTTGGTGAAACAACTCAATTAGTGCATTGTTGGTACAGCTGTGAACCATCAGCTAATTTGGAAAACAATTTAGAACTATATCCCAAAAAGTTATTAAGGGTTACATATTATTTGACCCTAAGTAGAACAAGTATGATTTTTTTTGCTTTAGTTTTAGTATTTTTAGGTTGTTTCTAAACTTATCTAGTTGTGAATGTGTTGGAAGAAATCATTAAGGGAAGGGTTTCAGTGAAATTTGAGGAATACTTGGATGAATTGATTCAAGGTAAAGTGAACACAACCAGGTGAACCACAATTACAGAGGACACTTTATAAAACCTACTCTTTACCTCACAAAAGAGAGAAGGCTGTCTCAGAGGGCAGATTGCAGACTACAGATAGTTTTTGTTTTGTTTTGTTTTGTTTTTGTGTTTTTCTTGCTGGGGGGAGGGAAGTGGGGCAAGGAGAAGGGGATATGAGCCATGTAGGAATTTTTTTAGATTAACTCTACCTGTTTGTAATTGGGAAAAAAGTAAAATCTTAGAAACATCGAAGACCAATAAAGTTTCCAAAAGACTTATGAAGAAACAAGTTACCCACCTTCTGATCAAGAGATGATGAATGCAGTGTGCAGATTCTAACTTTCATCTTTGATTTGTTTTGTTTTGTTTTTTGACAAAATGAGTTCAGGAATGTTTTCCCATTATTATAAACATTTGTAAGGATATTTTATTTTATTTGTGCTATTTCAGTCAGGGTGGAAGTAAAAGAGAGAGAGATAAGGTAAATTTGGGGGGAAAATTTTTAAAAAACCCTCTGGTAATGTTCTAGCTTAGTTGCATCTCACATCAAACTTTGTGTAAAGCTAATTTAATCACCTACTTTTTCTATATTGTGAAATGTTCATATTACTGTGTAATGTTTCTTATTAATATTTTGGAATTGTTCATTCTACAAATTAACATTGCCCTTGACCACCTGTCTGTCTCCTTTTCAAAAATATTGCATTTTACTGGCAGGTTTGACTGCTCTTGTTCAACAAGAGAGATCAGGCACTGAACTTTTTCCCAATCTGACAGTTATGATATTTCAGACATGATGTGAAGAAAATTTCCCTGTGTAGAACTCTTATCATCTGAAAGCCTGTGAATTACTATGTTTTTATCCAATCAGAATCAGTCCCAAGGTTATCTTATCAGAGAGCCCTCCTTCCTGAATTTGCTAATTTATGTGTTGTAGTTGTTTGATATCTGAATAATGAATTTCACTTCCAAGGGGAATTCATTCACATTCTTAGAAACACTATATGGCATTTTACTTTTGCCAGAAAATCATTAAATGGGATGAAACAAAATTTTACTTCCTTTTGCACATAGAGTTCTCTGAAGGTGGACAATATTTTTTCAGCATGAGACCTTTGGAATTGTCTTGAATGATCTTGTTGACCAGAGTAGTTAAGTCTTTTATAATTGATCATCATTGTCATGTAGCTATTACTCTTTACAATGACTGCCTGGTTTTGCTCACTTTACTTTGTATCAGTTCTTATTAATCTAATGAGATTTTTCCTGAAACCATTCCATCATAATCATGTACCACAGCTTCTTTAGCCATTCTCCAGTTGATTAACATTGCTTCAGTTTCCATCTATTTGACATAAAAAAGGGAGCTGCTATAAATATTTTGTACATACAAGCCCTTTTCAATTTTCTTGATCTCTTTTGGATATAGACCTAGTAGGAATATTGCTATGCCAAAGGGTAAACAGTTTATAACCCTTTGGGCATAGTTTCAAATTGTTCTCTGGAATGGTTAGACAAGTTCACAACTCCATTCCATCCCAACATAATCTCATCCCAACATAATCTCATCCCATAAATTTACACACATTCACTGTCTATGGAGATGCCTAAATGCCATAAAATGATAACTTTCTTGGAAGTTGCATGTAACCTCTTTTCATATAGGGATATAAACAATTTAATATTAATGTGTCCTTTATGATTTCTATGTCATATCTACTTTTTCATACTTTTATTGATTCTTGTGTGTGAATGGAAATACAAAGGAATCTTTGAATTTCATTACTATTGCAAAACCCTAGGTCCTTTATCTTTGAGAATATCATATTCCAAACTCTCAATTCCTCCCATTGGATGCTGTTAAATTTTGTTTGATGCTGACTGTATGTAATAGTAATGGAATTTAAAGATTCCCCTGTATTGGTTTGGTTTTTGGTGTTAAAACTCAGAGCTTGTGAATCCCACTTGTGGGATGGACTTGTTGATGTGAAAAGAAAAGGCTGAACTGGGAGGAGCTAGTGCTGTGGATTTAGGGAGGAGGCCTGGGAGGAGGCCTGAGCGAAGAGAGGCAGAAGAACTTTTGGAAGCATCTTGGAGGCAGAGAGAGAGAGAAGATTGTTGAGTGACTGAACAACAAAATGAAAATATGGAAATGTATCATAAGTATGAACTCATCTTTTATTATTGTTTAATCATTATAATTATGTCTCACTTTCTGTGACTCTTTTTGGAGTTTTTTTGGCAAAGATACTGAAGGGGTTTGCCATTTTCATCTCTAGTTCATTTTAGAGATGAGGAAACTGAGGTAAATTGGTTTAAGTGACTTGACCAGGATCACACAGCAAGTGAGTATCTGAGGCTGGAGGTGAACTAAAGTTTTCCTGACTCCAGGCCTGCTCTCTAAGTACTATGCTACCTAGCTGCTCTATAAACTCTTCAATTTTTGACAAAAGAGAGTCATTCTAAGTTCTTGAGTAGAAGAGTAAATTGATCAAATGTTGCTTAAGAATTCTGTTATGAAAGGATATTTTTTTGGAGGGCAATTGGGGTTAAGTAACTTGCCCAAGGTCACCCAGCTAGGTTTTTGTTTGTGTGTGCATTAAGTGTCTGAGGCCGGATCCGAACTCAGGTCCTTCTGAATCCAGGGCCAGCGCTCTACTCACTATGCCACCTAGCCGCCCCTGAAAGGATATTTTTGGCAGGGGTGAATTTGGTCTCTGATAATGGTTGAGATGGGGGCTATTTCATTTTTGTCTTTATATCTTCAGTGACAAACATGGTGTTTTTTTACATAATAGCTATAGTAGTCATGCATTTTTTCACTGAATAAATTTCATATAATACATAAATATTTCCCTTTACATTTATACACCTACATAGCGACATTGCCATTCAGGTCATCTTTTCAAATGAGGGATGGAATATATACAAAGCCTAGAATGAAGCTATGCAATTTTCCTCCTTTGAGGGAAACATCACATTCAGTAAATTGGTTTACTTAACTTAGCGGGGTTGCTATGATATGTGAATAATATGTAAGAAGGTAGAAGACAGATGGGAAGTCTCATTTGACTTTCCTTGTTTTCTTTGTATTTTCATTGGTAATATTATATCTCTTTATCCTTGGCCCTTTCTTGACCTCAAAACAAAATTCTCTAAGGAAATTTTTGGCAGCATTAGAAATGCTGATTAGAGTGTATTGTGAAATTATCAGAGATTCAGTTCTTCCCCAGGAAATTAATTAGTTGTGCATTAAAATAATATCAATATACCCGAGATCATTAAGTGTACAACAAGTTCAGTGATCTTAAATTCTTGTGTCTTTTAATGATGTATGGACACCTAAGTTTGCCAATAACTGGAACTTTTTTCCATGTAACTGATAGACCACCTAGAAAATGAAATATTTTCAATAACAAGGAAATATTAAACATGAATCATAAAGACCTTGACGTCTCTTTAGAATCATACATTTCAACACTTTCCTCCAAGTTGTTATAGAACCCTTGTGGATAATATAATTTATTTCGAACTAAAAGTTAAAAGAAAGTATTCATATTTTTATCATAAAATAAAGAAGCTATCATCCCACATAATCATTTAATGTTTAGATAACTCCATTTTCACAAATAGATTGTTTTTATGATTGGCTTTTTAGGTTTCTTTGTAAAATATAATATTTCCCTTGTGAATCCATCTTATTTTTCTCTTTGCCTTCTCAGAGACAATATAGTGGTCTTTTACACAGTAGCTATATAATAAGTTGTACCGCTAGGATGTACAGTGGATATAGCCCCTGGCCTGGAGTCATGAAGACCTGATTTTAAATCTGACCACATATATTTACTAGCTATGTGATCCTGAGTAAGTCACTAATCTCTGTTTGCCTCAGTAATCTCATCTCTAAAATTTGTTGGAAAAGTAAATGGCAAACCACTCCAGTATCTTTGCAAAGAAAACCTCAGATGGTGTCATGAAGAGTCAGACATGCATGAAATAACTGAACAGCAACAAAAACAGTTTAATAAGTGTTTGTTAAATTGAATTGAATGAATTTAAAAATCTTATGTCTCTTTATTAGTTTAATTACCTATCACAGGAAGAATCAAATAATAATAAAGAAATGCTATAATGTATTGTTTCATCTACACCTTAGGTAAAATGCATGAATAAAGAGGTTGTGAGTATCAAAAGAAATATCACATGTTAAAAAGTTTGTTAATCATAAAATGCTAAATAAAATCTATCTGTGCCTAACTGGCTGACAGGATGACCAGAGATGTGTCTTGGAGTCAGGACAGTCTGGGTGCAAGTCCTCCTATTGATCATGTGTGAGCCTGAGCAAATCAGTTATATTCAATGGAATCATAGATCTAGCCAACGGCCCCCCTCCAAAAAAAAAAAAATCAACTTACTTTTATCATTAGTATAGATGATCAATTATGCATCACTTGAGTCCAAATATAAATGCATACTAAGAAGGTACAGTATATTGTTATAATTTATGCCATGTTGAGTGTGTCACAGCCTCAATTTCCTTCTTTGGGAAATGAGGGAATTGAATTAATCATTAAGGTTGCTTTACCCATACAGCTATACTACAGCATTGATGTAAAACATTTAAAACAAGCTGTGTAACTCTTTTAGGCTCAGTGAAATATATTACTCAGAAAATGTTCCCATATCTTTCACTGTTTGTTTCTCTTGCGATATTTTGGCTTTGTACTAACTCACTTGCTGATGTTTTTAGTGATGTTTTTCTTCAGAATCCCACAATATCTGTTGTGTTCATTGATCATTGTCATGTTACTATCTGTTTTCATCCATCTCTTCTATTCTCTCAATGTCTAAGATTCTCTAGGTAGAGTATTCATCTTGCTGTGTATTTTCTCTGAATTTTTAACTTTTTGGTGTTTTGTCATTTTCATTCTTCCCATCCTTTCTTCCCAAATGTCATCTAATTATTCATTTTCCTCCTTCCCTCCTCCCAAAGTCGTTTTTATTTTGTCTCTTCTCTTTCTTGCTACCTTTTAACTCACACTAGGTACTCATTACCTTGTTTTTGAATTTCAGATGATTTTTGCAAGGTCACTAATCTATTTTTATTCAATTATGTTTCCATTTTATATCATAGCTATTTGTCATTAAACTAGATTCAATATGTACAATCTTAGTTCTCGAGGAAAATTCATGGTTGTTACACTATACTGAGTCAATCCCACCATTGCTACTTTTATGACTTGAATATTTTTAACACATTGGCCTATATTTAAACTTTCCAGTTTAGGGTAGCATATTATAGAAACTTAGCTTTAGATCTAGAAACATTTGGATTAAAGTGTTTATTCCAAAACATGCTCACTGAGATGCTGGGCAAATCACAAACTTTCACTGGTCAGAGAAGGCATCTCAAAGGTAGTGAAACACTACCAAGTAGCCTGAACCAGACTAAAATGCAATTGGTAAATATTTAACCAAACAAATAAAAATACAATAAAAACTTAGATTATGTGGTTATCTAAGTCAATATACAACATCAAGGATTTTTATGTACAATTTAGTGGCCCCCATTTCTATTTGAGTTTAGCATCACTGGCCCAGAGCATTTGGAGGGGTTTCTTAATTAGAGAATTCCCTACATTGATAAAATTATAGGTCCTGATCACTCTGTTCTAATACCACACCCAAGACTGTTTAAAAAAAGGATTTATAAGTAGAAAATCTGTTATTTGGTGCACTTAAAATGCAAAAGTCTTAAATACACTCAAATTCATAAATGGAAATCTAATTAAACATAGAAGTCATAATATAAAAGTGAACACACATGTACACTGATGTATACAAACTTTTTCCACATTAAAAAAAAAAAAACCCTGTACTTCCCCAGAAAAAGGAAATTTGTCATAACAACCCAATAAACAATACCCTTAAACTACAACTTGTGGAATTTTGGAACTGAAATGGCCATGGATGTTGAGGAAACAAATTAAAAATATAGGTTGAGTGGTTAAGCAATTAACAAAAAGAAACCCATTTTGGTAATTCCCATGGTCCTTATAAACAAGGTATTAATTTTAAATTATGCCCTTGAACTTTGGAGATTTTTCTAGATGAAGCATTTTGAACTGAAATGTTAAAAAGCCTCTGCTTTAATTCTCATTCAAATATGAAATTTCTCATTAAATAATTAACTTCTTTAATCCAATTTGCATCCAATACTGAACTTTCAAGAGAAAAAAAAAAAAAAACAGAGATACAACTAGATGAGAGTGTTTACAGTATCTTCACAGCCCATGCTTCATCCCTACAGGTGAAAAATCCATTTCCTCCCACTATTTGCCCAGAAATGACCATCTGTATGTCTTTTACTATATTCTCCTTCATGCCTATGTCATTAGACACAACATTGCTACATTACCTGGTTCCATGATTTGGTTCTTTCTCACATAACCCCAATTCTCTAATTCTTGTGGGGAGATTGGCTAGATTTTCTGCAGGGTGGTCCATCCCCTTCACTGAAATAATCCACACTCAAGGTTGAAATTTAGTTTCTAATGTCACCTTTCCCTTGTCCCCATTCCTTCTCAAATGGTGTTCCCCAACTGAAAAACAAAATAAAATGAAACAAAACTCTAATTTGAGTTCTGAAACAAAGAGCTGCTATTAATTAGCAAATTTGTTTTTCAAGTCAACACTCTCATGAATGAATGCAAACTCAGTCACTGAAAGACCTTTCCTGTTGAGTTCGAACCCTCATTCTAGGCTCACTAAAATTATTCCCCTTTACATGCTTTATATTTTAGCCAAGGTGGCCTGTTCATGATTCCTTGAATTTAGTATTCTACCTCCAAAACTTTGCAGTTAGCACATTATGTTTAAAACATACACCCTCCTTAGAGCAACCACTTAGTTTGGTCTCAGTTCACAGTAGTTTCATCCTCATAGCCCACAATATATTCAACATGATGTATGCATTGTTCTGGCTCTACACAATCTATGATATTGTCAGTTCATTTTCTGTAAAACGTTACCCTATTATTCCATTTTATCCTGAAAACATAATTTAATTTTATCACTGTAATAAATGCAAATTCTCTGCAAATAATATATATGTAGGATATATTTGTTGAATGAATTTACATATAATTTTATTGATAACTATAACTATGTTATTTTAATCTGCATTGATTTAATTATGCATTTTTCCTGTGAAGGCCATGGTTCTATGCTTTTTCCTTTTTGTTCAATAATCTTTCATGAATGATATGTGAGCTGGAAATATAGACTGAATTTATCTTTTGACAGATTTGCCCTTGGTCTAGATAGAGCAGATGCATCTGAAGAGAGGTGAGAACACAAGAAGAAATTGGTTAATGTCCTCCACCATTTGTGGGGGTTCTGAAAAATACTGAAACAGATTTTGTATGCAAGACTCTTTATTATTCAATTATAAAATCAAGAAATAACAAATTTATTTTTGCCTATATGATGAAGGTAATGAAATTATATTATTTTATGTCAATTATGAATATGATAATACTTTAAATCTGGAAATCAGGTTTATACAATTTTATGTATGCAATTTTAGTATACTTGCTTATGGAGTATGAAAACATTCAGATGTTAAAATGTGATAAAGATATCACTTATTTTATGTTGTAAAATATTTCTTACTGTAGGTTTAAAAAAATATTGATATTGACTTCCTCTCCCCAGAACACTATCAACTGTATGTTCCTGAATCAGCTCAAGTCGGTTCTGCTGTAGGAAAAATCAAGGCAAATGATGCTGATACTGGAACAAATGCTGACATGAAATACACAATCATCAATGGTGACGGCATTGGAGTGTTCTCTATATCAACTGACAAAGAGACAAGAGAAGGCATTCTTTCCTTGAAGAAGGTAAGAAAATGTAAATATATTTTCAAATTGTCATCTGTTTCTTAATTATTTACATTAATGGAATGAAGTAGATGGACAGATATAATTTAAAAAAGACAATAACTCCCAAACTACTGTAAAGCCAAGCATGAACAGCTCTCCAGAGGACTGTTGCATTGAATAGATTTAAGGTTCTGATCACGTAGTATAGTGAACACTCTATATATTCAGCAATAAATTAAGGCAAAATATTCACAGAAACCAGAATATAGTATTCACAATAATATAATATAATATAACCATTTATCACTAAAGTGGTCATATAGTTTTAAAAAAAGATATCATTCAGTAAGTCCTTAACTCAATCATCCTTAAGGAGCAATCCTCCTTAAGGAACACAAAGTCCAAAGGTCAAAGTTATGTTCACCCCTAGATCACATTGTCTTAATCTCTCAGTCAAAAATTCTTCTTTCTCCTTGATAGGAGATTATTTTCCAATCATCCTTAACTCAAACATATTTAAGGGGTATAAAGTACAACATACAAACTTCTCCCTCCCCTAGATCACAGTAAATCATGATCTTCTCAGTCATCACTAAGTACCCAAGGAGAGGGTTTTCATCTTGGCTTGAGGCTGGCTCCCAAATTCCATGGTTCCTCTTGCATACATCCTGAATCTATCCAACTGTTACCTGGATTCACAGGCAGGCAGCTCTCAGCTCCTCATCCAGTTCCTTGTGGAGTTCCCATTTCATATTGAAGTTCACACTGTCCAGTGCAACTTAAGTCCTTCACAGTTTCTATTTCTGGGAAGACAAAGCTTAACAGAGCCAGAACAACATTCATCCACATAGCCAGCACCATAATCAATTCACTATCTGCCTGTGAAATCAACACAGACCCATAAACAAGGTCTGAGAACTCAACACAGACCCACAGACAAGGTCTGAGAACTCAACATGAATCATTAGTATAGTTCCAGGACCTCTGAAACCTTCCTCCAGGACTTCTGTAAACAGACAAGAAAATCCTCTTTCAGGGCTTCCAGTAAGGTTCCAGTACTTCTGTACAAAGTATTACAAACACAAATCAATACAGACAAAACAGACAGAGTGCAGGCCACCATGAGTGTGTCTTCTCAGTTCTCCTCTCTCCCAGCTTGTGCTTCTGCTTTTATATAGTCATTATCTCCTCCATGTTCTGCCCACCTCTTATGTCCTTCCTGTTCCTTTCTTTGGCAAGTCCTTCCCATTGTGGGTTTCACAAGTTCTGTTTCTTAACAAGGACTTGATATAATCACAGGCAAGACTCAACTCTAACAAGGTGCAAAGTACTTGTTTTCTTGCCATTACAACTACCTATTTGATCTTAAACATACATTTATCTTTATAATTGAATATCATTATTTCTGATGTTCCCCAACTCCACTTTCACATAATTACTCTATGCCAGGAAAATCTGATATGGAAGCAAAGGGTCTATTCCTTTTTTTCCCCTCTTAACTCTATGTCCTAAACACTCTAAAAGACCTTTCATAATGGGAACTAATGCAAGACTCATTCTCTCTGAAATCTGCCATAAATACTGCAGATGGTTAAGTGTTTGGGATTCAAGAAGCCCTTCTGAATATACAGTAAACAGAAAAAAAATTAAAATGTCAATATGTCCCTAATGAAGTGGGTTCATGTAGGCAATTATTGAACCTTTTTATGGTAGTACAATAGAAATTAAATAGGATGGAATGGCTTTAAATGAATTTGAAGGCATAAATTGCTATAAATTGTGCCTCACAAGTAATCTTCCAATTTTAGGAAAGTAGATAGACAAGAAAGCTTTAAAACAAGGTTAGTTTCCAATTAGTTCAAAAACTGAATCCTCTGAAATGGTCACAGTTTATGAATTTGCAATGCATATTTCAATTGGATTGGAACTAATTACAATATTTTACATATAAATATGATTTCAAATTTGCATATGTGCAACCATTTCAGGGAATTCATTATTCACAATAATTGAGACCTAGCTGAATTCATCTTCAATCTGGAAATGACAATATACATGAAAATAAATTTTGGCAAGGCATTTCCAGCATCAAACTTATCTAAAAGGTGGAAATAGGGAAGAGACTTATGGAGACAATGTTAAAAATTGGGGGAAATAAATCAGCTTTTCTGAATTTACAGAATGGTAGTCATTTCTCATAGATATTCATGGCTGAATTACATTCAAAGATAAATACATGAAAACTTCATCTCAAACTCTTTTCTGGATCTTTATCTAGATCATATCCTTTAACTGTAGGGGAGGTCCTTTTCTCCTCTCCCTCTATACAATTTTACTTAATAATCTCATCAGCTCCAATGGATTTAATTACCATTTCTATGTTAAAAATTCTCATATCTACCCATCAAGCCCCAATCTCCCTATCGACCTCCAATTTTGCATCTCTAACTATAGACATCTCAAACTGTACATCTAGTAAATATCTTAAACCCAACATGTCCAAAATGAAACAATATATTTCCCCCTAAAATCCACCTCACACAACTTCCCTTATACAGTAGAGGGCAAGACCATTTTTCCAGTCTTTCAGGCTGGTAATGTAGGTATCATCCCTGACTCCTCACCATCTCCCACCCTACTTCCCTATCCTCATATGCAATCTGCTGCCAAGACCTCTTTATTTTACCTTTGCCACATCTCTCAAATATGTCCATTTCTCTACTCTGACATTGCCACCATTATAGCGAATGTCCTCACCACCTCATACCTACATTGTTCTAATAGTTTCACAATGGATCTTCTTGCCTCAAGTTGCTCTTCCCTCTAATCCATCCTCCATTCAGCCACCATACTGATTTTCCTAAAGTCTAAGTTTAAACATGTCATTCCCCTGTTCAATAAACTCCAGTGCTTCCCTATTCCCCCAGAATCAAATACAAAATGCACTCAGCATTCAAAGTCTTTCATAACCAAACATGCACTTAACCCTGTTTGCCTCAGTTTCCTTATCTGTAAATATGAACTGAAGAACCAAATGGCAAATCCCTTCAGTGTCTTTGCCAAGAAAATTACAAATGAGGCCACTAAGAGTTGGACACAAATGAACAACAACAATAAAAATTGTGTCTAGGATGAAATTTAGTTGTAGCTGGTAGACATTTAAACCCTTCCTAAACTGAGCTCCCATCTGCCTTTCTAAGTTTATTAGAAATTACTCCTTTTTAAAAAATGAAATTTATTTTTTTTATTTAACATTCCTGTGCCTTCTCTCTTCCCATGCACCCCCAATGGAAAAAAAAAGAAAGAAAAACAACATATATCTATGTCTATATTTATGTCTATATGTATACACACATATACATCCATATATATGTACATATACATATATACATGAACATGCACACATATGTATATGTGTTGTGTGTGCATATATATATGTATTTATAAATACACATTATATATAAGCAAATAAAATTCCCACTCTGGACATGCCCTCCAATAAACATTTCATTCTATACTCTGATTCCAGCACATCTTTATCCCGAGGTGGATAGCATGTTTCATCATGAATCCTTTGTAAAAAAAATGTTTTCATATATTGCACTGATAAAGTTGTCTTTCAAAGTTTTTTTAGTAATGTCACTGTTATTGTATAAATTGTTTGTAAATAAAATTCTCTTTACTTCATAAGTTCATATAACTTTTTAGAAGTTTCTCTTAAGCCATACCTTTCATCATTCCTTATACAATAATAGTGTGCCACCAAATTCATATACCAGAACTCATTCAATTTTTCCTCTTTTTACTTCTTTATCGACATAAAAATATCTACTATAAATATTTTTGCAGGTAATATCTGAGTTTGAGAGACCCACTTTCTTGGCAATTAATCATTTTATTAATCATGCTAGTGATAATTAATAAAAGGGGTCAGTGGCACTCTCAAATGCTAAAGACCCCTTATGGAATCCATTCACTGCTTATATGCCCTTGGAAGAGTGGGTGTTCCACAATGTGGCAATCAACTTTTTTTGGTTAACAAATAATGAGAGAATGAATACTAGAAGAGGTGGGATTATTCTAATGAGGGTCTCAGGGACATGACTCTGTTCACTTAGTCTGGGTCAAAAATACTTATCTATAACCATATAACTCCATCTAGGGTAATCTAGAGAGGGGAAAAAAAGGAGAGCCCACTTTTTCCCAGATTTGTCTGAGGAAAACACAAGTGTTTATCCATCAATTCACCTAAACTTTACCTTTGGAACAAATCTGAGTTTTCCTTCTTTCCATCAGCCCTGTTGTTCAAAGGCTGCCTGAATAACCTACAGAGGGAGATTTCTAAATGATGAAATAAGAAAGAGAAAAAACCTTACTCCTCACTCAATAATTGCTTTTTAATACAACCTAGAAATAATCATTTCTCTTATTATGAATACATACAAAATATTGTATATAAAACACACATAGTATATATTCTAAAGCATAACCAATAAAATGTGAATATGTGTGCATGTGTCTGTGTGTATACATCCTTTTCCTCTTTCATTGCCTTCTCTGTGTTATAGACCTGGTAATGGTATTTCCGGGTTAAAAGAGATGTGTGGTTTAATAATTTGGGGAAGTATTGGAGAGTTCCAAGTTGCTTTCCAGTGTGGTTAGACCAGTTCACAGCTCCAAACACAATATACTGCTGTGCATGTTCTCTCACAGCTTTTCAAGAATTTACCATTTTTTCTTTTTTGGCAATTGTTATAATCTTATGGGTATAGAAAGAACCTCAAAGTTGTTTTGATTTGCCTCTTTCTAATTAGAAATTTAGAGCAATTTTTTCCCTATAAATATTTTGATAGCTTGATTTTTTTTCCTTTTGGAAAACTGCCTGCTCATATCCTTTGATCATTTATCAATACACATGTCATGACATTCCATCTCTTATCTCTGTAAGAAAAGACAGTGTTTATTCCCCATGTGTAAGATTTACCTTTTCCTCCCTTCTTCCTCTTTAGAATGCCCTTTTTATGTTGAGTCAGCATAACACCCACCTTTTATAAATAACTTTCTTGATCTCTCGGCCACTATTGAATTGTCCCTCAAAAAATGCCTTTATCTATTTGTGTATATGTTTAAAGGTACATCTTAATCTCCCTTGATAGAAAGGAAACTTCTTGAAGTCATGGACTGTTTCCTTTTTATTCTTATATCCCTAATACTCAGCACAATGGTTGGCACTTATTTGACATTTAATAAATATTTGGTGATTGAGAGATATTTCAATTTAGGAGCAGGTCTAGCAGAAAATCTAGGTGCAAATTTGAATAACACAACTTTTTATGCACCTCATTTTAGGATTTTTTTTTGCTGCTTTGAAAATTACACAGAAAACTATTTTCCAGCAGTTTAGTTGAGAATACAGTCAATTTGAGGACAGGGTGTATGATGAAGGAGAAAGAAAGGTGTTGATGATTGTCTGCCCTCTACGACTCCTGAATAAAGATCCCTGTAGTGTGTGCTTTAAAAAAAGGGAAAAAAATCCTTGTTAGTTTTAACATTGTTGAGAAGAAAAAGTAATGGCATTATTCCTAAGGGCTTGGAAAGCAATGTTGTGATAATAAATGCTTGGCTTTGGATGACCTGGAATTAAGTACTTCAGTTTTCAATTGGAATTTCTTAACCTAGACATTTTAAATTTCCCCTGAGATGTAATAACAACTTTTATGGGTTTATGTTTTCCTTTAAGGCATCCCTATGATGTTTCATGACAGGCCAGTTTGTGACTATAAATCTTGCACATTACTACATTTTTCCCTGATGTAAATGAACATGATTCAAAAGGTATACTATACTTCAGAGAATTTTAACCTTTGTATGATACTGATTTAGGAGACAGGAAGAGAATGAGATAGTCTTTTAAAATCCTGTTCAGTATTTAATCTCTGTTGCAGCTCACCTTGCCCAGCAAGGCAGAACAGCTAATCCCCCTGAAGATCAGAAATCATTGCTGTTCTATAAATCATCTAACAAGAGTTTCTCTAAATATCTGTCCATATAATTTCCCCATCAGAAAACTGTCAAGTTTGATCTCACTAATCCCTAGCATAGAACATTCCAACTGTACATTGATAATAAAAACAATTTATTAGCAGGACTTGCTTATTCAAATAAATATATAAGTATAAATGTACATAGACATGTTCCTTCCTCAATCAGGAACATAAGTCAAATCAATTCAACAAGCATTTTTTTCATGCATTTACCACTTGCTATCTGTGTTAAGTAATTGGGCTACAAGGAAAGGGCAGAAATAATCCTTAATGAAACTCACATTCTAATAGGGTAACAAAATAGAAAATACAAGTGACTACACAAAACAACTAAGTATTGGACTATTCCTGTTGTGAACTCCAGAAAATAGCTCTTGAAAAGTGAATATGTTGTGCAAGGGTTCTTGCAACAGAGGGTTCTCTTCAGAGAAAGATTGTTTGTGGAAATAACTAAAGTATACACACGAGCACTTCTAAGTATTATCCTGATTTTTTTTCAAGGATCCAAGGCAGATTCCCCATATTTTCCTTCAAACTGTGGAATACTTCTCAGTAAAATGATTAATAATAACAAATCATATTACTATAGTGCATTAAGGTTTATAATTCACTTTCCTCACAACCCCATGAAATAATTAGTGCTTGTATTATTATTTACATTTTATGGATGAAGAAACTGAGTATCAGAGAGTTTAAAGGACTTTAAATGATATACCACAAATAGTAAGTATTATCTCCAGAACTCCAGCACAGACCTTGTAACTGTAGGTCCACAACTTTGACTACAAAAACATATGAAGATTTAGCTCAAGTTTTTCTTTAGAAAAATCTATCTACCACTCTATTATTAATAAGCCTTTGTCAGATAACATCTATCCAGAAAGACATGTTCTTACTGCTCATCAATTTGCAGAGGCATGAGTCTGGGATGAGAGATCATTTCTGGCTATCTTAAATATTTAATTAACTATTTTGAACAAACACATAACTTCAGTATAGCAAAGTATATCAGTTTGAAATTAATGATATTATGAAACATTTCAGTGGGTTAAACCGTTAAGAAGTTATCCATATCCATAGGCATATTTTTTTTCCAAAAGTATTTTTTTGCTATTATGAAAATTAAATATTTATTGACATACATTTTGGAGAGTACTACTGAGACATGTTTTTTTCCCTGAATGCTAAAACAGCAGGGCTAATTGTGAGCTTGATATATATGATCTTTAATGCTTTGATGAGCTGAAAAATAAATGATTAAATTTTGTGGAACTCAAGGCATCTTAACGTTTATCTGTTAATTAAATAAATTTTAAAACATCTTTACTATGTTCCTGGCAGCATGTTAGGGAAAACAAACAAAAAAAAGTTCCCAACTTCAAGGAGACATCAGGAAAGGTTGCATGCAGGAGATTATTTGAGTAGAGTTTAAGGAAATAAGGAATTCTAAGAGGTAGAAGGGAAGAGAGAGCTCTTCTGGAGCACAGTCAGGGCTAAGAAGGGAGATGGGACATCATAGATCTGATGATTTTTTATGGTCTCTTAAAAATTCAGCATAGACAAAATTTCAGTGCTCTATAGACCTGGGTTTCATAGTGGTTTAAGGCATCAAATAACTCAAATTGGTCTAGGGTCAAGGGGAATATATTACACAATGAAAGCGGCAATGGATGAGATTTAGTTGGAGAGCTCATTTTGAGGAGGAATGGCAAGATAATCATCACATCCTTAATTTTCTATAGATACACAAGGAAATATTTCTTAAATAGACAAATATTGCAATACAAAGGCCAGTCTTCATGGTAGCAATGCACACGTGCAAAAAAAGAAAGTAAATGCCACTTTCCTAACTAAAGCCACTGAGAACAATTTGTTTAAGATGCATATATGGCATTCTGCTACAAGATTCCACCAGTTGCAAAGGGTGAAAAAACACAGCTTGAGCAAAGGAAAATCAATAGCCACAATATTAGAAACCCTTTGGGATCAAATCAAATTATAGCAACAGGGTTCTCTACTTCATATAGTTTGAATATCTTTTTCCACACCTGACCAATATAAAATAATTTAAAAGAGTGCACCATAATTATTGGAATAGTAGAAATGATGTATGAGAAACAATTAAAAAATCCCAAATATCTACAGCCAACTGAGCACTGACTGATGGAAAAAATGATGACAGTTTACAGATATTTGAAATAAATATTTAAGAGGGGAAAATTATTTTGTAAGTTAGAAAGAGGAATGGTATGTAAAAGTAATTCCTAAAAGTAATAGGTGGAAATTAACAAACAGAAAATGTAAGTTGAATATAGAAGTTTGACTCTGTGAGTGACCTGTATTGAATTGTTGGATATTATCCAACAAAAAGTAGAAAAGCTTCATTGCTTGGGAAATTTAAAATTATATTCAAAGAAACAGTTCTAATAAAGTGAGATGAGCGAAAGTATATGAGTTTATGGAACCAAAGAAATTAATAAGAAACTATCAAACTGGAAGCTAATGAAAGTTTCTATTCAATTTCTTTCCATATAATATCAACATTTTACATAATCCAACAGAGGGGGAACTGTGCATATTTTAATATTCAAGATAATTAATATTGCTTAGGATATTAAGTAGTTAGCATACTATAAAGTTTGCAACATGCTTTACAAATATTATCTTATTTTATCTGGCCTACAGACTTGGGGAATAGGTGCTATTATTGTCTTTATTTTCCTTATTCTTCAGATGTGATAGGGACTGTGATAGGTTAATGACTTTCCAAGAATAACAAAACTCATAAATATTTGAGATCAGATTTGAACTCAAGTCTTCCTGACTCCAGGTTGATCACTCTATCCACTATATTACCTGATATTAATATTTAATTAGAAATTCATAAATTATATATGATATACATTAATATTTAATGTGTATTGATATAATATTAATTATATCACCCAATATTAATATTTTCATCAAAAATTAATCCTCATATCACACATTATCTAAAATAATATGCTATTTTAAAATATTTTTATTTTCTGAGGCAAAAAAATACAATTTTTAAAGGTATAAAAAGGTGGCTTTTTTTTAATGTTGTTCATATGAAGAAAAAACAATACCAAATTAGAATATACAAGTGTCTCTCTGGCCTGTCATTTTAAAGTGCCAACTAGTTTTTTTTTTTTTACTGAAATATAAATTTTTAGTGTTGCTTAACTTTTTAATGGAAGAATAGTTAATAGACACCAAATTCAAAGTGTCTGCTTGTGGTTCCATCCTTTTAATAGTACTCTAAACATTTAGAAAAACCCTGCTGACAAAAGTAATTTCAATGGAAAATAGCCCAAGTCTCCATTGGGAGTTTCCTGCAGTATAACTAGGCATAGAGGGGGAAAAGGAGAAAAAAGGTGGTTGATCTGCTTCATACACTTTGTTCACTTTCACCTTTATAGTAGAGAATAAGTACACTATCTGAGTAGGACTGATAATCCACCACCACTACTTGTTGCATGAGTAAACTTATATCTATGTATCTTATTGTATAAATTCATATTTGGTCTAAGCTTGGCAAGTTAATTCAAATTATTAGGGAAAACTAAAATTGCCTTTTGTTCCCACAGCCACTTAATTATGAAAAGAAGAAGTCCTACACTCTCAACATAGAAGGAGCAAATACACATCTTGATTTCCGATTTTCTCACTTGGGCCCATTTAAAGATGTCACCATGCTGAAGATCATTGTGGGAGACGTTGATGAACCACCACTCTTTTCAATGCCTTCTTATGTTATGGATGTTCATGAGAATGAGAAGATTGGAACAGTGGTTGGCACAGTGGCTGCTCAAGATCCAGACAGTGCTAATAGCTTAGTAAGGTACAGTTAAATGAAAAAAGCTTTTTAGTTATTTAAATGTTGATTAGGCACCTACAAGAAGCTGGTTTCCCCACACTTTATTTTCACCAAATATGAATGCTACAACAGCATTTAAGAACCTCCCATTTGGGAATAGCTTGATTTGTATATCAAGTTATTCTAGCGATGAATATCCATGCCTGTGGTTTAGAGTTGAAGAAGAAAAATAGACTTCTGTATGGATACGTGTGTGTGTGTGTGTGTGTGTGTGTGTGTGTGTGTGTGTTGAGGAGAATAACTACATTATTTGGTCTTTATTAAAATGACTGATCAGGAAGGCAAGGGAAAAGAACATAATGAGGGTACATTTTCATTGTAAAAATATACCAAAATTTCAAGCTGAGAAGAGGAAATTCCTCTAAGACATGATAGATAAACAATGAATTTCTTCAAGTGGTACTCTCATAGCCAGCATACATTTCTTGTCTCAAATAGATGAATCCTGAGGAACCCCTCTGATCAATCATCATATACAAAAGAGTATGTCTTGTGTGTAATTATGATATCGTTCCAAAGTGGTCTTTTACAACCTACAAATTTTATTCCTGGAACTAGGTGATATTATCAATAAATTAATATAAAATAATTATCCTAGGTATATTACTAAAATCATACTACTTCTGAAAAATAAACTTTTCAGACTGGGACCAAGTTCTTTTTTAGAAAAGAAAAAAAATTTTCCCTGAGATTAACTGTCTTGTTAAATGTTACAGATCTGCAAGATATTTTCCCTTCTGAGGAAAATAAAATATTTTTTATTTCTGAATTTACATGATTATATCAATAATTGGTAAATATAGAATATATTTTTCAATCAATAAATTTATGCATTTTATTGAATACTTTTTGTGCTAAGTACTTTGGGGAATATGGAATTATAAAAAATGGCAGTTCTATATGGAAATTACAAAAAGTCCAATTGGGGAAATAAGGACATCATATATAAATCAATATACAATACAAAACGGTATAATACAATGGAAGCAGCTAGGTAGTATAGTGAAGAGAGTGTCAGGCTTAGAGTTATGATGACTTATCTTCTAGAATTAAAATCCAGCCTCAGACACTTATTAGTTATTTGACCCTGGGCAAGTCACTTAACCCTGTTTGCTTCAGTTTCCTCATCTATAAAATGAGCTAGAGAAGGGAATGACAAATAACTCTATGATCTTTGCCAAGAAAACTGCAAATGGGGTCACAAAGAGTCAGACATGTCTTAACTGAACAACAACAATGTAATTAGTACCTAAATTTCATATTGCAGAATATCTGTGTTGCAGAACTTTAAAAATTATTAAAAGATGGAATAGTTATGAAAGGTTTGTTGGATGATATGTGATTTTATCCAGGCCCTAAAGGACTTTGATGAATGGAAAGAAAAGAGGATGTTATTCAGATGAGGGATCATGAAAAGAGAAGCAAAAAAAATGAGTAGTGAATATAAAGAAGCCCAGGCTGTAAATTGAAAAAGAAAATGAATAGGACAGGGTGGGGGCAGATTACTGAGTCTTAAGAAAGTTAAGGACTTCATGTAGTAAGAAATAGGAAGTCACTGACAGGTTTTATGTAGATCAGGCACATAGTAAAAGGAGTATTTCAGAAAGATTGATTTGGCAGCAATACATAGAATGGATAAAAAATAGGGAGCAGAGGGAGACAGAGAAGTTAATAAGGAAAACTATTATAGTTCTGCAAGTATAAGTACTGAGGGTCAAGGGTTAAAGGAATAGAAAATAGTGAAGGTATTTGAGATACATTTTAGAAGAAAAATAAATAGGCCTTGGGAATTAATTAGATATGAAGTATACCTGCTAAGAATCATAGAATTTTACAAGTAAACAAATTAAAAAAGGTACAGTGATCTAGTCAAATCACCCTCCACCAAGAGTCAGAACCCAATCCAAAGTCATTGTTCCCTAGCACTGAGAACATTGCTCTTGTTATCACATGTAATGATAGAGAGAAATGAGACAAAGCTACCTAATATCTGAGTCTGCAAGACTCAGTGTGGCTTTCAAAGAGTTACCACAGTAAAACTTGTTTAAAAAATGTGATCGAGTAAAATAGCATATCAATCAAATTTGTTTAAGAACCCAAATCAAACAAATGAAAATATTTCATTATGCCACTTTGGTTGTAAAATTTATGCTTCTATGAATGCCTCTAATGAATCTATTCATATGATCTGCAAAAAATAAATGGGATAGTGGAGGCTAGATGGTGCAGTGAATAGAGCACTGGTCCTAGAGTCAGGAGTACCTGAGTTCAAATCCAGCCTTAGACACTTAACACTTACTAGCTGTGTGACCTTAGGCAAATCACTTGATCCCATTGCCCTGCATTCCACCCTCCAAAAAGCAAAATAAATTTAAAATAAATGGGAGAGCAAAAACCTAATGGTTAAGGGGAGCAAAAATACCAAACCATTTCAAACTGTTATTTTTTATCAATATAAAAGAATAAATTTATGTATTGCTTTGAAAAAAATGTTTCACGATTCTTTGTATCTTACAGATACAATCACAATTTCCAGAAAAATTTAAAGGAGATATAAGGCGGTTTTGAGTTGAGATGAAAATTCCCCACAGACTGTATAGTGAACCAAATTAAACAAAACACTTTAATGAAACATTTTTTTCTCTAGAGACTGAGCTTCTATTATTTCACTAAATTTTGTTGTTATTATTCATCATTGAGAGGGAACAGACATTATTAGAATTTCATAACCAGCACTATGCAAAAATGAGTTGTTCATAAAAGTTAGCTCCTGTCATGTCAGTTTGACCACCTTTGTCTATAAAATAAGGGTATTTTACCAGATCATCTGTTATATCTCTTATAGCTTTGTCTACAATCATATTATACTTTGAATTTTTTCCTACCTCAGACTCTCATTGCCACTGTAGTACTCTGAAATCATCCCATAGAATTGCTTCTTCTATAAGACCTCAAATGTTCAAAATCTACTCTGAAACTGAGTATTTCTCTTCCACCTGTCCCAATCCTCCCCACTGTACTTGGCCTTTGGATCTTATGATAACCTTGAATCCTTTATCATTTTGTACTATCCTCTTGAATTTAATTTGTTCCTAACCATATAAACTTATTAGCATCTGAAATATCTCATCTTTTGCCAATATTTCCCTTTTAATTCCCAAACAGGAAAAATCCCTTTTATCTGATTTCTCAACCCAATACTTTTGGAGAAATCAATGACATGATATTTACCAGTTACACTTACACATCACTTCTGTTCAGGAATTATTTTTATTCACCTTACACATAAATTGTCATTCAATCATTTTCCAATCATCTTGTTCTGCTAGTCTCATCTTTGCCTACCTTATTATCAGTAAAAAAAATTTCACCTACCTCATACTGTATAATGAAGATGGCAACCAACCTAACTTTAACTCTCAAAGTTTCCTCTTCTTTATTTCAGAATATCTTTGTATCTTTACCTATCCCATTTTCCTTTCCTCTTAAAATATTATTTATTTTAACACTTTTATTTTTAAAATAAGTAGCTAAATCTTTGCCAACACAAAAGAGCTGCAATAAATATTTGTATACACATAAGTGCTTTTTTCCCTTTAATCCCTTTGGTGTACAGATCTAGCAGTAGCTTTCAGTGGGTCAAAAGGCAAGCATAGTTTTAAAGCTCTTTGGGCATAGTTTCAAATTGTGTTCTAGAAAGGTAGGACCAGTTCATAACTCTACCAGTTATTCTTTAGTATATCTATTTTCCTTTATCCTCTCTAGGAACTGTAATTTCTGATAAGTATTGGCTACTACCTCAGAGTTATTTCAACTTGGCTTTCTCTAATCAATAATGATTTAGAGCATTTTTCTATAAGTGTAGATAGCTTTGATTTCTTTTGAAAATTGCACATTTATATCTTTTATGTAGTTTACCTGATTATCTTTTAATTAGGTCTATTTTTCCTCTTGCTTTTTATGGGATTATGATTGTTACCTCTGCCTTTTTTTTTTTACTTCATATGAAGTAGCCTCTGTTCCTGCCCTTTATTTTACTTCTGTGTATGTCTTTCTATTTCAAATGTGCATCTTCTAAAGAACACATTGTTTGATTGTGGTTTGTAATCATTCTGCTATCTACTTCCATGTTATGGGTGAGCTCATTCCATTAATATTCACTGTTATGATTAATAACTGTGTATTATTCTCAATCCTAATGTCTTTGGTTTCTTATTCTCTCTTTTTATCTTGTCCCTGCTCTAAAATCTATTTTGCTTCTAGACAATGATTCCCTTAATCTATTATTTATCCCCAACTATATGGACTATTTGTCCGCAACCTGTGGTAGAGCCTTCTAAGCTTATAATGGTCTGATCAGCCATGGTCAGACACACTGTACCTTGACCCTGACATGGTGATATCATTTTGGTCCCCTTCAAGCATGAAGGACAGACAACAAAGATTTTACCCTCTGGATCTAAGATATCATAGTAATTTTCCTTGATAATTTCTTGAAATGTGATGTCTAGGCTCTTTCTTTGGCTTTCAGGTAGTCCAAAAATTTTTAAATTATTTATACACATTATGTTCCCCATATAAGTTGTCTTTTTGCAATGGATATTTCACATTCTTTTCTATATCTTTTCATTCTTTCTACTCCCCTTTATTGTTTCTTGATGTTTCATAGTCATTAACTTTCCCTCAGACAATTCCAATTTTTAAGGAATTATTTTCTTCAGTGAGATTTTTGTACCTCTTTTCCCATTTGATCAATTTGTTGTTTTTTTTTAAAGTTCTTTTCTTCAGTACTTTTTGTGCCTCTATTACCAAGCTGTTAATTCAAAATTTTCTTGCATCACTCTCATTTCTTTCCCCATTTTTTTTCCTTTACCACTCATCTCTTTCTTTAACTCTTCCAGGAATTTATATTGGATTTAGGGTCCAATTAACATTTTTCTTTTAGATTTTGTTTGTAGGTGTTTTCACATTTTTGTATTCTTTTGAGTTTATGTCTTGGTCTTCACTGCTACCATAGTAACTTTGTATGGTCAAATTATTTGTTGTTGTTCTTGTTGTTTGTTCATTCTCCCAGCCTACTTCTTGACTGAACTTTATTTTAAAGTTGAACTTTGCTCCCCTAGGGTAGGTGAGGCACTATGTAAAGCTCCAGGCTTTTTTATGTTGCTGTTTTCAGAAGTAGTTCTGGGGCTTTTTGTTTTCAGTGTTTTAGTGGTGGTACGATCCAAGGGAAAATCTGGTCTTAACACACGGGGGACCCTGGCCTCCTGTAACTGCACAGGTTGGGGATTTTTTCTTCATTGTCCTTTGAACAGAGTTCCTGTTGCCTTGTGACCAGTCCTAGCACTCCTCTACACCCTGGATCGACAGTCCATATGGACAATAGTGATGCCAGTCAGTTCCAGCTGTTCCCAGCACCATTAAAGGGTCCTCTGTAATATTTTATGGGCAATTGTCCAACACCCTTACAGTCTCTGGGATGAAAACCTCTGTTGCCCCAACAGCATGTGTAGATTCCAGATGGACCTCTATCCTGATGCCACAAACTACTTCTGTTGATATCTTAAGTTTCCTTAGGCTGGAAAAAAATCTTACTCCTACTTTTTGTTGGTTTTGCTGCTCCAAAATTTGATTTGAAGATTTCTTTTAAAGTTATTTGGAGAAGAATGTTGAGATGATTCAACTGGGTAGCTGCCCATAATCCATCATCTTAGCTCTGCCCTGACCCTTTCTATGTCTTTGATTCCATTTCTCCCACTTCCTCTACAACCTTGTTCATAAATTATTACATTTCTTGAGATACCTGGGGTGGAAGTGGGATATGGTAATATCTAGAACATGAGAAACCACTTTCACAGATACACACACACACACACACACACACACACACACACACACACACACACACTTTCTCTCTCTTTTTCCCTGAATTGTCTTCACTCCTGGCCAAGAAGTGAAAAGTAACTCAAAATACATAAGAGGGCATCCTTATGAGAGAGGTTATACTTTCAGTTAAATTGAAGATTTTCTGCCTGCAATCTGATTCCATATTATCTTTCCAGCCTTCTAACTCAGTACTTCTCCATATTTATGTTATATTTTAGCCAGAATGAGCTACTTATTTTTTCCTGAATAGTCCTTATTTGGGGGCTTCCATGTTTCTTTGCTCATCCCATTTCTTCTGCCTAGAATATTTCTTTTTGCCCCTGATCTATCTGCTGAAATTCTTCAAGCCCTTTCTTAAGTGTCATATCATCCAAACAATTTTCCATCAAATCCCAAAATGAAAATCAACTTTCTCCTCTTAACCCCAATGTCATGTACCTTGCCTTATGTTGTACAATGTGGTTTATTATAATTTAAACATGCTTTTATTTCCCTAATAGGGCCTAAATTATCTCTGGTCTGGTACTAGGACTAATGCATATTGGTATATCACCATAGTCTTCATGGTTTCAAACTCAGTGTTTTGCAAATAGTATTTGTTCATTAAAATAACTACCCTCTCTGAACCTCCTATCAGTTTCCTCCTACTTTCATGCTCTTAAACCTATTGAAGTCTGTATGTTCTCTCCTCGCTGCTCATTGTTATAATTCAACCAGGCTTTCCTCTCTACAGCAGCCCTCAAATGCTGGTCTTTACTTAATCAAAACCTATTTGTTTCTTATCTTATCCTTTTAGGACTTTCCTAGTTTCCTAACTCATAGAATGTATGAAATAGAGCTAAAATTATTAATGACTGATAATATGGTGTTTAAATAAATTCTATAGATAAAGCTAAGTACCTTAACTCAAAGACATGTGTTTCTAATAGTGGATATTTTAGGCATTGTTGCAAGCTGGTGGAGATAGATTGTATACAGCAGTGCCCTTCAAATTATGCCTTACAAGAAAACACCCAATTTTCTCAGAATGAGACCTAATATTTAGAAAATACTTACTATCATTACTTATTATTATTAGCACAATAACTCTAATAATATAGTGCATTGTTATTACAAAACCTGAGGTGTACATTTCCTTGTTTGATCATAGTAACTTCTTGAACTATGTAGTAAAATTATTATTTTCATTTTACTCATGATACTACATTGTTAAGTCCAGGGATAAAGAAGAAAGATTATGACAAAGGGATATCTGGGAGACACATATGTTTAAGACAACAATATCTTAGCACCATTATTTGTTTAATGGAGGACTATCCTATCAGGTTGATTTTAGCTAGTGCCCCATAAAACCATTATTTACCTCAATAATAACTAACTCTATAAAAAGAATAAATGAGCATTGCTTTTCTTTAGTTTCTTTAAAAAATAGACTATACAAGTAAGATAAGTGTTGCAGGGACCTCATTCAAGTGGAATGAATTCATAGCTATTTTTTGCCATAATTATACATAATATTTATTCTTAATTTTACTAAAAAATGTTCCATCCTGCATGAGAGCCTTTGGTTCATACAGAAAATAATAATCAAAAATAAAACCCCAGAATTTAACAAATAAAAAATCAAATCTTAAAACTCTGCCTTTCCAGGGAACAAATGTTTGTCTAATTAAGGAAAATTATAATGAACAGATGTACCTTTTAATGCACATCAAAATGCAATTAACTCTAGGTTTGTAAAATTGTCAAAGAAAGTTTGAAATCTTTGAAGCATTTGTAGAAATGTCCCTCAACCCGGCATTTTGTAATTCAATTCTGGAACCTATTAGTTGGAAATATTTTTATTTCAAAGAGTTTATTCAGGGAAAGATTTGTTTTTTACCAGTTCATATGGGGAACCTGCAATTACATAAAAGGACCATCACAAAAACATTTTAGTAATTCAGAGCCATGTTGTCTCTTACTATTGAGGTAATACTGAAAACAAAAGAATAAAAATGTACTAAATTAGGAAGGAAAAATAAATGTCAGTAGAAGGTTCAAGTAGCTACTCAATGACTATTTCATGGAGAAGTCATGCAAGGCAAGCATTCACATGGAGATGAGAAGAAAGGAAAGAAGGATGCTTTAGAAATCTCTCTCAAGAACTTTGGAATTGATGGGGAGACTTGGTAGATACTGGCACAGGATGGCCCAGCATGGTGTGCTCACATCAAAGAAGGTGATGTGTTCTATTAGCAAAGCAGAATTTCAGTAGCTTAAAACAAAAACAAAACAAACAGCAACAACATAAGATATATAAATTGAAAGTCATCTGTATGCCAAATATTCATATGGACTATTTTTGCCTGACCTGTGTTAGAGCCATCAGATCTCATATTGTTCTGATCAGTCACAGTCAGACATGAATGCAAAGGGAAAAAATATCCTTGTACTCAAATAAATTGTGAATACAAAATGTACACAGATAATTATATTGAAAGAAGACAGTGCTTAGAATCAGAAAGCCTGGGTTCAAATTTCCAGCTCTGCTTCTTACTCTGTGTGACCTTTGGTAAATTACTTCCTTTGGTCTCAATGTCCATATTTTTAAAATGAGGGAATTGATGACCGTTAAGATCTCTTTCATCTCTAAATCTATAATTTCTCCTGAGAAAGCACTTTGATTAGGGATAGCATACAAATAATTGTGAAGATACTTTTTTTTAGGTTATGGTAAGAGACAAATTTAAAAAAATAGCATTCAAATATAGACTATTCAAATAATCAATAAGTCTCAAATAATCACCAGAAAAATGCATAGTAATCACAAGGGAAATGGTTCTTTTTGTTACAGGACTACAGAAGGTTAATTTTTTTAAGTAAAGAGATTCAAACCACTTGATTACCGGTTGTCCATAAATGTTGAATTTAATTCAGCAAAAAAAAAAAAAATGCAAAGTCTGAAAAATCCCTATTTCAGAGAATTTATATTGTATTAGAATGAGAAGAAGAGTAAAGTAAATAAATGCAAAATATATAAACTATATATAAAGTAACACAAGGAATTTCAAGAGATAAAGGGAGGATGGGGTTGTAAGAAAATCAAGAAAGGCCTTTGGTAACTGGAATATGGTCTAAAGTAAGTTAAGGATTCTACAAGGCAGAGATGAGAAGTTATCATAGAAGTTCCACCTCTTCCACAAAAGGAATGCATTTCAAAGTCTAGTTTTGAGAACAATAGAGGGATAAAGTTTGATTAGAAAGGAGAGTAATGTGAAATTTTCCTAGAAAGAAAGGTAGGAACCACATTGTGGAAAGTTTTAAATACTAGGCTTCAAATTTAGGTTTTTTTATGTTGTTTTTGTTGTTGTTGTTTATCCTATTGGCAACAAGAAGTCATTGAAAGTTTTTGAGGGATAATGTGGTCATGGCTGTGTTTTAGGAAAATAAATTTGGTAGCTGTGTAAGGATGGATTGATGAAGAGAGGGACTAGAAGGAGAGAGATGAATTAGGAGGTTATAAATATTAGATTATGAGTAGAACCCAGATGTTCTGGATTCCAAAGCCAATATTCTGTCTGCTGTCACTTCCCAATACTACATTACCACTTCAGTTAACTGGTTGGTTGGTTTTTTTTTTTTTTTTTTTGTGGAATGCTGTTTTGTTGTGCAGTTGCTTCAGTCATTTTCCATTCCACATGATCTCATTTTTTGTGGAGGGAGCAGTTGTTTATTGATAAAGATACTAGAGTGGTTTGTCATTTCCTTCTCCAACTCATTTTACAGATGAGGAAAATGAGGGAAACAAGGTTAAGTGACTTGTCCAGGGTCACACAGCTGGTAAGTATTTGAGGTCAGCTTTGAACTCATGTCTTCCTTACTCCAGGAATGTCTTTAGATTTATACTTAAGAGACATTTGGGTTCAAATCCCATTGATAAATATTTGACCAAAGTAGTATCACTTAAACTCTCTAAGTCTCAATTCTTTCATGTGTAAAAAGGGACTAATAATACTTTGTCACAGAGTTGTTGTGATTATCAAAATTGATAATGTATTCAAAATACTCCATAAGCCTGAAAGTCTTTATCAATATTTAGTTACTATTATTCAGACGTAATCCATGTTGCATGCAAATAAGTTCCATTTTAACTGGTGTTCAGGAGAGGAGAAGAGAATATCATTTGAGAAGCTACTCATGGTATAACATAGGAGATAAACATTATATGTATATGTATATACATATATGTATGTATGTGTGTATGTATAATAAACTTTTCTTAATGTGTGTGTGTAGCATTGTTTTACTTCAGATATAAATAGATGCCTGGTGTAATGAGATGTTTCATTTGCTGTTGTAACAATATTTGGAAGCACTGCTTGGGCCTGGTGGCTGGCCTGCTGAAAAGTTGGGGCCAGCAGCCTGGCCTCGCTTTTTCATTACAGCAAGGCAATCTTTTTGTACCTCCCTAATCAATTCATTATATCACCACAGTTTCTTCTCCAAACTTTTTCATCCATCCTTAAACTTCTTATAGCGAGCACCCCCTTCCCTTGCTCTCTCATCTGTCAATCTTGCTCATACTTGACTGGAAAAAAAATGAGTTCATTTTCCTAGAATTCTCTCTTCTCCATTACTCCTTTTCTCATATTTCTCAGATGACAATCAATGCCTTCCCCCTCTTTCACATAATCAGGTGGACTTTATTGTCAAGGCAAATACTTCAATATCTATCATTTATCCATTTCTATCCCATCTTCTCTACCAGACTGCTTCCTCTTTCATCCCCAATTTTTTTTATCAGTTTTCAGTCCCTCTGCTTACTGGTTGTTTCCTTGCTACAAATATATCTGTGTCTCCTTGATTTCTTTTAAAGAAGCACTCATTAGGTCCAACAATTCCTACTTGCTATCACCCTATATTTCTTTTTCCTTTCATGGGATAAACTCCTTGAGAGAGTTATATAAAATTTGTGCTTTGACTTCCTCTCTTCCCACTCTCTTCTAAACTCTCTGCAGTTTGGATTATAATTTTATTATTCAACTGAAAATTTTCATTTCAATGTTACCAATAATCTCTCAATTGCCATAACTAAATAAACTTTTCTTAACCCTCATCCTTTACAATTCTGAAGCTTTTGACAATGTTGTTTTTTTCAATGATCATCCTTTCCTCCTTAATATTCCTTTCTCTGTAGGCTTTTTTTTTTGAGATTTCTTACTCCTGGTTTTCCTCCTACTTGTCTGACTACTCCTCCATCTAGCTTTAGTGCATGTTCAACTAGGTCATATCTACTAACTATTGTAGGTATCCTCCAAGGTTCTTTCCTGGTCCCCTTTTTTCTTCTCTTTCTATACTATCTAGCTTGCTGATATTATCACCTCAAATGGAATAAATCATTATCTCCATGGAGATGATTAAAATCTATTTTATCTAGTCCCAGTCTTTTTCCTGACTTCCAGTCCTGTACTTACAACTGCCCATTAGACATCTCAAACTGGATGCCCTGAAGAGATCTTAAACTAAATATGTCTGAAACAGAAATTGTTGTCTTTCCTCTAAGTCTCTTCCTAGATTGCCAGTTAGTGTCAAGTGCACCACAATCTTCTCAGTCATTCTCAATTCCCCACTCTCACTCATCCTTCATTACCAATGTTTGCCAAATCCTGTCAATTTTATGTTTTTAATGTTTCTTATATATACCCCCTTTTCTTTTCTGATGTAGCTACCACCTTTGTACAGGTCATAATCATCTAATACTTGGAAATTGTAATAATTTTCTGGTTACTTTCCCTATATCCAATTCCAAATTCAATTCTACCCTTCATTCAGTTCCCACAGTGATTGCCCTGGAGCTTACAACTGATTGTGTCTCATCTCCACCTCCCTTACTCAATTAACTATAATTTTACTGCATCATGAGTATGGCACATTTTTAATACTGTTCTTTCATTTTTAACTAAAATGGAGATGTAGCTGGATCCTCTCAAATAGTTAACTCAAAAGAATATATCTTAGAAGAACACAATAAGGCTTTATAAAATATGAAAAAAAAGCTGTGCCTAAGTTGTTCAAAATGTATTCTGTCACGCTAGGGAACCTGTAGCACTGAGACCACATATGACTCTCTAGGTCCTCAAGTATAGCCCTTTGACTGAATCTAAAATTTACAAAACATATTCCCTTAATAAAAGGATTTGTTCTACAAAACTTGGACTCAGTTGAAAGGCCACACCCAAGGACCTAGAAGATCACATGTGACCTTGAGGCCACAGGTTACTCACCCCTGGATTATATAGTGGATAGAGCGTAGCACCTGAATTTAGCAAGAACCTAGTTTAAATCTGACCTTAGTCATTTACCAGCTGTGTAAACCCCAAGGCAAATTATTTAATCTCTTTCCAACTCAATTTTCTCACCAACAAAATCATGATGATAATAATAGTACCTATCTCCCAGATTTGTTTGTAATGAATATTTATAAAGCATTTTTCAAATCTTAAAGATTATATATATATATATATATGTGTGTGTGTGTGTGTGTTTGTGTGTATAAATATATATATACATATACACATATTTCATATATAGATGCTTATCTACACATATATATGTGTATAAGTATATATATATATATATATATATATATACACACAATAATTATTATTTACATGGTAGGGTTTTAATTACTCAAGAGGTTGTTGTTATACAGTCATTTTTCAGTAGTGTCTGACTCTTCATAACCTTGGTTTTCTAGGAAAAGAGTGGTTTGTCATTTCCTCTTCTAATTCAAGAGGTTAATATCCTTTAAAAGGAAATTCTATGAGCAAATAGCATAGACTAAGGTATTTTTTTCAATATTGCTTTGGCCAGTTTTTAAAAATGTAAAATGAAACCTGTAGGGTAGGAATTTAGGAAATGTGAGCCTCAGTTTTCTCATCTGTTGAAAAAAGGATTTATATCAAATGATCTAGAAGTTATTTCCATTTATTATGTTCTGTATCTATGACTACATAGAAAGGGACTATTTGATGTCCAATTCAAATAAATGTGAAAATTCCCATTAGTTCATATAAACTATAGTTATGGCAGCAAATGGATAGGTGACAACTCATATGGTCTTAGAAGTTATTAGCTTTACACCTTCCATTTGAGTTAAGTGAGAAGCAGAGTTAAGAAGGGAGAGCTCAGAGGCAGAGCCAAGATGGCAGAGAAAAGATAATCGCTCTCCTAAGCACCCCCCCAAATACCTGCAAACACCTTTAAATAATGCCATAAAACATTTTATGGAAATTCCCACAAAAGGATGAGATGAAATAATTTTCAGTAAAAGACAACTTAGAACCTCAAGAGGAAAGCTCTGTCATATCTCATTCAGAGTGAACCACAGTTCCACCCAGGCTGCACCAGCTCCAACTGGTTCCAAGAAAGCCAAGGGCAAGTCTTAGGAGTCATTGAATCAACAGTAGCAGCAGCTGCTTCTGGAGCTCTCAGCACATAGATGGCAAGGGGGTCTAACAACTGGTCAGAAGAAGATTGCAAGGGTCTCTTTGCTAGCACTGAGGCAGGACTCTGTTGTTTTCCTGCACACTGATATGGATCACAATGCTGGGTGGTAGTCCTAGGGCATGGAGGAGTACTAGTACATCTGAGCTGGCAGCCACAGTGGAACTGGAACCCTCCTCAGTTCCAGGGTAGAAAAGAGTGCTTATGGTGGCTCACAGTCCAGAAGACAGGCCAAAAGATTAGTAAAAATATCTCTTTAGATCATATCACTCTGGAAACTTACCCATCCCTAGAAGTATCTCTGAAAACAGCAATTCAAAACAACTGAAACTTGGGACAGGGTACCCTCCACCCTGGATGTAGATTCCTACTTTAACAAAGAGTTAAAAGTCAAGAAATATTCTGGGAAAATGAGTAAACAGCAGGAAAAAAAAAACAATCTGACCACAGAAAGTTACTATGGTGATGAAGAATATCAAAACACATATTCAGAAGAAGATAATAAAGTTAAAGCTCCTACATCCAAAGCCTCCAAGAAAAAATATGGATTCATTTCAGGTCATGGAAGAGCTCAAAAAGGATTTTGAAAAGCAAGAAAGAGAGATAGAGGAAAAATTGGGAAGAGAAATGAAAGTGATGGAAGAAAATCATGAAAAAAATGAGTCAATAGTTTTATAAAGGAGAAACAAGATACTAAAGAAAATAAAACCTTTAAAAATAGAATTGACCCAATAGTAAAAAAAAAAAAAGTACAAAATTCAATGAGAAGAAGAATGCCTTGAACAGAAGAATTGGAAAAAGAGTCACAACAATTCACTGAAGAAGAAAAAAAGAAACTACCTAAAAGTAGATTTGGATAAGTGAAAAAGGACTTAAAAAAACTCACTGAAGAAAATCATCCCTTAAAAATTAGAATTGAACAAATGGAAGCCATGACTCTATGAGAAATTAAGAAACAATAAAACAAAACCAAAAGAATGAAAAAATAGAAGACAATATGAAATATCTCATTAGAAAAAACACAACTGATGTGGAAAAATAGATCCAAGAGAGATTATTTTAAAATTATTGGAGTATCTGAAAACCATGATAAAAAAAAAGAGAGAGAATAGACATTTCTTTTCTTTTTCTTTCCTTCATGGTAATCTTTTTTTTTTTTGGAGGGCAATTGGGGTTAAGTAACTTGCCCAAGGTCACACGGCTAGGTTTTTGTTTGTGTGTGTGTTAAGTGTCTGAGGCTGGATCTGAACTCAGGTCCTTCTGAATCCAGGGCTGATGCTCTACTCACTGCGCCACCTAGCCACTCCCATGATATTCTTTTTCCTAATTACATTTAAAGATATTTTTCAACATCCATTTTTGTATAACTTTGAGTTCAAAGGAGAAAATATTTGAGGTCAAGGAGAAAATACTCCAAACAGTCAAGAAACAACTCAAGTATGGTGGAGTCACTGTCAGGATGACACAAGATTTAGCAACTTTATACATTAAAGGATAAGAGGGCTTGGGAGATGACATTCTGGAGGGCAAAGGAGTTAGCATTACTACCAAGAATCACTTACTGAGCAATACTGAGAATAATCCTTTGCGGGGGGGGGGGGGGAATGGATATTCAGTGAAATAGAGAATGTTCACTTATTATTAATGATAAGGCCAGAACTGAATCGAGAATTTGACTGTTAAAAGAAGACTCGAGAGAAGCATAAAAAGGCAAAGAGGAAAGGGAAATCATAAGTGGCTTAATAAAGTTAATCTGTTTACATTCCTACATGGAAAAATGAAACTTGTTACTCATAAAATGTTCTCATTGTTAGGGAAGTTGGAAAGAGAATATATCAATGGAGGGCACAGGTGTGAATTGAATATGAAGTGATGATATAAAAAAAATTTAAGGGGCAACTGGAATGTGCCGGGAGAAAGGGAAGTGGATGGGTAGAATGGGGGTAAATTATGACATTTAAAAGAGATAAGATAAAGCTTTTCTATGTAGAGGAAGGTGAGGGAGAGAGGAGTGAGGAGTGAATGAACCATACTTTCATCAGAATTGGCTCAAATAGGGAATAACGCACACTCAGTTGGGTACAGAAATCTATCTTATTCTAAGGGAAAGTAGGAGAGGAAGGGAACAAGAGAAGGGATGTGTGTGATAGAAGGGAGGGCAGATGAGGGGAGGCAGTACTTTTTTGTCCAAGTTGGAAATCCCTCTACAGGATGATTTCAATCCAGTTTTTCCCATTTTACTTTATTCCACATATCTTATATTCTAATTAAACTGTACTATTTTCCATTCCTTATTTTCATTATGTCCTTTCCAACTTTCATATTCTCCTCCCACTGTATGCTATGTCTCAACTAGATGTTTCTGGTCCTCAGTTATCATCCTTTGAGGGTCAATTCACATATCATTTCATCTGGACAATGCCTGGGTAAAAGGGAGCTGTCCTAATACAAATAACTTATACCACTTTACCTGTTCTACCTTGTCCCTACTGCATTCTACCTGATATTCTACCATATATATTTTATACAACTTTATCCCTATCTCATTTGACATTAATCTCTCTGACATAGGTGAACATGTTATTTTTCATCACTTTGATAGCTAACTCATTGTCTTACATACAGTAGACACTTAAGTAAGTTGGGATTTAGCTCAAAGAGAATATTGGAAGTTTATTTTAGAGAAAATGGCTAAGGTTAATCTTCTTAATGGAGTCTACAAACTATTTTCTCCAAATGTTGCCTTAAGATACTATAGCATTCCTATAATCTTTCTTTAAAACCTAGATTAATATTTAAGTGGTTAAGTAAATGGAGAATCAGAAAATGTCAAAGCAGGAAGGGACCTTCAATGGAATCTTGTTCAACCCTTTCATTTTACATAGGGAAACACAAGTCCTGTAAAGCTAAGCAATTTCCTTACATGAAAAATGCTTGTCAAGAATCAGGACAAGAATCAATTCTAATGTTTTAATAGAGATTTTTTCCTCATAAATGAAGAATCGGATTGTGACATATCTCTATTGTCTGTAGGTATTCTAGTAGGTATCCCTTACTTAGGAAGTCAGTTTTGCCACAGAGTAATATCTTTCTGACTTTGCAATCATAAAACCTGTTCATTCTCCATCAGGCATTGCTAACTAATTGAATGTGTATGGAATAACAAATAAGAGAATTTCTGAAATAGAAGTAACTCAAGAGGTCCATTACCCTTATTTTATAGATAAGTAAATTGAGGCGTTAATAGGTGATGTGACCTATATTAGGTCTAACTATGAATAGTGATTAGAGCCTGAAGTAGACCTTGAATCTCTCTTTTCCAAGTCTAAATCAGGCCTAGTCCTAAATTCAGTCTAAACCATGACATCAGAATGACTTTAATACCATTGTTATCATCAGGGTCACCTAGTAAAAGTACCTGTAGAAGTATTTGGATTTTTTTAATGGAAAGTTGATCACTAGATAGCCATTTTAGAAGTATGCAAGAAAAAAAAAAGCCATGTGGAAATATTTCCTTACCTTTCCTGAAATTCAGGATCTTTTGGTGTACTTATGGCATCTCAGTTTTCAGAAGGATAAATTATCTGAAGTCTCACTATAATTGCTTGTGTAGAAGATTATTTTCCCTCTCTGAGAATTAGACCTGTTTCAGAGAGGCAGTAAACTTTCAGAAAGGTATAAGTGATTTCCATCACCACAGGTGCAAATGCACCATGCTCATTTCATTAAGCATGATATACTCCAGATCAGGTAGAGAAAAGAGCCTTATGGCTTGTGTTTTCAAAGTGACACTTTCAGAGGTATGGTTTTTGGAATAAATTACATCCCCAAAGTCAGCTGAGGGAACCTTAAAACTTTTAATGAACCTTAGATGGATTGCATTCTTGTGACTCTTTGTTAGCTAAAGGATAGGCCAAGCAGCTGCAGGATCCCAGGGGGTTTCTATTGATTAAACTTTCTCCTAGCTATTGATCATAGTCAGTAAAACTTACAAAAATAACATTTATTTTGAGCAGTGTTTCAAGGAAAATCTACAACATCATTCACACGTAAATCTAATGTGCCCAAAAAAAGAGAGGTTTCATTATTTTCAGTCTACTTAAAATTACCCAAGGAAATTGCTATAAAATTATTTATAATTTTAAAAGGACATATAATTTTATTAAGCCTTATGATCCAGAATTATTTATAGCAACATGAACTGAAATTGTTGCCTTCTATATGCTACAATATCTGTTTATTCAAAAGACAAGTAGCTCTGGGAAACTGCAATGATTTTTTGACTTAGGTTCTAATTGAATCTATGTCTGTATAGGCAGTGGTGAATCCTGAGTTGATTAACTGGATAATTGAAGTCAAAACAACTACTGAGTACTATAATAAACTTTCTCAAGCATCTTGAGTTATCCAGACTGGGTGCCTACTACTATCTAATGTTTCATGATTTTTCAACACTTCCATAATTCCACCTTTGTAGACAAACCCTAAAAGGCATTAACAAGTAAATGAGGTTGCATACCATCCCAAGATACTTTGCTTCCTTTTCTTTTTTGTGTTGTTGCTTACACTCTTACTTAGAAGCAATATATAAAAAAAACAAACAAACATGTATTTGATAACAGAGTCCAAGAAATGTTCCTGAGAATAATGTCGATTGAGCCAGGTTTGTCTTCTTTACATTATGGTGGGAATCAAGCAAACTACTCTGCCTTCTGGCAAAGATAGGAAGCAAGACATCTTATCATCAGAGATGCTACTGATTATAAAAACACAGTGACATTCACTGAGTCTATGCTATGCACATAATACTGCATTTGGACTGTATGGCTACAGAAAAAAAGAAGTAGCAGACCTGATCTTTTAATTTAATAATTTCATGAAAAGAAATACAAGGACACTTCAGAAAAAAAAAAGCTGAATTACTGGCTAAAGGAACCAATTAACATTAGAGTTAAAAAGAACTGTGGTCGTCCTAGTTATTTACGCCTTAACTCACTTGTCAAACTTTTGGTCTTCCTTGACAGCTTCCTTGCCCCCTCCTCAGTTCTTTTTCATACTCCATCATCCCACATTTGAATATAAATTTCTTGAGCATAAAGACAGACTTATTTACTTGTATTTACATCTCTAGCATTTAAGCACACTTCCTGGCAAGTTTTAAATTATTAATAAATTTTCTTTCTTTCTTCCTTTCTTCTTTCCTTCCTTCCTTCCTTCCTGCCTGCCTGACTTCCTTCCTGCCTTCATTCTTTCCTTCTTCCTTACTCTTTCTTTTTCTTTCTTTCTTTCTTTCTTTCTTTCTTTCTTTCTTTCTTTCTTCCTTCCTTCCTTTCTTTCTTTCTTTCTTTCTTTCTTTCTTTCTTTCTGGTTGGATAGAATAAAGTGCTGGACCTGAAATCAGGAAGATTAATCTCCCTGAGTTCAAATCTGGCCTTAGATACTTACTAGTTGTGTGACCCTCGTCAAGTTACTTAACCCTTAGTTAAATCTTAGTTGCCTGATCAGTAAAATGAGCTGTAGAAGGAGTGGCAAATGATTCCAGTAACTTTGCCAAGTAAACCCCAAATGCAGTCAGAAAGAGTCAGACATGACTGAAAAAACTTAACAATAACAATATATATATATGTATGTATTACATCTATCTATCTATCTATCTATCTATTCATCTATTTATATACTGTATGACCTTGGAAAACTGCTTCTTCTCTCTGGACCTCAGTTTCCTCTTCTATAAAATGAAAGGAATGTATTATCTGGTCCTGAGGTCTCTTCAAGCTTTCAACCCATGTTCCTATGATCCTTTGTGTTTGGTAGGGAATAGGAAAGTGATTCTGAAGTGAAATGAATAAAAAATGAAGTTATATTTAGGAACTACTAAGGAACTGTTCTCTTTAACATTTTGTTTTTCACCATGCACCCTATCCTAATTTTTTCAATTTGTTGATGACCCTACCGTTTCCTATTGCCCTCAACCTTCATGAGTTGTCTTATAATTTGTCCTTCCCTTGCCTGGTCACAGTGAATGATAATAGTAGCAACAATGGAACATGATTGGTCCTGATTAAACTTGAGGATTTTGTATCCAGAAAGCCTTAGTAATATTGACATCATAACTTGGACATATCTAGACCAGATTTAGGCTAATAAGTGTCACAGAAAGTTGGACCTAGAGCCAGAAAGGCCTGAGTTCAAATCCAGCCTCAGAACTTACTAGCTATGTGACTCTGGGAAAGTCTCAGTTTCCTCATTTATAAAATGGGGATAATATAGTACCTACTTCTCAGGGTTGTCATGAGGATAAAATGAGATAGTAGTTGTAAAGTTCTTAACACAGTGACTGTGTTTCACAGATAACACACAGGAGGCACTGAAGTTTTTGGACTCCAGCCTCTAAGAGGTTCACTCTTGATCTGATCAGACAGGAAGGACAGGTAGACAGCTTCTCAGAGTTAATGATCTTACTTTATCTTAGTCTAGTCTTCTCAAGAGAGAGTTGCTGATAATGGGAGCACCAACTCCTACAGTATTCCTTAATCACTTTTCCTTGTGTGGATGGGTGAGAAGTGGTGGGGGTGGGGGGAACTATCCCTACATCTTGATGGGGTCGATCAAGACACGTACTGCTTTCCAGCTTGTGCATTGCCTTATATCCCCTCAAGTCTCAATGGGGGTCAGTTGAGGCAGGTACATGCATTCCTCTATGAATTATCCAAATCCCAAAATTAGTTCTTCCATGGGTTCCCTTATAGATTCCCCATTTGCTTCCCCACTCATTGACCAGTGCCCACTTACTTTATAGAGCAACAGCCAAAAAAAAGGTTTCTTGCCAACATTAAGGTCAGAGGTTAACTTTAGCAATACTGTCATTCTGCACAAGCATAGTAAATATCAATTGTGTCACCCCCATACCTCATGGACTATTCTGAATAGACTTATCTGTCCCTATGATTCTAGGATTGTTGGGGCTATTCTGGAAGTTAACAACTGGAAACTAGACATTGGCATGGCTATGGATTCTGTCCAAAAAGGATAACAAAATCCTCCTTACACACAGACTGACATATTGTAAACACTACACAAATGTTAACTGTTACTATTATTTATCTTTGAGCTTCATGGGGTATCTCTTCTATAGTGCTATCCTCTCAAGGTCTCATCTGCTATGTTTTTTTTTCTAATTGTTAGAAGCCAATGTCTACTGTCCCCTTCCCCAATTCCATTTAGCCATTAATTAAATTTTACAAAGAGAAGGTATAAACATTTTCCCCAGTACCTTGGAGATATATACTCTACCCTTAGATCAGGTCTTCTATAATATTGATTCTATGAAATTCATATCCAGATGCAGCTTCCTGCTTAATGACTTCCTCCTCTTAGCTTCTGCTATTCTAGGTTCTAAAGGTTACTTCTGAAAGTCATTTCTTGTTTGGTACAGCACTGAGCCCTGCAACTCCACAAGACTGTAAAACTGAGACTCTGGAGTAACAGCATATTGAGGTGTCCCTTGGAATTTTTGAAATTTATGGGATCAGAGGATTTACTTCCTTCTTAGAATAATTAACTGCATTTATATAACACTTTTAAATTTGCAAAGCTCTTTACAAGTTATCTCATTTGATCCTCTAAAGTACAACTCCACCAAGGAAATACTATTATTAATCCCATTTTATAGATGAGGAAACTGAGACTGAAGGAGATGAAGTGATTTTTCCAAAGACACACAGCTGCTAATTATCTGAGCTAGGATTTGAATTTGGGTGTTCCTGATTTCAGGTCCAATGCTCTATCTGCTGTGTTGTCCCCAAGAGAACAAACAGAGGCCAAATAATAAGGCCCTTTTACAAGGTATGTGATCTCGGATAGGAAGAAGGCCCCACTTCATTGTCTTTCAGTGAACACCATGAGCAAAGAAATAACAGACCTGCCCCGAGAGACCTGAGATTAGGGGAAAAATGGCCTAAATGGCTTTGGCCTCAACTGTCAGGCCTTTTTGAAGATGTTGGCATTCAAAGAAGCTTTTGTTTGCCATGTGGCTATTTGGCCAGAACCAGTTACAAAATGTACTAAAATATTGCATAATCTCTAAAAAACAATTAAATTCCATCCAATCAAGATCACCTCAAAAGGATTCTGAGGTTTTGTATTTCCTCTCAGCCACTACACCCCTTTTTTATTTAATTTTTAATGTTATTTAAATATTTTGAAAAAATATCTGCAACCTTGAACTATCTTTTTTGAATTAATAGAGATTATATTGCTCTACCTTTGAGTTAAAAACTTGTTGACCATGAGTATGAGATGAGAAATTCAAAATTATGACATTTAAAATATGTTTAATTAGGAGATCATCAGTTGTTATTCTGGCCAGTCTGCTCAGGATTTCTCATATCCTCTCTGATCAAAGAGGTTACAAATCTCATTCCAAAATGACTTTTGTAATTAGTGGGGCTTACATGGAAGTGCTTATATTCTTCATTTATACCCATAGCCCTGATGCATATGCACATGTGTCCACACACACACACACACACACACACACACACACACAGCTTTTTTCTTTTAATTGACATCAATTTATTTTTAAATGTCCATAGATCTTTGTGGTAAAATAAATACATCTATACCTACATATCTAAAACTTTATATATTTTAGCTTCATTTTTTAAAGAAATTATAATATTAAAATTTTATTTCTTGGATTTACTTCAGGAGTTGAATTTTAAACAGGGAAAGAAATATGGGAACACTATGATTAAGTATGAAAATATTATGAACTATATCCTTTGAATTTATACTCATATGAACTCCAATGGGAATAAATTAGGTGGAACAGTGAACGGAATACTGAGCATGGAGTCAGGAATAAGTGGCCCTAGGCTCTAAGTAGCTATGTGACCATGGGCAAGTTACCTTAACACCCTTTGCCTCAGTATCCTCATTTGTAAAATGAGAGAAAAATAGCTCCTGTTTCCTAGGTCTATTGTGAAGATCAAATAAAATTTTATTTGCAAAGTATTAGCATGGTGCTAATACATTTAAATAAAAATTTATATATACATATAATATATTTAAATATGTCTCTACATATAAATATATATTGATATAATAGGTGATATATAAATGTTAGCTGTTATTATTGTTATGATGATGTCCCTATTTTGTTTTTTCACCATCTACTACAGTCAAGCAGTATGTGTTCAAAATAGTACAAAAGATGATTTTCAGTCATGTGAATACTATTCACTTCAATTTCAAAAATAATAATGTATTTTCAAAGTGCCAGGTACTTTTCTGGGTGCTGAGAATACATAGACAAGGCTACACCAGGCCCTGTCCCTGAGGATCTTATGTCCTATTGCAGGTATACAGGTAAGGAGAAAGTATACGCAAAGTAATTTCAGCAGGTAAAAAGTGCTAATCACCTCAAGGATCAGGGAATAGTTCATATAAATGGAGTTGAGCTTTGAAAGAGGAAAAGGATTCGAGAAGGTGGGGTGAACAGGGAGTGCATTCCAGATATATAAGACCACTTGCATATAAAAAAAGAAATGAGAGACAGAATGGTATAATATACCATATACCCAGAAATTGCTAGCTCTCCAGTTTCACAGTGTTTGAAGAAGAGACATCTGAAATAAGATTAGGAAAAGAGATGTTGGCCTTATTATTGAGGATTATTTTAGAACAGGAAAGAGTCATCGGAAATTATTTCTTTGGACAGAACTCATGGCATGGTTTGACAGGCATTGCAGCTGTGTGGAGTATAGATTGGAGAGGAAAGAGACTAGAGGCAGGGAGACCAATTAGGAGGCCAATTAGCCCAGGCTTGAGTGAATAAGTACCTGAAGGAAAGTTGAGATTTTGTGTGGAGAGAACAGGAAGAAGAACAGCCATGGTGTGAAAGGCCAAGAAATATGGACCTTGCCATTCCTCCACAATTACCAACTCCTGATCGGGAGGAAGCACTTCAAGTCAATTGATACATATAGGCCAACTCAAAGATGAAAGTGCTTGCCAGATCTGGTTAATTCTTTCTTCATATCTCTTTCATTCTTCCCTATCTCTCCACTCACACAGTTATCCCTTGATTTGAGGCCCTTATGCTATTGCACCTGGATAAATGAAATTTCCTCCTAATAGATCTCCTTGCCTGTTTTCTTGACCCTCCAATCCATAATCCTCACAACAGACAAAAATCATTTCCCAAAGCATAGTTCTGAGCATGTCATTCCCCTGGGCAATAAACTCCAGTGGCCACCTATTATCCCTCCAAGCACAAAGAGTTTTCATTGCAATTCAAACTTTAAAGACCATCACACGTGATTCCAATCTACCTTTCTATGCTTATTATGCATGATTTCTCTTCACATAATCTTGATATTCCTCACATATAACGTTCCATTTCTTATCCCCCCCATTATGATTTTCATATGCTATCCCCTGTTTCATTTCTTCCTTATCTGTTTCCCTTATTATGTGTAGGGTTGTTTTTTGTCAGTGTTGTTTATTTTTTTTTTCAAAACAAATTACACATGTCATCTCCTTCATGAGACTTCTGGTGATCCCTACAGCTTCTTAATGCCTTCCCGAATTAAAATTACATTTTATTGCCTTTATGTACATAAAGACAAAGGAGATTAACCTCTCATGCTTATTAACTCTGTGTCTATAGGTAGTGTGTGAAGGACTCAATTAAATTCCATGAATTTGTTTCCCTATCTACAAAATAATATCTTTAATATTGTCTCAATATTTCATTGTAAGGATAAAATGAGGTAAGAGCTATAAAACACCTTATAAACCATAAATTTCTATTTCAATTTCAACCATTATTATTACTCTCTCCAATGGTGGTTACATTCCACCCCTTATTATTTGTGATTTTTCTTCCTGACCTTCTCATTAAACTTCCATAGGGGATTTATAGAATAAGCCTTCCTGTAGATATTTTAATATTTCTTTTGTAAAAGTATAGCTACTAAAATGTCCATTTATGGAAATTTTCATGACAAAACTAGTTCCAATTTCTATGGTGCTTTTCCTAACTGATATATTTAAGTTATTGTTACTATGTTATACATTACTTATACTTCCAATGAATCCCTATGTTGCTGTTTGGGTTACTTGCAATTTTGATTGCAGTGTTTCCTGATTCACAGTTATACAGATAGTGCTTTAGAATTATATTTCTGTGTGAAGATGAGACAGACAGACAGACAAAGACAGAGACAGAGAGACACAGAGGGAGACAGAGACACAGATACAGAAAACGTGTTGGCATTATTAAAACATTCTGCAGTTTCCCAAAAGCAATTCAGCTAGAATATTTTTTTCTATTCAATTGTGTATCCAAATCACTGTCTGAAATGCCTTTCCTATCATGGTCTAGCAAAGAACATGCTTTTTCCATTTGCTTTTTGGGGTTTTTGTTTGTTTGCTTTGTTTTTTTCTGTGTGGACTCTTAGGCTTATGTCATTTGAAAGGCTTTGGATCTCATGGAGGAATCCATGTGTTATATTGGAGTGAATAGAATATGCTCAGTGACATCTGCAGACAGGAGCATTTGGAGGTTCTCACCATTATGAAATCTCTCTTCTTTTTGTCTCTTCAAAAGATTCTTGCAGGAAGTGGTAAACTTTTTTTGTTAACATACATTTATTTTTTTTTAATTTCTAACTTACTGTTGATAATGAGATGTTGATAAAGCAAAGTTACCTCTGTAGGTGCATCTGTCAAAGAATTTTATGTTGATATAACATGAGAGACACCTTGTTGGAGGAAAGACTTTAAGGCTGAATTTGGTGCAATCAAATGAGAGGCTTTAAAAAAAATCAACAAACAATACATAACAGGACTTACAATCTTTATACTTTCCAGTCAATTATATGACTTTGAAGATATGTTCTGCTGTAGAAATCATTGTGTGAAAGTTTACCTGTTCACTTTCCATGTTTCCATTGAGAAAACCTTCAGTCTATATGAGAGGCATAGAGGCTGGGACATGCCCAGCATCATAGAGTTGGTATATCTCAGAGGCAAGATTTGACCCAGCTCTTCCTCCACCTGACATAAATTTGCTTTCTCTCTGAAATGCCACGTTGGTTTTCAATGCTCATCCTTGCACCCACTGACAGAAAGAGACACAGAGATTCACAGACTATCAGATATATTCAAGAGCACAGTAATCATCTAGTTTAATATATGCCTGCCAGTAGTCCCCTTTATACTATTCCTGAGAAGTGATGGTATAGTGTTCCCTCAAAAAACCTTTAGTGAGAGGAAATTCATTGCCTCCTAAAACAGATAAACTGAAATCAGATTCTCTGTAGCTTTCACCCAGAGGACATAAGAGAAAGAAGACAAAATTAAACAAATCGATTCTCAGACCTTTTTTATTTGACAAACATTCAAACACTTCACAACAGCTATCATAACTGCTCTAAGTCTTTTATCCTGCTGGTTAAAAATCCCCTTTTATTTCAACATATCCCCTATGCCATGATCTGTAGATATTTTTCTCATGTGTTGATTTTAACTATTACAATAACTAATCAATGGTGTGACTGCCTCTGGAGAAGTAAGTGGTGATGATGCCCATCTTGTTAACTAGGAATATAATAAATTTCTGTTTTTGCAACATTTTCCAAATATTGACAGGGTCCTTCATCATGTAGAGATAGGAGGTTTCTATATATTATATAAGACCTTTACGACTTTCATTTCTTAATCCTGAATCATGTATTTTTGTCCTTTTCTTTGCCCACTTTCTTATTGAATTCCATGTATTTGAAAAGACATATTGATATTCTTCAAATTATCCACAGAAATACCCTATTTCATCCTCTGTAACAGGTATTGATGAATGTTACAATTATCTTTGTGATGATCTTTTTGCTTAATATCACTATGAGAATTCCAAGGTGTGATGACCATGTATCCCATGAAATCATACTTCTTGTCTTCTGACACAGTGAAAGAAACTCTTTTATTTCTATCTGCAAGGTAAACCTATGAGACTTTCATTTTGCTGAATTTGTCTTTTGTTTTCTGATTTCATTAATATCAAGAAATTGCCAATATTGGAATTATTTCCTTATTGATGTATGTCAATTTATTTTTTATTACACATGGATCTCACATCTAGAATACCATTAAAAAATTTAGTTAATCATCTAAAAACCATTATCTTTAGTGTATATTCTCTCTTTTCCATGCCTATGCTACCTTTACTGATAAAGGCAAAGGGGACCAGTTACATAGGAATAAAAACCACTTTGTATTCATTTTCACAAAAAAATATTTTAAAAGTAGCTTCTAGTAACGATGAGTTCTTACAATTTGTCATATAAAAATTTGGAAGCAAATCTAAAAAGGTAAACAGTTTTGTGGAAATACTTAATTTCTTAATTACAAATAATTGTCTTTGAACACATCACACTTTGAGCAATATTAGTTTTGAATCCCTTCTTGCTTCTCAGGTTTCACTTTTGTAGGTTCTCATTTTCATTTGTAGGCAGCAATCCAAGAAATAAAGGCAGTTAAGCAGAACTACTTAACTTTACTTGAAGTAAAAATTCAATTACAACTACATGAGTCAGCCCTTCTAATACCAGTATTCTGAATGGAAGTATTTCATATTGTGGAATTAGTGATACACACCTCCACAGGCAAGAAGAGAAAGGAAAAAACAATCAAGGTGTATCTAAGAATGTATAATTCTCATTGTATCAGCCTTTATTTTTTTTTCACAATTAAAATGGAAAGCATACTTCCTCTTAAATGTTCTAGTCATCAGTGCCAAGACTGGCATGGCAAAAATCCATCTTACAGAGGCCCAAAAGGAAATAGAAGTACAATGAGGCATCTGGGGAGAGAGAAATGAGAGGCATCTGGGGAGAGAGAAATGACACACATAATTTTCATTGCACTCCTCATCTCTGCATCCTGGCTCTCCTGATTTCTTTAAAGTGCCACCTAAAATTTTATCTTCTAAACGAAGCTTTTTTTTTTCTTACAATCCTCCTTAATTAAAGTGCCTCTGTTGATTATTTCCAATTATACTGTTGATTATACCCAATTATATGCTTTCTCACCCACTAGACTGGAAACTTCTTGATAGCAAAGACTCTTACCTTTCTTTGTATTCTCATTACTTAGCACAATAATCCAAATATATTAGGCACTTAATCAATTTTTATTCTCTGACTGGCTCAAAAATTGTCTTATTTCTGGATCAGAAATCCATAAATATTGTATTATTTAGGCCTACCCATGAACTACTAATATTTCTCCAATTATTTAGATCTTATTTTATTTTTGTCTAATGGTAGCCATCTCTATGGAGGGGGGAAGAAAAGAAGGGAAAAAAAGAAATGTTCATGACAAGTTTATTATACATTTAGAAGGAATAGCAAGTTATATATAATTTGCAGTTTAATTTACAATCATCTTTTTATTATACTATATTATGGAAATGCTTGTTTTGTTACATAAATTAAAAATTAAATTGATAAATCTATTGGGGGCCAGTTAGGTGGTACAGTAGATAGAGAACCAGTCAGGAGGACTGGAGTTCAAATCTGGCCTCAGATACTTACTAGTTGTGTGACCCTGGGCAAGTCATTTAACCTGGATTTCTGCAAAAAAAAAAAAAATCTATTAGGACCAGCCTAGTTTAGTCTTTAAATACCTTGGTAGTAGGATGAAAGTAATGCAAAACTCCCACTCCGAAAATACATGACTCTAGTACCATATTATGTGGTACCTTTGCTTGGTATGTGAGGCAATCCCTAGTTTGTGCTCTCTTGGGTATCTCCTATTGAAAATAATGTGTTCCTTTCAAATATATTGACAAATGTAGCATGTTATAAGTATTGAATTTAATGAGGAAAGAGTGAGAAATATAATTAGGGAAATGTATAACTAGAAAAGGAAGGAGATTAATCACTTAGTGAGATATAGAGAGGAGAGATGTCAACTTAGTGTTTACATTAACATCCTTAAAATATCAAAGACCAAGACAAATGTCTCAAGCACACTGAAATAATTGTGGAATATTATAGAGCATCAGGGAGGTGTTGTGGTTCAGAGTGCTCAACTTCAAGTCAGGAACACTTGGGTTCATATCCAGCTCCTAGTGTTGGTTTATTATGGATGTGCCTTTTAACCTCTGCAAGCTTGAAATGACTATATCGGACTAGCAAGTAATTTTAAAAAGAAAAAAATGTTTACTTCTGTAAGTGGAGGAAGCATGTAACTTAATATGTATTGGCCCATTTGGATTAAAAATATGGCAAACAAGCAGCTACTGAAATGTGCATTGTTAGTGCAGAGGATACCTATGTTAATGAAACCACAAACCATTCTAAGAACCAAAGTGCTTATTCACCTTTTGTAACTCCATCCCAAAGAATTCCTGCTTTTTCCCTTGCCCGAGATAAACTCCACTAATCTTGGCTTCTCAGAATTCTCTCTTTTTTCTAATACTGTAAGTCTCAACTCAAGGTCTACCTCTTCTGTGGTATTTCTACAAATCTTCCATTCTATTTGTCTTCCAGAACACACACTAATGATTTATGTGAAACATTACATTGTTATTAGCTTTTTCTGTGCACAAATCTATTTTATCTCATGTAAAATTGTAAATAATTGGAAATAACTCCACAGTTGCCCACAAAACACTAAGAACAGTGTTGGGAATCTGTGTTTCTGCCAACTCCTGGAGGAGCTGGACATCCCCATGCACCAAGGATTAGGCGGCAATTAACAGACTCAGAAAAAAGGTTTGTGGTCCAAATGGATGAGTGTGAATTACTCTTGAGGTCAAACACCAGAAATTGACAAATGTATAGATCCAGGGATCAGGCAACAAGAGGTTCAAAGGTGGAGGGGGAGGGGATGGTTAGTGAAATGGACCTAGATTAGTGAAAAAGCAACTTGAGAGTGGGAAGTATGAGGCATAAGCTGTAGATGATCACCAAGAATGAGCCAGAGACTTTTCATAAACATTCCTCATTCAGAGAAGGGCAAAGGAAGAGTGAATTCAATAGTAGCAGCCTAGTAAATACTTTAAAACTATTGTACTATTTTAGATTATGCATCCTTTATTAATGCGGGAACTCCATTGGCTGAAAAATTCCATTTATATACAATTTTTTCCTAAAAATATCATGCCATGTAAATCAGAAAGTAATAGTTTAAAATATGACTTTAAGAAAGTCAGATCTAAAGTAAGTAGAACCATAATTTCTTTTTAAACATTGGAATATGTATTTTTCAAATATATGGATTTTTTAAAAACTTAGCCTACATATTCATAAGATTCTTTGTTTCTATATTGTAAATTATGAAACCTAATGAATACTTTTAAATTTCTCTGTAGATATTTCATTGACCACAATGCTGAAGATGGTAGGTTTTTCACCATTGATGTTAACACTGGAACCATTAAGACTGCAAAAGTCCTTGACAGAGAGGAAACACCGTGGTACAATATCACAGTTGCTGCTTCAGAAAAGGGTAAATAGTTTCTATATCAATTTTTTAAAAATCATGCTGTCTATCAACATCCATTCTCCTGTCTGCTGTTTGCATGATTATTCCACAAAACTTCCACCCTGGTTCTAGAAGGCTACCTTCATCCCCAAAGTCAATTGAAAGAAAGCACAGTGATTAGTTGGAGAACAGAAGATTCTGTACTTTTCACAAATATGAATACTGCTCTAGAGCATTGTGGAACATGACCTGTGCTTACCTCATTGTCCATGGATCCAAAAGAAAATATGAGCTAGAGTATGACAGAACTAGCAATTATATCTGTTAGACCATTCAGGGGTTCTTGTACAGCAATTTACTTAGGTTCTTCCAAAAGGATACTACTGTGCAGCCTTAAGACTGTCTTTTCCTGATCCCTACAGGACCCAGAGACCATACAGTGAAATAATGACTGTTAGAGGCTTATTGATCATGAATTAACCTAAGGGATCATATAGTAATCTAAATAATAATTGAATGAAAAAGCTAAGGGAGACAATCTCTCCATTTAGGCGGTATATTGCAAATCCTCTTCTGCTCAAAATAAAGAATAGATATGAAAGATTGTCTCAAAATATATTAAAACATAATGACAAATAATTACAGGATGAACAGGAACATAGGAGACAGTAGGATTTATAACTGCAAAGGACCTTGGAAATCATTGCCTCCTACTCCTCATTTGATAGAGATTAGAAGAAAATGCTAAAAAAAAAAATACTAAAACAAAATGCATACTTGTGATGATTCTGTGATTTAGGGCAAAAAATTTTACACAAAACTGAGGGAGTACAAGTTGTTCATCATTTCCAAGTACATGGGAATATCAACACTTCTCTGCAACTTAAGAAAGTTTTAGATTAATTCTTGAATGTTATGGTAAACCTACAGGTCACTAAAAGAAAATTAAGGTTTTTCTACCTTAGAGAATGGTAATATGAATGGTTACTGCCATAAAGTCCCTTGATTTTTCTATTAGATAAAGAGCACTGGGTCAGGAGAGTGATTTTTCTGACTAAATATCCATTTCTTACATTCTTAAGCATGTGATTATGCAGCATCAACTCAAGCTATATTTAAGATAAATATCTGAATCTACTATATTTTTGATAGACCCCATTTTTCTTTTTAATTCCTAGTAATAGGTTATAAATGTACATGATCATACAGTCAATTCAATTTTTCAAGTCTTCAGAATAACTGAAGTATATACACCATCCTAGGTAATAAGCCATAAATAAGAATCTTGCTTAGGATGAGACAAGAAAGAAGTGGATCAAATCCAACCTTAATTTCCTTATAAGAGTTTTGTGATAAAGGGTCAGCTGATAGTTGAGGAAAAAGACAGCTTCCAGAATGAAGCTGAAACATATTCCAAGATTATCTAATGAGAAACTTTGGAATCTACTTTCTGGCTCATCTGACATTTAACTCCCATTATGTGAATTAATACCAAATTGTTTCCTGTTTCCATCATTGAAACAAAAATTATAATGTGATTGGAAAATATTTGCTTCATCAAGAACTTCATTTATACACACATACACACACACATATATACACATACATATGTTATATACAATGTATATATATATACACACATACCCATATATCCATACATATATTACAGTCTAAAATATTTCATGTATGTAATACCTATTGGAATGTGTATACCTCAGACAGAAAGATAAAAATAAAAATACATGGGCAAATGTCTTGGCCAATATATTTATAAGGACAGATAATTGACTTTTATTTTTATTCAAAGCCTATTTGGGGAATTGAGCAAATGCATTTCTACCAAATAAAATTGAAAAGTAAATAGTAAAATTGCATTTTTATAGCCTATAATAAAAAAATCCCTGAGATATCACCACCTCAGGGTGGTTTACAGTATCTATGAAAAATATCATTTCAATATAACATGCACTAAAACATAATTTAGTCCTAATCACAAACAGGTGCAGGGAAAGAATGAGCATTAACTAAGATTTTAAAGCCACATTGGGAGACTATATAGAGAAATACAAATACAAAGGAAGTATGTCTTCAGGGTACTGAAGGAAGTCTTCCAATTGTAATTGTTTTGAAACAATCGAACATCAATAATAGTAATCATCAATATGAGTTTTCTAAACATTATCTGAAATTGTTTTTTCTCTCAGCAATGCAGTTGATAATTTTTCCCATTAGAATTGTGTTTATTTTCATTATTGTAAGCTTTAATGAAAATCTATTTGGACCATGTTATTTCATTAATGTCTTACTGCCTGCTGGCAGTATCTAAGTTAACAGAATGGCTACTTCAGTCTATTCTATGTGGTACAGTTTTTTATTAATTATGTGACCATTACATTGGTCAAACTTACCTTTTAGTGAACAGAACTATAAAGACCAAAAAATACCCTATAGTGTCACAATGTGTGCATAGTGTGGAGGGCGGAGGCAAGAGGAAGGTTGTGGGTGTATGTTCATGCTTCTTAGGTGTGGACTAACTGTGGATGCTGGGAGAAAATGCTGGGAATGGGTGAAGAAAGAGCAGGGAGAAGGAGATTTAAATCTAAACACTTTCTGTTTTTAATGTCAAATGTGGGGTAAAAAGTAAGACATTCATCCCTCAACTTATGAACTCTCCCGAGAACTGACTGCTAGCATTTTCAGGTCTGGAATTATTCAATTACTTTAGTGCCTAGCCCAATACCTCCATATATATTAGGTACTGAAAAAATATTTGCTGAAATTGTTGTTTTAGTTTTCCATCCCTTTACACTTGCTCAACCACTTCACTGATTCCAATTTTTCTCAATATCCCCATCTAAATGCCCAACTAAATCCCCATCTAAATTTTTACAGCCAGCTTCCTAAACCAAATCCCAATATACTCCTCATTTTGCCTTGTTTTTTTTTTTTCAAAAGTGGTAGGGAAGGGATAGGGAATAGGGGACTCCCCAAGATCTTGGTTATTTCATACAGATGAGTCCAAAATGAGTTTATTTCACTGGAGAAATGTAATTAAAGGAACATAAATTGTGTGTCAGGTGCTTTGATGGAAGAAGTTACCTCTATTTTCCATGTTATTTTTTTATGGTGCAACAAGAATAAAAGTTTGAAGGTTTCATGAAATTTTTCCCTGTTGCCCTGTAATCAGAAAATTAGGTTTTGGTAGCACCTGCATATAACAAAGCAAATATCCATTTGCACAGAGTGGGTGGCTTTAAGTCCCTCCAGTGGCTAGGAATTAGCTTTGTTATTGTGAGTGAGCTCTTTTTGATCTATTTAATTTGACTTCCAGAAAGTATGTTTGCAGTTTTTGTTTTTCTTTAGTTCATGGAGGGACTTCAACAGGCATATGAAAATTCCATAGTTTATTTTTATAGCAAGTTCATCCAGAAAATATTGATTGTTCCCAATACTGCTAATAAAATAATGATGACTTCTCCTTGCCCCAAATAGTGCAATCATTGCTAAGGATGACTGTCTCCACAATCAAGAAGTCTTATACAAAATTCAATCATCAAGTTTTAGATTTGAAAAGAAATTAGGGATTATATAATGTAGTCATCTGATTGTGTAGATATAAGAGTTGAGTCCTAGAGAAGATAAGGAATCTGTCTAATATCATATAGCTCTTGAGTCAGGACTAGAGCCCAAATTTTGTGACCTCCAGTCTTGGGCACTTCCATTACATTTACATGCTGTTGTTTCTGGTGAATTTTACATATGTGTCAAACTCTGGGTCTTAGGGTATGAAGTATCTAATAAGTAAAGCCCAAAGTTTTGAGTAAATATAATTGCTTTTACCTGATCAGTATTACTTTTTCATGTTCTGAGGCTACTATCCCAACTCCCACTTCCCCTAATGAACTAGGTCCCCAGAATAGGGCTACCACATTCCTCAGTGATTCAGAGGTAACCTTTATGAGTGAGTGAGTTGCCTTTGTAGCACACCTACTCAGAGACTCCCCCCGCCCACCTATGTGTTTTCCATCATAATTATTAATTTATATGACTCAGTCAACCAGACTGGATAAGCTTTGATAAACTGGTAATTTGCTACAGCAGTATAGATGGTACTGTTGTTGCAAACACTCCTTCCTAATATTCTGTGACATGCTTTCTCACAAATAGATATTGAGAAGAGGGGAAAGTGAACTCAAGCTTAGTTAGCATATATGTAAAGAATTAACGCATAGCTTCTGATTGTTGCAAGTCCTTTGTGAGTGTGCTCAAGAAGTTCCCTATAGACATGGTGAAGCTTCTTTGTTGGACTCCATGTGGAGTTAGGAATCTTCATTCAAATTTTTCTCTAATCCTGAAGCACACTCTAACAACAGATGGACATGACTAGGATGCTGATGAGAAGACAGAACCTTAAGTTTTCAGACTTTTGAAATTCACAGTTCACAATTACTTTCTCCACCTAATGTGGGAGGAGAAATTATAGGGGACAAGGTCCAGGTTTGAGCTTCTTCTCATCACCTAACCCCAAATGATGCCTTCCCAGAGGCAATTTTCTCTTCTTTCCACCACCAAAACCTTTTTAATTCACATCTCCATGACACCAAACTGACTTGATATTTTATAGAAAACCCTTACATTCTCAGCCAATGTGAACACTCTTCCTGTTTAACATCACTTTCAATTCAACTAATGACAAATTAGGAACATGTATATTGATAAGTGTCTTTTTTACATTTAGTGGGAATGTCTTTACTTGATTTGATTGAATTTGTTCCTGTCTAGTTAAAGTAGCTGGTTAAGATTCCAGTAATAAAAAGATTCTTTTTATTACATATATTAGGCAGGTTGGGTTAATTTGATGGAAACTCAGTTGACCCCAACTTTATAGGTCATTATAATCTAAATAAGATGTCTTTCAATGTGTCAATATCATATTACAAACATACATATTATTTTATTTTTTCTCCACTAACATGAGATATACACCTCCATTTTCCAATTGTGATGTATTGTATGTACTATGCAGCTTTATTTGTCCACTACCCATCCAGATTTAGTCATTTTATTAAATAAGATTGCACAAGGATAATTCTCCATGCCTTCAAGTATGGTTGGGTAGTTGTATATATTCTGAACATATCCAGGTATGTCTCCCTTCAGAACCTATTGTCTTTCTTTTGTATTAGAATTTTAATACATTTTTTTTATCAAAGAAGAGGATCCAAGACATTATTGTAAATCACCTACTTTTGTTTTATATGAATTCTTTCATCAATCTAGATTCATGAGATTACATGGAATTTCTTTAATGGTCAGGATGGGGGAAAATTCAATTTCAAATTCCTTGGTCTTATAAATAAATTGAAAAAAATCTTCCACAAAAATGTTTCTATTTCCATACTTGGCCATTGATCATGTGGTCAAAAGCAAGATAAATAAATAAACAAAAGAATCAATAAATGAATAAATTTTACTGAAGATTCATTTTGGTATCTAAAATATGAAATGTTTTGGGGCAGAGTCAAGATGGCGGAGTAGAAACAAGACTTTTCAGTGACTCCAGCTTCCACTTTCACCAATCCATGTAAAAGGAGATTCTGAAAAAAAATTGGAGTTACAAAACCCACAAAATGACACAGAGAAGTTAACCTCCCACCGAGGACAGTCCAGCAGCCTGGCAGGGAGCCAGCAGAGCAGTGCTCTGGGAGCTCACCCCAGCTCTGCATGAGCCAGAGGTTTTAGGCCCAGGGTGGGCGTGACCAGCAGCCAGCTGGAGTGACTCCAGAATGCCAGTAGCTGTGGCCATTTCCAGAATTATCAACACATAGATGTTAAGGACAAAGTGAAAGGTCAGTGCACTGTAGACTTTGGGACCAATAAGGGGGGAGAGCACTGGCTTTTGCCCCCAGGATGAGAAGCCGCTGAGACACTTAGGCACAGCCGCTACATGTTGCAACTTCAGCTCCTGGCCTATGGCCTGTAGGGGGACCGGGCAACCCGTCTGTGGGTAATCGCTCTTGCATTAACCATTTTATCTGTATTGCAGTCTAGGGTGGAGGTCCTGGGGTGTGCGACAAGCTTGCCAGAGTGTATGGAGGCTTCAGAGAGGGCACCCAACTAATACTTCCGGCAGCTGAGAAAACCCCAGCCTTTGGGAAGGAAGCTCCCCTGGCTGGTGGCAGGGTCCTACTGTGGCAACAAGCCCAAAAGTCAGGTAATTAAGTGGCAACATGCCTATGCAAAGGAAACAAAATAAACAGAAAAATTTAACATTATACTCCTATTTTGGGGGCAAAGAGGATTGAAGCATGGAACAGGAGGAGGACTGTGAGGTCAGAACTCCTGCACCAAAAGCTTCAAAGGAAAATACGAGCTGTTTAAAGGCCATAGAGGACCTTAAGAAGCATATAGCAGAAGTGGAGGAAAAATTGGGAAGAGAAATGAAAATGATGCAAGAAAATTATGAAAGGAGAGTCAACAGCCTGACTGAGGAAAATAACGCCCCCCAAAATAGACTAACTCGAATGGCAAAAGAGGCTGAAAAAAGACAACGAGGAAAGGAATGCCTTAAAAAGCCAAATTTTCCAGATGGAAAAAGAATTTCAAAGGCTCACTGAGGAGAATCTTTACTTCAGATTTAGAATGTACCAAAGAGAAGCTAGTGAATTGGTGAGAAATCAAAATGCTGTTATACAGATCCAAAAAAATTAAAGAATAGAAGTCAATGTGAAATATCTCATGGGAAAAACCACTGACCTGGAAAATAGATCCAGGAGAGATAATTTAAAAAATATTGGACTACCTGAAAGCCATGATCAAAGAAAGAACCTAGAAATCATCCTCCAAGAAATTCTCAAGGAAAACCGCCATGATGTTTTAAAACCAGAAGGCAAAATAGAGGTTGAAAGAATCAACCACTTACCTCCTGAAAAAGATCCCAAAATGAAAACTCCTAGCAATATTATAGCCAGCTTCTGGAATTCCCAGATCAAGGAGAGAATATTACAAGCAGCCAAGAAGAAACAATTTCAATATTGTGGAAACACAATCAGGATAACACAGGATCTGGCAGCTTCTACACTGAGGGGTTGAAGGGCTTGAAATATGATATTCCAGAGGTCAAAGGACCTGGAATTAAAACTAGGAATCACCTACCCAGCAAAACTGAATAACATGTTTCAGGGGAAAATATGGTCATTCAGTGGAATAGAGGACTTTCAAACATTCTTGTAGAAAAAAAAAACATACTTGAGTAGAAAATTTGACATTCAGATACAAGAAGCAGAGAAGCATGAGAAGGTAAACAGGGAAAATAAATCATAAGGAACTTATCAAAGTTGAACTATTTACTTTCATACATGGAAAAACGATAATTGTAACTGAGGATGAAACTTTTCTCAGGATGAAAATAGTTGAAGGGAATAGAAAAAAATATACATATATATGTATGTATATAGTCTTATGTATAGAGATAGATAGATAGATAGATAGATAGATAGTCTTTATCAGAGGGTATATAGGTGTAAGAATACATATGTGAATGTGTATATTTATGTTTACAGGTATGCATAGACAGAAGGCACAGGACCAATTTAATAGGAAGGGATAATATTTAAAAGTTAAAATTAAGAGGTGAGAGGGGAATATAATTAGAGGAGATGGGGAGAGACAGAATGGGGCAAACTATCTCATATAGAAGAAGCAAGGAAAATGGGTACAATGGAGGCGAAGAACAGGAAGGCATAAGGGAATGGGTCAAATTTATAATCATCGAATTTGGCTCCAGGAGGGAATGATATACACACAAAATAGGGTATCTCACCCTACAGGGGAGTAGGGGGGACAGGTATAAGAGGGGGGATGATGGAGGGGAGGGCAGGCTGGGTGGGAGGGAAGTGGGAAGTACACACTTTTGAAGAGGGGTAGGACTAAGGTGGAGAGTGGAACAAGTGGGAGGTGGGATAGGAGGGAGGGAAATATAGTCAGTCTTCTACAATATATCTACTATGGTAATGTTTTGCATTGGCTACACATGTACAACCCATATTGGGTTGCTTATCTTCCCAGTAGGGGTGGGTGACAATGGAGGAAGGGAATGAGTTTGAAATTCAAAGTTTTAAAAGCA